>JAYKKI010000097.1:2577500-3177500 GCA_039881145.1 Druceiella hillmani | reverse complement strand
TGTCCGTGGTATTTTCTACCGTAATAACACATCCGACTTCACAAACGGACGACTATCAACTGACTGTCGCGCGCTCCGCACTGGTCGTCGATTACCCCCAATTGCCACGTGACGTGTTTGTGACAGGTCGCGCTTGCAACGGCTGGAACATAATTTTTAACCCTAATTAGTTTTCACACTTGACGTATGTAAAATACGAATTTAAAAACACTCACAATTCTGAATGCACGGTGTGCTAAACATGTTCGTGGTATTCTTTTCTTCCGAAGTAACCACTTCCGTCACAAACTGACGAATATCAACCAACTGCCATGCGCTCCGCAATGCTCGCCAATAACCATGCATTGCCACGTGACGCGTAAACATGTTTGTAGCGGGTAATGCTCGCAGCGGCTGGAACATTGTTTTTAAACACTTATTAATTTTCACATTTGCCGTATTTAAAATTCGAATTTCAAAACACTCACAATCCAGCTTGCACGGTGCGCTCGACATGTCCGTGGTATTTTCTACCGTAATAACACATCCGTCTTCACTAACGGACGACTATCAACTGACTGCCGCGCGCTCCGCACTGCTCGTCGATTACCCCCAATTGCCACGTGACGCGTAAACATGTTTGTGACAGGTCGCGCTTGCAACGGCTGGAACATAATTTTTAACTTTAATTAGTTTTCACACTTGACGTATTTAAAATACGAATTTAAAAACACTCACAATTCTGAATGCACGGTGTGCTAAACATGTTCGTGGTATTCTTTTCTTCCGAAGTAACCACTTCCGTCACAAACTGACGAATATCAACCAACTGCCATGCGCTCCGCAATGCTCGCCAATAACCATGTATTGCCACGTGACGCGTAAACATGTTTGTAGCGGGTAGTGCTCGCAGTGGCTGGAACATTGTTTTTAAACACTAATTAATTTTCACATTTGCCGTATTTAAAATTCGAATTTCAAAACACTCACAATCCAGTTTGCACGGTGCGCTCGACATGTCCGTGGTATTTTCTACCGTAATAACACATCCGTCTTCACAAACGGACGACTATCAACTGACTGCCGCGCGCTCCGCACTGGTCGTCGATTACCCCCAATTGCCACGTGACGCGTAAACATGTTTGTGACAGGTCGCGCTTGCAACGGCTGGAACATAATTTTTAACCCTAATTAGTTTTCACTCTTGACGTATTTAAAATTCGAATTTAAAAACACTCACAATTCTGAATGCACGGTGTGCTAAACATGTTAGTGGTATTCTTTTCTTCCGAAGTAACCACTTCCGTCACAAACTGACGAATATCAACCAACTGCCATGCGCTCCGCAATGCTCGCCAATAACCATGCATTGCCACGTGACGCGTAAACATGTTTGTAACGGGTAATGCTCGCAGCGGCTGGAACATTGTTTTTAAACACTTATTAATTTTCACATTTGCCGTATTTAAAATTCGAATTTCAAAACACTCACAATCCAGTTTGCACGGTGCGCTCGACATGTCCGTGGTGTTTTCTACCGTAATAACACATCCGACTTCACAAACGGACGACTATCAACTGACTGCCGCGCGCTCCGCACTGCTCGTAAATTACCCCCAATTGCCACGTGACGTGTTTGTGACAGGTCGCGCTTGCAACGGCTGGAACATAATTTTTAACCCTAATTAGTTTTCACACTTGACGTATGTAAAATACGAATTTAAAAACACTCACAATTCTGAATGCACGGTGTGCTAAACATGTTCGTGGTATTCTTTTCTTCCGAAGTAACCACTTCCGTCACAAACTGACGAATATCAACCAACTGCCATGCGCTCCGCAATGCTCGCCAATAACCATGCATTGCCACGTGACGCGTAAACATGTTTGTAGCGGGTAATGCTCGCAGCGGCTGGAACATTGTTTTTAAACACTTATTAATTTTCACATTTGCCGTATTTAAAATTCGAATTTAAAAACACTCACAATCCAGTTTGCACGGTGCGCTCGACATGTCCGTGGTATTTTCTACCGTAATAACACATCCGTCTTCACAAACGGACGACTATCAACTTACTGCCGCGCGCTCCGCACTGGTCGTCGATTACCCCCAATTGCCACGTGACGCGTAAACATGTTTGTGACAGGTCGCGCTTGCAACGGCTGGAACATAATTTTTAACCCTAATTAGTTTTCACTCTTGACGTATTTAAAATTCGAATTTAAAAACACTCACAATTCTGAATGCACGGTGTGCTAAACATGTTCGTGGTATTCTTTTCTTCCGAAGTAACCACTTCCGTCACAAACTGACGAATATCAACCAACTGCCATGCGCTCCGCAATGCTCGCCAATAACCATGCATTGCCACGTGACGCGTAAACATGTTTGTAACGGGTAATGCTCGCAGCGGCTGGAACATTGTTTTTAAACACTTATTAATTTTCACATTTGCCGTATTTAAAATTCGAATTTCAAAACACTCACAATCCAGTTTGCACGGTGCGCTCGACATGTCCGTGGTGTTTTCTACCGTAATAACACATCCGACTTCACAAACGGACGACTATCAACTGACTGCCGCGCGCTCCGCACTGGTCGTCGATTACCCCCAATTGCCACGTGACGCGTAAACATGTTAGTGACAGGTCGCGCTTGCAACGGCTGGAACATAATTTTTAACCCTAATTAGTCTTCACACTTGACGTATTTAAAATACGAATTTAAAAACACTCACAATTCTGAATGCACGGTGTGCTAAACATGTTAGTGGTATTCTTTTCTTCTGAAATAACCACTTCCGTCACAAACTGACGAATATCAACCAACTGCCATGCGCTCCGCAATGCTCGCCAATAACCATGTATTGCCACGTGACGCGTAAACATGTTTGTAGCGGGTAATGCTCGCAGCGGCTGGAACATTGTTTTTAAACACTTATTAATTTTCACATTAGCTATATTTAAAATTCGAATTTTAAAAAACTTACAATCCAGTTTGCACCGTGCGCTCGACATGTCCGTGGTATTTTCTACCGTATTAACACATCCGTCTTCACAAACGGACGACTATCAACTGACTGCCGCGCGCTCCGCACTGGTCGTCGATTACCCCCAATTGCCACGTGACGTGTTTGTGACAGGTCGCGCTTGCAACGGCTGGAACATAATTTTTAACCCTAATTAGTTTTCACACTTGACGTATGTAAAATACGAATTTAAAAACACTCACAATTCTGAATGCACGGTGTGCTAAACATGTTCGTGGTATTCTTTTCTTCCGAAGTAACCACTTCCGTCACAAACTGACGAATATCAACCAACTGCCATGCGCTCCGCAATGCTCGCCAATAACCATGCACTGCCACGTGACGCGTAAACATGTTTGTAACGGGTAGTGCTCGCAGCGGCTGGAACATTGTTTTTAAACACTTATTAATTTTCACATTTGCCGTATTTAAAATTCGAATTTAAAAACACTCACAATCCAGTTTGCACGGTGCGCTCGACATGTCCGTGGTATTTTCTACCGTAATAACACATCCGTCTTCACAAACGGACGGCTATCAACTGACTGCCGCGCGCTCCGCACTGCTCGTCGATTACCCCCAATTGCCACGTGACGCGTAAACATGTTTGTGACAGGTCGCGCTTGCAACGGCTGGAACATAATTTTTAAACTTAATTAGTTTTCACACTTGACGTATTTAAAATACGAATTTAAAAACACTCACAATTCTGAATGCACGGTGTGCTAAACATGTTCGTGGTATTCTTTTCTTCCGAAGTAACCACTTCCGTCACAAACTGACGAATATCAACCAACTGCCATGCGCTCCGCAATGCTCGCCAATAACCATGTATTGCCACGTGACGCGTAAACATGTTTGTAGCGGGTAGTGCTCGCAGCGGCTGGAACATTGTTTTTAAACACTAATTAATTTTCACATTTGCCGTATTTAAAATTCGAATTTCAAAACACTCACAATCCAGTTTGCACGGTGCGCTCGACATGTCCGTGGTATTTTCTACCGTAATAACACATCCGTCTTCACAAACGGACGACTATCAACTGACTGCCGCGCGCTCCGCACTGGTCGTCGATTACCCCCAATTGCCACGTGACGCGTAAACATGATTGTGACAGGTCGCGCTTGCAACGGCTGGAACATAATTTTTAACCCTAATTAGTTTTCACTCTTGACGTATTTAAAATTCGAATTTAAAAACACTCACAATTCTGAATGCACGGTGTGCTAAACATGTTCGTGGTATTCTTTTCTTCCGAAGTAACCACTTCCGTCACAAACTGACGAATATCAACCAACTGCCATGCGCTCCGCAATGCTCGCCAATAACCATGCATTGCCACGTGACGCGTAAACATGTTTGTAGCGGGTAGTGCTCGCAGCGGCTGGAAAATTGTTTTTAAACACTTAATAATTTCACATTTGCCGTATTTAAAATTCGAATTTCAAAACACTCACAATCCAGTTTGCACGGTGCGCTCGACATGTCCGTGGTATTTTCTACCGTATTAACACATCCGTCTTCACAAACGGACGACTATCAACTGACTGCCGCGCGCTCCGCACTGGTCGTCGATTACCCCCAATTGCCACGTGACGCGTAAACATGTTAGTGACAGGTCGCGCTTGCAACGGCTGGAACATAATTTTTAACCCTAATTAGTCTTCACACTTGACGTATGTAAAATACGAATTTAAAAACACTCACAATTCTGAATGCACGGTGTGCTAAACATGTTAGTGGTATTCTTTTCTTCTGAAATAACCACTTCCGTCACAAACTGACGAATATCAACCAACTGCCATGCGCTCCGCAATGCTCGCCAATAACCATGTATAGCCACGTGACGCGTAAACATGTTTGTAGCGGGTAATGCTCGCAGCGGCTGGAACATTGTTTTTAAACACTTATTAATTTTCACATTAGCCGTATTTAAAATTCGAATTTAAAAACACTTACAAACCAGTTTGCACCGTGCGCTCGACATGTCCGTGGTATGTTCTACCGTAATAACACATCCGTCTTCACAAACGGACGACTATCATCTGACTGCCGCGCGCTCTGCACTGCTCGTCGATTACCCCCAATTGCCACGTGACGCGTAAACATGTTTGTGACAGGTCGCGCTTGCAACGGCTGGAACATAATTATTAACCCTAATTAGTTTTCACACTTGACGTATTTAAAATACGAATTTAAAAACACTCACAATTCTGAATGCACGGTGTGCTAAACATGTTCGTGGTATTCTTTTCTTCCGAAGTAACCACTTCCGTCACAAACTGACGAATATCAACCAACTGCCGTGCGCTCCGCAATGCTCGCCAATAACCATGCATTGCCACGTGACTCGTAAACATGTTTGTAGCGGGTAGTGCTCGCAGCGGCTGGAAAATTGTTTTTAAACACTTATTAATTTCACATTTGCCGTATTTAAAATTCGAATTTCAAAACACTCACAATCCAGTTTGCACGGTGCGCTCGACATGTCCGTGGTATTTTCTACCGTATTAACACATCCGTGTTCACAAACGGACGACTATCAACTGACTGCCGCGCGCTCCGCACTGGTCGTCGATTACCCCCAATTGCCACGTGACGCGTAAACATGTTTGTGACAGGTCGCGCTTGCAACGGCTGGAACATAATTTTTAACCCTAATTAGTTTTCACACTTGACGTATTTAAAATTCGAATTTAAAAACACTCACAATTCTGAATGCACGGTGTGCTAAACATGTTCGTGGTATTCTTTTCTTCCGAAGTAACCACTTCCGTCACAAACTGACGAATATCAACCAACTGCCATGCGCTCCGCAATGCTCGCCAATAACCATGCACTGCCACGTGACGCGTAAACATGTTTGTAACGGGTAGTGCTCGCAGCGGCTGGAACATTGTTTTTAAACACTTATTAATTTTCACATTTGCCGTATTTAAAATTCGAATTTAAAAACACTCACAATCCAGTTTGCACGGTGCGCTCGACATGTCCGTGGTATTTTCTACCGTAATAACACATCCGTCTTCACAAACGGACGACTATCAACTGACTGCCGCGCGCTCCGCACTGCTCGTAAATTACCCCCAATTGCCACGTGACGTGTTTGTTACAGGTCGCGCTTGCAACGGCTGGAACATAATTATTAACCCTAATTAGTTTTCACACTTGACGTATGTAAAATACGAATTTAAAAACACTCACAATTCTGAATGCACGGTGTGCTAAACATGTTCGTGGTATTCTTTTCTTCCGAAGTAACCACTTCCGTCACAAACTGACGAATATCAACCAACTGCCATGCGCTCCGCAATGCTCACCAATAACCATGCACTGCCACGTGACGCGTAAACATGTTTGTAACGGGTAGTGCTCGCAGCGGCTGGAACATTGTTTTTAAACACTTATTAATTTTCACATTTGCCGTATTTAAAATTCGAATTTAAAAACACTCACAATCCAGTTTGCACGGTGCGCTCGACATGTCCGTGGTATTTTCTACCGTAATAACACATCCGTCTTCACAAACGGACGGCTATCAACTGACTGCCGCGCGCTCCGCACTGCTCGTAAATTACCCCCAATTGCCACGTGACGTGTTTGTGACAGGTCGCGCTTGCAACGGCTGGAACATAATTTTTAACCCTAATTAGTTTTCACACTTGACGTATGTAAAATACGAATTTAAAAACACTCACAATTCTGAATGCACGGTGTGCTAAACATGTTCGTGGTATTCTTTTCTTCCGAAGTAACCACTTCCGTCACAAACTGACGAATATCAACCAACTGCCATGCGCTCCGCAATGCTCGCCAATAACCATGCAGTGCCACGTGACGCGTAAACATGTTTGTAGCGGGTAATGCTCGCAGCGGCTGGAACATTGTTTTTAAACACTTATTAATTTTCACATTTGCCGTATTTAAAATTCGAATTTAAAAACACTCACAATCCAGTTTGCACGGTGCGCTCGACATGTCCGTGGTATTTTCTACCGTAATAACACATCCGTCTTCACAAACGGACGACTATCAACTGACTGCCGCGCGCTCCGCACTGCTCGTCGATTACCCCCAATTGCCACGTGACGCGTAAACATGTTTGTGACAGGTCGCGCTTGCAACGGCTGGAACATAATTTTTAACCTTAATTAGTTTTCACACTTGACGTATTTAAAATACGAATTTAAAAACACTCACAATTCTGAATGCACGGTGTGCTAAACATGTTCGTGGTATTCTTTTCTTCCGAAGTAACCACTTCCGTCACAAACTGACGAATATCAACCAACTGCCATGCGCTCCGCAATGCTCGCCAATAACCATGCATTGCCACGTGACGCGTAAACATGTTTGTAGCGGGTAGTGCTCGCAACGGCTGGAACATTGTTTTTAAACACTAATTAATTTTCACATTTGCCGTATTTAAAATTCGAATTTCAAAACACTCACAATCCAGTTTGCACGGTGCGCTCGACATGTCCGTGGTATTTTCTACCGTAATAACACATCCGTCTTCACAAACGGACGACTATCAACTGACTGCCGCGCGCTCCGCACTAGTCGTCGATTACCCCCAATTGCCACGTGACGCGTAAACATGTTTGTGACAGGTCGCGCTTGCAACGGCTGGAACATAATTTTTAACCCTAATTAGTTTTCACTCTTGACGTATTTAAAATTCGAATTTAAAAACACTCACAATTCTGAATGCACGGTGTGCTAAACATGTTCGTGGTATTCTTTTCTTCCGAAGTAACCACTTCCGTCACAAACTGACGAATATCAACCAACTGCCATGCGCTCCGCAATGCTCGCCAATAACCATGCAGTGCCACGTGACGCGTAAACATGTTTGTAACGGGTAATGCTCGCAGCGGCTGGAACATTGTTTTTAAACACTTATTAATTTTCACATTTGCCGTATTTAAAATTCGAATTTCAAAACACTCACAATCCAGTTTGCACGGTGCGCTCGACATGTCCGTGGTATGTTCTATCGTAATAACACATCCGTCTTCACAAACGGACGACTATCAACTGACTGCCGCGCGCTCCGCACTGCTCGTCGATTACCCCCAATTGCCACGTGACGCGTAAACATGTTTGTGACAGGTCGCGCTTGGAACGGCTGGAACATAATTTTTAACCCTAATTAGTTTTCACACTTGACGTATGTAAAATACGAATTTAAAAACACTCACAATTCTGAATGCACGGTGTGCTAAACATGATCGTGGTATTCTTTTCTTCCGAAGTAACCACTTCCGTCACAAACTGACGAATATCAACCAACTGCCATGCGCTCCGCAATGCTCGCCAATAACCATGCACTGCCACGTGACGCGTAAACATGTTTGTAACGGGTAGTGCTCGCAGCGGCTGGAACATTGTTTTTAAACACTTATTAATTTTCACATTTGCCGTATTTAAAATTCGAATTTAAAAACACTCACAATCCAGTTTGCACGGTGCGCTCGACATGTCCGTGGTATTTTCTACCGTAATAACACGTCCGTCTTCACAAACGGACGACTATCAACTGACTGCCGCGCGCTCCGCACTGCTCGTAAATTACCCCCAATTGCCACGTGACGTGTTTGTGACAGGTCGCGCTTGCAACGGCTGGAACATAATTTTTAACCCTAATTAGTTTTCACACTTGACGTATGTAAAATACGAATTTAAAAACACTCACAATTCTGAATGCACGGTGTGCTAAACATGTTCGTGGTATTCTTTTCTTCCGAAGTAACCACTTCCGTCACAAACTGACGAATATCAACCAACTGCCATGCGCTCCGCAATGCTCGCCAATAACCATGCACTGCCACGTGACGCGTAAACATGTTTGTAGCGGGTAGTGCTCGCAGCGGCTGGAACATTGTTTTTAAACACTTTTTCACATTTGCCGTATTTAAAATTCGAATTTCAAAACACTCACAATCCAGTTTGCACGGTGCGCTCGACATGTCCGTGGTATTTTCTACCGTAATAACACATCCGTCTTCACAAACGGACGACTATCAACTGACTGCCGCGCGCTCCGCACTGGTCGTCGATTACCCCCAATTGCCACGTGACGCGTAAACATGTTTGTGACAGGTCGCGCTTGCAACGGCTGGAACATAATTTTTAACCCTAATTAGTTTTCACTCTTGACGTATTTAAAATTCGAATTTAAAAACACTCACAATTCTGAATGCACGGTGTGCTAAACATGTTCGTGGTATTCTTTTCTTCCGAAGTAACCACTTCCGTCACAAACTGACGAATATCAACCAACTGCCATGCGCTCCGCAATGCTCGCCAATAACCATGCAGTGCCACGTGACGCGTAAACATGTTTGTAACGGGTAATGCTCGCAGCGGCTGGAACATTGTTTTTAAACACTTATTAATTTTCACATTTGCCGTATTTAAAATTCGAATTTCAAAACACTCACAATCCAGTTTGCACGGTGCGCTCGACATGTCCGTGGTGTTTTCTACCGTAATAACACATCGGACTTCACAAACGGACGACTATCAACTGACTGCCGCGCGCTCCGCACTGGTCGTCGATTACCCCCAATTGCCACGTGACGCGTAAACATGTTTGTGACAGGTCGCGCTTGCAACGGCTGGAACATAATTATTAACCCTAATTAGTTTTCACACTTGACGTATTTAAAATACGAATTTAAAAACACTCACAATTCTGAATGCACGGTGTGCTAAACATGTTCGTGGTATTCTTTTCTTCCGAAGTAACCACTTCCGTCACAAACTGACGAATATCAACCAACTGCCGTGCGCTCCGCAATGCTCGCCAATAACCATGCATTGCCACGTGACTCGTAAACATGTTTGTAGCGGGTAGTGCTCGCAGCGGCTGGAAAATTGTTTTTAAACACTTATTAATTTTCACATTAGCCGTATTTAAAATTCGAATTTAAAAACACTTACAAACCAGTTTGCACCGTGCGCTCGACATGTCCGTGGTATGTTCTACCGTAATAACACATCCGTCTTCACAAACGGACGACTATCATCTGACTGCCGCGCGCTCTGCACTGCTCGTCGATTACCCCCAATTGCCACGTGACGCGTAAACATGTTTGTGACAGGTCGCGCTTGCAACGGCTGGAACATAATTATTAACCCTAATTAGTTTTCACACTTGACGTATTTAAAATACGAATTTAAAAACACTCACAATTCTGAATGCACGGTGTGCTAAACATGTTCGTGGTATTCTTTTCTTCCGAAGTAACCACTTCCGTCACAAACTGACGAATATCAACCAACTGCCGTGCGCTCCGCAATGCTCGCCAATAACCATGCATTGCCACGTGACTCGTAAACATGTTTGTAGCGGGTAGTGCTCGCAGCGGCTGGAAAATTGTTTTTAAACACTTATTAATTTCACATTTGCCGTATTTAAAATTCGAATTTCAAAACACTCACAATCCAGTTTGCACGGTGCGCTCGACATGTCCGTGGTATTTTCTACCGTATTAACACATCCGTGTTCACAAACGGACGACTATCAACTGACTGCCGCGCGCTCCGCACTGGTCGTCGATTACCCCCAATTGCCACGTGACGCGTAAACATGTTTGTGACAGGTCGCGCTTGCAACGGCTGGAACATAATTTTTAACCCTAATTAGTTTTCACACTTGACGTATTTAAAATTCGAATTTAAAAACACTCACAATTCTGAATGCACGGTGTGCTAAACATGTTCGTGGTATTCTTTTCTTCCGAAGTAACCACTTCCGTCACAAACTGACGAATATCAACCAACTGCCATGCGCTCCGCAATGCTCGCCAATAACCATGCACTGCCACGTGACGCGTAAACATGTTTGTAACGGGTAGTGCTCGCAGCGGCTGGAACATTGTTTTTAAACACTTATTAATTTTCACATTTGCCGTATTTAAAATTCGAATTTAAAAACACTCACAATCCAGTTTGCACGGTGCGCTCGACATGTCCGTGGTATTTTCTACCGTAATAACACATCCGTCTTCACAAACGGACGACTATCAACTGACTGCCGCGCGCTCCGCACTGCTCGTAAATTACCCCCAATTGCCACGTGACGTGTTTGTGACAGGTCGCGCTTGCAACGGCTGGAACATAATTATTAACCCTAATTAGTTTTCACACTTGACGTATGTAAAATACGAATTTAAAAACACTCACAATTCTGAATGCACGGTGTGCTAAACATGTTCGTGGTATTCTTTTCTTCCGAAGTAACCACTTCCGTCACAAACTGACGAATATCAACCAACTGCCATGCGCTCCGCAATGCTCACCAATAACCATGCACTGCCACGTGACGCGTAAACATGTTTGTAACGGGTAGTGCTCGCAGCGGCTGGAACATTGTTTTTAAACACTTATTAATTTTCACATTTGCCGTATTTAAAATTCGAATTTAAAAACACTCACAATCCAGTTTGCACGGTGCGCTCGACATGTCCGTGGTATTTTCTACCGTAATAACACATCCGTCTTCACAAACGGACGGCTATCAACTGACTGCCGCGCGAATAACTCCTGAATGCACGGTGTGCTAAACATGTTCGTGGTATTCTTTTCTCCGAGTAACCACTTCCGTCACAAACTGACGAATCGCAGCGGCTGGAACATTGTTTTTAAACACTTATTAATTTTCACATTTGCCGTATTTAAAATTCGAATTTAAAACACTCACAATCCAGTTTGCACGGTGCGCTCGACATGTCCGTGGTATTTTCTACCGTACTGACGAATATCAACCAACTGCCATGCGCTCCGCAATGCTCGCCAATAACCATGCATTGCCACGTGACGCGTAAACATGTTTGTAGCGGGTAATGCTCGCAGCGGCTGGAACATTGTTTTTAAACACTTATTAATTTTCACATTTGCCGTATTTAAAATTCGAATTTAAAAACACTCACAATCCAGTTTGCACGGTGCGCTCGACATGTCCGTGGTATTTTCTACCGTAATAACACATCCGTCTTCACAAACGGACGACTGTCAACTGACTGCCGCGCGCTCCGCACTGCTCGTCGATTACCCCCAATTGCCACGTGACGCGTAAACATGTTTGTGACAGGTCGCGCTTGCAACGGCTGGAACATAATTTTTAACCTTAATTAGTTTTCACACTTGACGTATTTAAAATACGAATTTAAAAACACTCACAATTCTGAATGCACGGTGTGCTAAACATGTTCGTGGTATTCTTTTCTTCCGAAGTAACCACTTCCGTCACAAACTGACGAATATCAACCAACTGCCATGCGCTCCGCAATGCTCACCAATAACCATGCACTGCCACGTGACGCGTAAACATGTTTGTAACGGGTAGTGCTCGCAGCGGCTGGAACATTGTTTTTAAACACTTATTAATTTTCACATTTGCCGTATTTAAAATTCGAATTTAAAAACACTCACAATCCAGTTTGCACGGTGCGCTCGACATGTCCGTGGTATTTTCTACCGTAATAACACATCCGTCTTCACAAACGGACGGCTATCAACTGACTGCCGCGCGCTCCGCACTGCTCGTAAATTACCCCCAATTGCCACGTGACGTGTTTGTGACAGGTCGCGCTTGCAACGGCTGGAACATAATTTTTAACCCTAATTAGTTTTCACACTTGACGTATGTAAAATACGAATTTAAAAACACTCACAATTCTGAATGCACGGTGTGCTAAACATGTTCGTGGTATTCTTTTCTTCCGAAGTAACCACTTCCGTCACAAACTGACGAATATCAACCAACTGCCATGCGCTCCGCAATGCTCGCCAATAACCATGCATTGCCACGTGACGCGTAAACATGTTTGTAGCGGGTAATGCTCGCAGCGGCTGGAACATTGTTTTTAAACACTTATTAATTTTCACATTTGCCGTATTTAAAATTCGAATTTAAAAACACTCACAATCCAGTTTGCACGGTGCGCTCGACATGTCCGTGGTATTTTCTACCGTAATAACACATCCGTCTTCACAAACGGACGACTATCAACTGACTGCCGCGCGCTCCGCACTGCTCGTCGATTACCCCCAATTGCCACGTGACGCGTAAACATGTTTGTGACAGGTCGCGCTTGCAACGGCTGGAACATAATTTTTAACCTTAATTAGTTTTCACACTTGACGTATTTAAAATACGAATTTAAAAACACTCACAATTCTGAATGCACGGTGTGCTAAACATGTTCGTGGTATTCTTTTCTTCCGAAGTAACCACTTCCGTCACAAACTGACGAATATCAACCAACTGCCATGCGCTCCGCAATGCTCACCAATAACCATGCACTGCCACGTGACGCGTAAACATGTTTGTAACGGGTAGTGCTCGCAGCGGCTGGAACATTGTTTTTAAACACTTATTAATTTTCACATTTGCCGTATTTAAAATTCGAATTTCAAAACACTCACAATCCAGTTTGCACGGTGCGCTCGACATGTCCGTGGTGTTTTCTACCGTAATAACACATCCGACTTCACAAACGGACGACTATCAACTGACTGCCGCGCGCTCCGCACTGGTCGTCGATTACCCCCAATTGCCACGTGACGCGTAAACATGTTTGTGACAGGTCGCGCTTGCAACGGCTGGAACATAATTTTTAACCCTAATTAGTTTTCACTCTTGACGTATTTAAAATTCGAATTTAAAAACACTCACAATTCTGAATGCACGGTGTGCTAAACATGTTCGTGGTATTCTTTTCTTCCGAAGTAACCACTTCCGTCACAAACTGACGAATATCAACCAACTGCCATGCGCTCCGCAATGCTCGCCAATAACCATGCAGTGCCACGTGACGCGTAAACATGTTTGTAACGGGTAATGCTCGCAGCGGCTGGAACATTGTTTTTAAACACTTATTATTTTCACATTTGCCGTATTTAAAATTCGAATTTCAAAACACTCACAATCCAGTTTGCACGGTGCGCTCGACATGTCCGTGGTGTTTTCTACCGTAATAACACATCCGACTTCACAAACGGACGACTATCAACTGACTGCCGCGCGCTCCGCACTGGTCGTCGATTACCCCCAATTGCCACGTGACGCGTAAACATGTTTGTGACAGGTCGCGCTTGCAACGGCTGGAACATAATTTTTAACCCTAATTAGTCTTCACACTTGACGTATTTAAAATACGAATTTAAAAACACTCACAATTCTGAATGCACGGTGTGCTAAACATGTTAGTGGTATTCTTTTCTTCTGAAATAACCACTTCCGTCACAAACTGACGAATATCAACCAACTGCCATGCGCTCCGCAATGCTCGCCAATAACCATGTATTGCCACGTGACGCGTAAACATGTTTGTAGCGGGTAATGCTCGCAGCGGCTGGAACATTGTTTTTAAACACTTATTAATTTTCACATTAGCCGTATTTAAAATTCGAATTTAAAAAAACTTACAATCCAGTTTGCACCGTGCGCTCGACATGTCCGTGGTATGTTCTATCGTAATAACACATCCGTCTTCACAAACGGACGACTATCAACTGACTGCCGCGCGCTCCGCACTGGTCGTCGATTACCCCCAATTGCCACGTGACGCGTAAACATGTTTGTGACAGGTCGCGCTTGCAACGGCTGGAACATAATTATTAACCCTAATTAGTTTTCACACTTGACGTATTTAAAATACGAATTTAAAAACACTCACAATTCTGAATGCACGGTGTGCTAAACATGTTCGTGGTATTCTTTTCTTCCGAAGTAACCACTTCCGTCACAAACTGACGAATATCAACCAACTGCCGTGCGCTCCGCAATGCACGCCAATAACCATGCATTGCCACGTGACGCGTAAACATGTTTGTAGCGGGTAGTGCTCGCAGCGGCTGGAAAATTGTTTTTAAACACTTATTAATTTCACATTTGCCGTATTTAAAATTCGAATTTCAAAACACTCACAATCCAGTTTGCACGGTGCGCTCGACATGTCCGTGGTATTTTCTACCGTATTAACACATCCGTCTTCACAAACGGACGACTATCAACTGACTGCCGCGCGCTCCGCACTGGTCGTCGATTACCCCCAATTGCCACGTGACGCGTAAACATGTTTGTGACAGGTCGCGCTTGGAACGGCTGGAACATAATTGTCAACCCTAATTAGTTTTCACACTTGACGTATGTAAAATACGAATTTAAAAACACTCACAATTCTGAATGCACGGTGTGCTAAACATGATCGTGGTATTCTTTTCTTCCGAAGTAACCACTTCCGTCACAAACTGACGAATATCAACCAACTGCCATGCGCTCCGCAATGCTCGCCAATAACTTTGCACTGCCACGTGACGCGTAAACATGTTTGTAGCGGGTAGTGCTCGCAGCGGCTGGAACATTGTTTTTAAACACTTATTAATTTTCACATTTGCCGTATTTAAAATTCGAATTTCAAAACACTCACAATCCAGTTTGCACGGTGCGCTCGACATGTCCGTGGTATTTTCTACCGTAATAACACGTCCGTCTTCACAAACGGACGACTATCAACTGACTGCCGCGCGCTCCGCACTGCTCGTAAATTACCCCCAATTGCCACGTGACGTGTTTGTGACAGGTCGCGCTTGCAACGGCTGGAACATAATTTTTAACCCTAATTAGTCTTCACACTTGACGTATGTAAAATACGAATTTAAAAACACTCACAATTCTGAATGCACGGTGTGCTAAACATGTTCGTGGTATTCTTTTCTTCCGAAGTAACCACTTCCGTCACAAACTGACGAATATCAACCAACTGCCATGCGCTCCGCAATGCTCGCCAATAACCATGCATTGCCACGTGACGCGTAAACATGTTTGTAGCGGGTAGTGCTCGCAGCGGCTGGAACATTGTTTTTAAACACTAATTAATTTTCACATTTGCCGTATTTAAAATTCGAATTTCAAAACACTCACAATCCAGTTTGCACGGTGCGCTCGACATGTCCGTGGTGTTTTCTACCGTAATAACACATCCGACTTCACAAACGGACGACTATCAACTGACTGCCGCGCGCTCCGCACTGGTCGTCGATTACCCCCAATTGCCACGTGACGCGTAAACATGTTAGTGACAGGTCGCGCTTGCAACGGCTGGAACATAATTTTTAACCCTAATTAGTCTTCACACTTGACGTATTTAAAATACGAATTTAAAAACACTCACAATTCTGAATGCACGGTGTGCTAAACATGTTAGTGGTATTCTTTTCTTCTGAAATAACCACTTCCGTCACAAACTGACGAATATCAACCAACTGCCATGCGCTCCGCAATGCTCGCCAATAACCATGTATTGCCACGTGACGCGTAAACATGTTTGTAGCGGGTAATGCTCGCAGCGGCTGGAACATTGTTTTTAAACACTTATTAATTTTCACATTAGCCGTATTTAAAATTCGAATTTAAAAAAACTTACAATCCAGTTTGCACCGTGCGCTCGACATGTCCGTGGTATGTTCTATCGTAATAACACATCCGTCTTCACAAACGGACGACTATCAACTGACTGCCGCGCGCTCCGCACTGCTCGTCGATTACCCCCAATTGCCACGTGACGCGTAAACATGTTTGTGACAGGTCGCGCTTGCAACGGCTGGAACATAATTATTAACCCTAATTAGTTTTCACACTTGACGTATTTAAAATACGAATTTAAAAACACTCACAATTCTGAATGCACGGTGTGCTAAACATGTTCGTGGTATTCTTTTCTTCCGAAGTAACCACTTCCGTCACAAACTGACGAATATCAACCAACTGCCGTGCGCTCCGCAATGCTCGCCAATAACCATGCATTGCCACGTGACGCGTAAACATGTTTGTAGCGGGTAGTGCTCGCAGCGGCTTGAAAATTGTTTTTAAACACTTATTAATTTCACATTTGCCGTATTTAAAATTCGAATTTCAAAACACTCACAACCCAGTTAGCACGGTGCGCTCGACATGTCCGTGGTATTTTCTACCGTATTAACACATCCGTCTTCACAAACGGACGACTATCAACTGACTGCCGCGCGTTCCGCACTGGTCGTCGATTACCCCCAATTGCCACGTGACGCGTAAACATGTTTGTGACAGGTCGCGCTTGGAACGGCTGGAACATAATTTTTAACCCTAATTAGTTTTCACACTTGACGTATGTAAAATACGAATTTAAAAACACTCACAATTCTGAATGCACGGTGTGCTAAACATGATCGTGGTATTCTTTTCTTCCGAAGTAACCACTTCCGTCACAAACTGACGAATATCAACCAACTGCCATGCGCTCCGCAATGCTCGCCAATAACTTTGCACTGCCACGTGACGCGTAAACATGTTTGTAGCGGGTAGTGCTCGCAGCGGCTGGAACATTGTTTTTAAACACTTATTAATTTTCACATTTGCCGTATTTAAAATTCGAATTTCAAAACACTCACAATCCAGTTTGCACGGTGCGCTCGACATGTCCGTGGTATTTTCTACCGTAATAACACGTCCGTCTTCACAAACGGACGACTATCAACTGACTGCCGCGCGCTCCGCACTGCTCGTAAATTACCCCCAATTGCCACGTGACGTGTTTGTGACAGGTCGCGCTTGCAACGGCTGGAACATAATTTTTAACCCTAATTACTTTTCACACTTGACGTATGTAAAATACGAATTTAAAAACACTCACAATTCTGAATGCACGGTGTGCTAAACATGTTCGTGGTATTCTTTTCTTCCGAAGTCACTTCCGTCACAAACTGACGAATATCAACCAACTGCCATGCGCTCCGCAATGCTCGCCAATAACCATGCACTGCCACGTGACGCGTAAACATGTTTGTAGCTGGTAGTGCTCGCAGCGGCTGGAACATTGTTTTTAAACACTTATTAATTTTCACATTTGCCGTATTTAAAATTCGAATTTTAAAACACTCACAATCCAGTTTGCACGGTGCGCTCGACATGTCCGTGGTATTTTCTACAGTAATAACACATCCGTCTTCACAAACGGACGACTATCTACTGACTGCCGCGCGCTCCGCACTGGTCGTCGATTACCCCCAATTGCCACGTGACGTGTTTGTGACAGGTCGCGCTTGCAACGGCTGGAACATAATTTTTAACCCTAATTAGTTTTCACACTTGACGTATGTAAAATACGAATTTAAAAACACTCACAATTCTGAATGAACGGTGTGCTAAACATGTTCGTGGTATTCTTTTCTTCCGAAGTAACCACTTCCGTCACAAACTGACGAATATCAACCAACTGCCATGCGCTCCGCAATGCTCGCCAATAACCATGCAGTGCCACGTGACGCGTAAACATGTTTGTAACGGGTAATGCTCGCAGCGGCTGGAACATTGTTTTTAAACACTTATTAATTTTCACATTTGCCGTATTTAAAATTCGAATTTCAAAACACTCACAATCCAGTTTGCACGGTGCGCTCGACATGTCCGTGGTGTTTTCTACCGTAATAACACATCCGACTTCACAAACGGACGACTATCAACTGACTGCCGCGCGCTCCGCACTGGTCGTCGATTACCCCCAATTGCCACGTGACGCGTAAACATGTTAGTGACAGGTCGCGCTTGCAACGGCTGGAACATAATTTTTAACCCTAATTAGTCTTCACACTTGACGTATTTGAAATACGAATTTAAAAACACTCACAATTCTGAATGCACGGTGTGCTAAACATGTTAGTGGTATTCTTTTCTTCTGAAATAACCACTTCCGTCACAAACTGACGAATATCAACCAACTGCCATGCGCTCCGCAATGCTCGCCAATAACCATGTATTGCCACGTGACGCGTAAACATGTTTGTAGCGGGTAATGCTCGCAGCGGCTGGAACATTGTTTTTAAACACTTATTAATTTTCACATTAGCCGTATTTAAAATTCGAATTTAAAAAAACTTACAATCCAGTTTGCACCGGGGGCTCGACATGTCCGTGGTATGTTCTATCGTAATAACACATCCGTCTTCACAAACGGACGACTATCAACTGACTGCCGCGCGCTCCGCACTGCTCGTCGATTACCCCCAATTGCCACGTGACGCGTAAACATGTTTGTGACAGGTCGCGCTTGCAACGGCTGGAACATAATTATTAACCCTAATTAGTTTTCACACTTGACGTATTTAAAATACGAATTTAAAAACACTCACAATTCTGAATGCACGGTGTGCTAAACATGTTAGTGGTATTCTTTTCTTCTGAAATAACCACTTCCGTCACAAACTGACGAATATCAACCAACTGCCATGCGCTCCGCAATGCTCGCCAATAACCATGCACTGCCACGTGACGCGTAAACATGTTTGTAGCGGGTAGTGCTCGCAGCGGCTGGAACATTGTTTTTAAACACTTATTAATTTTCACATTTGCCGTATTTAAAATTCGAATTTCAAAACACTCACAATCCAGTTTGCACGGTGCGCTCGACATGTCCGTGGTATTTTCTACCGTAATAACACGTCCGTCTTCACAAACGGACGACTATCAACTGACTGCCGCGCGCTCCGCACTGCTCGTAAATTACCCCCAATTGCCACGTGACGTGTTTGTGACAGGTCGCGCTTGCAACGGCTGGAACATAATTTTTAACCCTAATTAGTTTTCACACTTGACGTATGTAAAATACGAATTTAAAAACACTCACAATTCTGAATGAACGGTGTGCTAAACATGTTCGTGGTATTCTTTTCTTCCGAAGTAACCACTTCCGTCACAAACTGACGAATATCAACCAACTGCCATGCGCTCCGCAATGCTCGCCAATAACCATGCAGTGCCACGTGACGCGTAAACATGTTTGTAACGGGTAATGCTCGCAGCGGCTGGAACATTGTTTTTAAACACTTATTAATTTTCACATTTGCCGTATTTAAAATTCGAATTTCAAAACACTCACAATCCAGTTTGCACGGTGCGCTCGACATGTCCGTGGTGTTTTCTACCGTAATAACACATCCGACTTCACAAACGGACGACTATCAACTGACTGCCGCGCGCTCCGCACTGGTCGTCGATTACCCCCAATTGCCACGTGACGCGTAAACATGTTAGTGACAGGTCGCGCTTGCAACGGCTGGAACATAATTTTTAACCCTAATTAGTCTTCACACTTGACGTATTTAAAATACGAATTTAAAAACACTCACAATTCTGAATGCACGGTGTGCTAAACATGTTAGTGGTATTCTTTTCTTCTGAAATAACCACTTCCGTCACAAACTGACGAATATCAACCAACTGCCATGCGCTCCGCAATGCTCGCCAATAACCATGTATTGCCACGTGACGCGTAAACATGTTTGTAGCGGGTAATGCTCGCAGCGGCTGGAACATTGTTTTTAAACACTTATTAATTTTCACATTAGCCGTATTTAAAATTCGAATTTAAAAAAACTTACAATCCAGTTTGCACCGGGGGCTCGACATGTCCGTGGTATGTTCTATCGTAATAACACATCCGTCTTCACAAACGGACGACTATCAACTGACTGCCGCGCGCTCCGCACTGCTCGTCGATTACCCCCAATTGCCACGTGACGCGTAAACATGTTTGTGACAGGTCGCGCTTGCAACGGCTGGAACATAATTATTAACCCTAATTAGTTTTCACACTTGACGTATTTAAAATACGAATTTAAAAACACTCACAATTCTGAATGCACGGTGTGCTAAACATGTTAGTGGTATTCTTTTCTTCTGAAATAACCACTTCCGTCACAAACTGACGAATATCAACCAACTGCCATGCGCTCCGCAATGCTCGCCAATAACCATGCACTGCCACGTGACGCGTAAACATGTTTGTAGCGGGTAGTGCTCGCAGCGGCTGGAACATTGTTTTTAAACACTTATTAATTTTCACATTTGCCGTATTTAAAATTCGAATTTCAAAACACTCACAATCCAGTTTGCACGGTGCGCTCGACATGTCCGTGGTATTTTCTACCGTAATAACACGTCCGTCTTCACAAACGGACGACTATCAACTGACTGCCGCGCGCTCCGCACTGCTCGTAAATTACCCCCAATTGCCACGTGACGTGTTTGTGACAGGTCGCGCTTGCAACGGCTGGAACATAATTTTTAACCCTAATTAGTTTTCACACTTGACGTATGTAAAATACGAATTTAAAAACACTCACAATTCTGAATGCACGGTGTGCTAAACATGTTCGTGGTATTCTTTTCTTCCGAAGTAACCACTTCCGTCACAAACTGACGAATATCAACCAACTGCCATGCGCTCCGCAATGCTCGCCAATAACCATGCAGTGCCACGTGACGCGTAAACATGTTTGTAACGGGTAATGCTCGCAGCGGCTGGAACATTGTTTTTAAACACTTATTATTTTCACATTTGCCGTATTTAAAATTCGAATTTCAAAACACTCACAATCCAGTTTGCACGGTGCGCTCGACATGTCCGTGGTGTTTTCTACCGTAATAACACATCCGACTTCACAAACGGACGACTATCAACTGACTGCCGCGCGCTCCGCACTGGTCGTCGATTACCCCCAATTGCCACGTGACGCGTAAACATGTTTGTGACAGGTCGCGCTTGCAACGGCTGGAACATAATTTTTAACCCTAATTAGTTTTCACTCTTGACGTATTTAAAATTCGAATTTAAAAACACTCACAATTCTGAATGCACGGTGTGCTAAACATGTTCGTGGTATTCTTTTCTTCCGAAGTAACCACTTCCGTCACAAACTGACGAATATCAACCAACTGCCATGCGCTCCGCAATGCTCGCCAATAACCATGCATTGCCACGTGACGCGTAAACATGTTTGTAGCGGGTAGTGCTCGCAGCGGCTGGAACATTGTTTTTAAACACTTATTAATTTTCACATTTGCCGTATTTAAAATTCGAATTTCAAAACACTCACAATCCAGTTTGCACGGTGCGCTCGACATGTCCGTGGTATTTTCTACCGTAATAACACATCCGACTTCACAAACGGACGACTATCAACTGACTGCCGCGCGCTCCGCACTGGTCGTCGATTACCCCCAATTGCCACGTGACGTGTTTGTGACAGGTCGCGCTTGCAACGGCTGGAACATAATTTTTAACCCTAATTAGTTTTCACACTTGACGTATGTAAAATACGAATTTAAAAACACTCACAATTCTGAATGAACGGTGTGCTAAACATGTTCGTGGTATTCTTTTCTTCCGAAGTAACCACTTCCGTCACAAACTGACGAATATCAACCAACTGCCATGCGCTCCGCAATGCTCGCCAATAACCATGCATTGCCACGTGACGCGTAAACATGTTTGTAGCGGGTAATGCTCGCAGCGGCTGGAACATTGTTTTTAAACACTTATTAATTTTCACATTTGCCGTATTTAAAATTCGAATTTCAAAACACTCACAATCCAGCTGGCACGGTGCGCTCGACATGTCCGTGGTATTTTCTACCGTAATAACACATCCGTCTTCACAAACGGACGACTATCAACTGACTGCCGCGCGCTCCGCACTGCTCGTCGATTACCCCCAATTGCCACGTGACGCGTAAACATGTTTGTGACAGGTCGCGCTTGCAACGGCTGGAACATAATTTTTAACCCTAATTAGTTTTCACACTTGACGTATTTAAAATTCGAATTTAAAAACACTCACAATTCTGAATGCACGGTGTGCTAAACATGTTCGTGGTATTCTTTTCTTCCGAAGTAACCACTTCCGTCACAAACTGACGAATATCAACCAACTGCCATGCGCTCCGCAATGCTCGCAAATAACCATGCACTGCCACGTGACGCGTAAACATGTTTGTAGCGGGTAGTGCTCGCAGCGGCTGGAACATTGTTTTTAAACACTTATTAATTTTCACATTTGCCGTATTTAAAATTCGAATTTAAAAACACTCACAATCCAGTTTGCACGGTGCGCTCGACATGTCCGTGGTATTTTCTACCGTAATAACACATCCGTCTTCACAAACGGACGACTATCAACTGACTGCCGCGCGCTCCGCACTGCTCGTAAATTACTCCCAATTGCCACGTGACGTGTTTGTGACAGGTCGCGCTTGCAACGGCTGGAACATAATTTTTAACCATAATTAGTTTTCACACTTGACGTATGTAAAATACGAATTTAAAAACACTCACAATTCTGAATGCACGGTGTGCTAAACATGTTCGTGGTATTCTTTTCTTCCGAAGTAACCACTTCCGTCACAAACTGACGAATATCAACCAACTGCCATGCGCTCCGCAATGCTCGCCAATAACCATGCACTGCCACGTGACGCGTAAACATGTTTGTAGCTGGTAGTGCTCGCAGCGGCTGGAACATTGTTTTTAAACACTTATTAATTTTCACATTTGCCGTATTTAAAATTCGAATTTAAAAACACTCACAATCCAGTTTGCACGGTGCGCTCGACATGTCCGTGGTATTTTCTACAGTAATAACACATCCGTCTTCACAAACGGACGACTATCAACTGACTGCCGCGCGCTCCGCACTGGTCGTCGATTACCCCTAATTGCCACGTGATGCGTAAACATGTTTGTGACAGGTCGCGCTTGCAACGGCTGGAACATAATTTTTAACCCTAATTAGTTTTCACACTTGACGTATGTAAAATACGAATTTAAAAACACTCACAATTCTGAATGCACGGTGTGCTAAACATGTTCGTGGTATTCTTTTCTTCCGAAGTAACCACTTCCGTCACAAACTGACGAATATCAACCAACTGCCATGCGCTCCGCAATGCTCGCCAATAACCATGCATTGCCACGTGACGCGTAAACATGTTTGTAACGGGTAATGCTCGCAGCGGCTGGAACATTGTTTTTAAACACTTATTAATTTTCACATTTGCCGTATTTAAAATTCGAATTTCAAAACACTCACAATCCAGTTTGCACGGTGCGCTCGACATGTCCGTGGTGTTTTCTACCGTAATAACACATCCGACTTCACAAACGGACGACTATCAACTGACTGCCGCGCGCTCCGCACTGGTCGTCGATTACCCCCAATTGCCACGTGACGCGTAAACATGTTAGTGACAGGTCGCGCTTGCAACGGCTGGAACATAATTTTTAACCCTAATTAGTCTTCACACTTGACGTATTTAAAATACGAATTTAAAAACACTCACAATTCTGAATGCACGGTGTGCTAAACATGTTCGTGGTATTCTTTTCTTCCGAAGTAACCACTTCCGTCACAAACTGACGAATATCAACCAACTGCCATGCGCTCCGCAATGCTCGCCAATAACCATGCATTGCCACGTGACGCGTAAACATGTTTGTAGCGGGTAGTGCTCGCAGCGGCTGGAACATTGTTTTTAAACACTAATTAATTTTCACATTTGCCGTATTTAAAATTCGAATTTCAAAACACTCACAATCCAGTTTGCACGGTGCGCTCGACATGTCCGTGGTATTTTCTACCGTAATAACACATCCGTCTTCACAAACGGACGACTATCAACTGACTGCCGCGCGCTCCGCAATGGTCGTCGATTACCCCCAATTGCCACGTGACGCGTAAACATGTTTGTGACAGGTCGCGCTTGCAACGGCTGGAACATAATTTTTAACCCTAATTAGTTTTCACTCTTGACGTATTTAAAATTCGAATTTAAAAACACTCACAATTCTGAATGCACGGTGTGCTAAACATGTTCGTGGTATTATTTTCTTCCGAAGTAACCACTTCCGTCACAAACTGACGAATATCAACCAACTGCCATGCGCTCCGCAATGCTCGCCAATAACCATGCAGTGCCACGTGACGCGTAAACATGTTTGTAACGGGTAATGCTCGCAGCGGCTGGAACATTGTTTTTAAACACTTATTATTTTCACATTTGCCGTATTTAAAATTCGAATTTCAAAACACTCACAATCCAGTTTGCACGGTGCGCTCGACATGTCCGTGGTGTTTTCTACCGTAATAACACATCCGACTTCACAAACGGACGACTATCAACTGACTGCCGCGCGCTCCGCACTGGTCGTCGATTACCCCCAATTGCCACGTGACGCGTAAACATGTTTGTGACAGGTCGCGCTTGCAACGGCTGGAACATAATTTTTAACCCTAATTAGTTTTCACTCTTGACGTATTTAAAATTCGAATTTAAAAACACTCACAATTCTGAATGCACGGTGTGCTAAACATGTTCGTGGTATTCTTTTCTTCCGAAGTAACCACTTCCGTCACAAACTGACGAATATCAACCAACTGCCATGCGCTCCGCAATGCTCGCCAATAACCATGCAGTGCCACGTGACGCGTAAACATGTTTGTAACGGGTAATGCTCGCAGCGGCTGGAACATTGTTTTTAAACACTTATTATTTTCACATTTGCCGTATTTAAAATTCGAATTTCAAAACACTCACAATCCAGTTTGCACGGTGCGCTCGACATGTCCGTGGTGTTTTCTACCGTAATAACACATCCGACTTCACAAACGGACGACTATCAACTGACTGCCGCGCGCTCCGCACTGGTCGTCGATTACCCCCAATTGCCACGTGACGCGTAAACATGTTTGTGACAGGTCGCGCTTGCAACGGCTGGAACATAATTTTTAACCCTAATTAGTTTTCACTCTTGACGTATTTAAAATTCGAATTTAAAAACACTCACAATTCTGAATGCACGGTGTGCTAAACATGTTCGTGGTATTCTTTTCTTCCGAAGTAACCACTTCCGTCACAAACTGACGAATATCAACCAACTGCCATGCGCTCCGCAATGCTCGCCAATAACCATGCAGTGCCACGTGACGCGTAAACATGTTTGTAACGGGTAATGCTCGCAGCGGCTGGAACATTGTTTTTAAACACTTATTAATTTTCACATTTGCCGTATTTAAAATTCGAATTTCAAAACACTCACAATCCAGTTTGCACGGTGCGCTCGACATGTCCGTGGTGTTTTCTACCGTAATAACACATCCGACTTCACAAACGGACGACTATCAACTGACTGCCGCGCGCTCCGCACTGGTCGTCGATTACCCCCAATTGCCACGTGACGCGTAAACATGTTAGTGACAGGTCGCGCTTGCAACGGCTGGAACATAATTTTTAACCCTAATTAGTCTTCACACTTGACGTATTTAAAATACGAATTTAAAAACACTCACAATTCTGAATGCACGGTGTGCTAAACATGTTAGTGGTATTCTTTTCTTCTGAAATAACCACTTCCGTCACAAACTGACGAATATCAACCAACTGCCATGCGCTCCGCAATGCTCGCCAATAACCATGTATTGCCACGTGACGCGTAAACATGTTTGTAGCGGGTAATGCTCGCAGCGGCTGGAACATTGTTTTTAAACACTTATTAATTTTCACATTAGCCGTATTTAAAATTCGAATTTAAAAAAACTTACAATCCAGTTTGCACCGGGGGCTCGACATGTCCGTGGTATGTTCTATCGTAATAACACATCCGTCTTCACAAACGGACGACTATCAACTGACTGCCGCGCGCTCCGCACTGCTCGTCGATTACCCCCAATTGCCACGTGACGCGTAAACATGTTTGTGACAGGTCGCGCTTGCAACGGCTGGAACATAATTATTAACCCTAATTAGTTTTCACACTTGACGTATTTAAAATACGAATTTAAAAACACTCACAATTCTGAATGCACGGTGTGCTAAACATGTTAGTGGTATTCTTTTCTTCTGAAATAACCACTTCCGTCACAAACTGACGAATATCAACCAACTGCCATGCGCTCCGCAATGCTCGCCAATAACCATGCACTGCCACGTGACGCGTAAACATGTTTGTAGCGGGTAGTGCTCGCAGCGGCTGGAACATTGTTTTTAAACACTTATTAATTTTCACATTTGCCGTATTTAAAATTCGAATTTCAAAACACTCACAATCCAGTTTGCACGGTGCGCTCGACATGTCCGTGGTATTTTCTACCGTAATAACACGTCCGTCTTCACAAACGGACGACTATCAACTGACTGCCGCGCGCTCCGCACTGCTCGTAAATTACCCCCAATTGCCACGTGACGTGTTTGTGACAGGTCGCGCTTGCAACGGCTGGAACATAATTTTTAACCCTAATTAGTTTTCACACTTGACGTATGTAAAATACGAATTTAAAAACACTCACAATTCTGAATGCACGGTGTGCTAAACATGTTCGTCGTATTCTTTTCTTCCGAAGTAACCACTTCCGTCACAAACTGACGAATATCAACCAACTGCCATGCGCTCCGCAATGCTCGCCAATAACCATGCACTGCCACGTGACGCGTAAACATGTTTGTAGCTGGTAGTGCTCGCAGCGGCTGGAACATTGTTTTTAAACACTTATTATTTTCACATTTGCCGTATTTAAAATTCGAATTTAAAAACACTCACAATCCAGTTTGCACGGTGCGCTCGACATGTCCGTGGTATTTTCTACAGTAATAACACATCCGTCTTCACAAACGGACGACTATCTACTGACTGCCGCGCGCTCCGCACTGGTCGTCGATTACCCCCAATTGCCACGTGACGCGTAAACATGTTTGTGACAGGTCGCGCTTGCAACGGCTGGAACATAATTTTTAACCCTAATTAGTTTTCACACTTGACGTATTTAAAATTCGAATTTAAAAACACTCACAATTCTGAATGCACGGTGTGCTAAACATGTTCGTGGTATTCTTTTCTTCCGAAGTAACCACTTCCGTCACAAACTGACGAATATCAACCAACTGCCATGCGCTCCGCAATGCTCGCCAATAACCATGCATTGCCACGTGACGCGTAAACATGTTTGTAGCGGGTAGTGCTCGCAGCGGCTGGAACATTGTTTTTAAACACTTATTAATTTTCACATTTGCCGTATTTAAAATTCGAATTTCAAAACACTCACAATCCAGTTTGCACGGTGCGCTCGACATGTCCGTGGTATTTTCTACCGTAATAACACATCCGACTTCACAAACGGACGACTATCAACTGACTGCCGCGCGCTCCGCACTGGTCGTCGATTACCCCCAATTGCCACGTGACGTGTTTGTGACAGGTCGCGCTTGCAACGGCTGGAACATAATTTTTAACCCTAATTAGTTTTCACACTTGACGTATGTAAAATACGAATTTAAAAACACTCACAATTCTGAATGAACGGTGTGCTAAACATGTTCGTGGTATTCTTTTCTTCCGAAGTAACCACTTCCGTCACAAACTGACGAATATCAACCAACTGCCATGCGCTCCGCAATGCTCGCCAATAACCATGCATTGCCACGTGACGCGTAAACATGTTTGTAGCGGGTAATGCTCGCAGCGGCTGGAACATTGTTTTTAAACACTTATTAATTTTCACATTTGCCGTATTTAAAATTCGAATTTCAAAACACTCACAATCCAGCTGGCACGGTGCGCTCGACATGTCCGTGGTATTTTCTACCGTAATAACACATCCGTCTTCACAAACGGACGACTATCAACTGACTGCCGCGCGCTCCGCACTGCTCGTCGATTACCCCCAATTGCCACGTGACGCGTAAACATGTTTGTGACAGGTCGCGCTTGCAACGGCTGGAACATAATTTTTAACCCTAATTAGTTTTCACACTTGACGTATTTAAAATTCGAATTTAAAAACACTCACAATTCTGAATGCACGGTGTGCTAAACATGTTCGTGGTATTCTTTTCTTCCGAAGTAACCACTTCCGTCACAAACTGACGAATATCAACCAACTGCCATGCGCTCCGCAATGCTCGCAAATAACCATGCACTGCCACGTGACGCGTAAACATGTTTGTAGCGGGTAGTGCTCGCAGCGGCTGGAACATTGTTTTTAAACACTTATTAATTTTCACATTTGCCGTATTTAAAATTCGAATTTAAAAACACTCACAATCCAGTTTGCACGGTGCGCTCGACATGTCCGTGGTATTTTCTACCGTAATAACACATCCGTCTTCACAAACGGACGACTATCAACTGACTGCCGCGCGCTCCGCACTGCTCGTAAATTACTCCCAATTGCCACGTGACGTGTTTGTGACAGGTCGCGCTTGCAACGGCTGGAACATAATTTTTAACCATAATTAGTTTTCACACTTGACGTATGTAAAATACGAATTTAAAAACACTCACAATTCTGAATGCACGGTGTGCTAAACATGTTCGTGGTATTCTTTTCTTCCGAAGTAACCACTTCCGTCACAAACTGACGAATATCAACCAACTGCCATGCGCTCCGCAATGCTCGCCAATAACCATGCACTGCCACGTGACGCGTAAACATGTTTGTAGCTGGTAGTGCTCGCAGCGGCTGGAACATTGTTTTTAAACACTTATTAATTTTCACATTTGCCGTATTTAAAATTCGAATTTAAAAACACTCACAATCCAGTTTGCACGGTGCGCTCGACATGTCCGTGGTATTTTCTACAGTAATAACACATCCGTCTTCACAAACGGACGACTATCAACTGACTGCCGCGCGCTCCGCACTGGTCGTCGATTACCCCTAATTGCCACGTGATGCGTAAACATGTTTGTGACAGGTCGCGCTTGCAACGGCTGGAACATAATTTTTAACCCTAATTAGTTTTCACACTTGACGTATTTAAAATTCGAATTTAAAAACACTCACAATTCTGAATGCACGGTGTGCTAAACATGTTCGTGGTATTCTTTTCTTCCGAAGTAACCACTTCCGTCACAAACTGACGAATATCAACCAACTGCCATGCGCTCCGCAATGCTCGCCAATAACCATGCATTGCCACGTGACGCGTAAACATGTTTGTAACGGGTAATGCTCGCAGCGGCTGGAACATTGTTTTTAAACACTTATTAATTTTCACATTTGCCGTATTTAAAATTCGAATTTCAAAACACTCACAATCCAGTTTGCACGGTGCGCTCGACATGTCCGTGGTGTTTTCTACCGTAATAACACATCCGACTTCACAAACGGACGACTATCAACTGACTGCCGCGCGCTCCGCACTGGTCGTCGATTACCCCCAATTGCCACGTGACGCGTAAACATGTTAGTGACAGGTCGCGCTTGCAACGGCTGGAACATAATTTTTAACCCTAATTAGTCTTCACACTTGACGTATTTAAAATACGAATTTAAAAACACTCACAATTCTGAATGCACGGTGTGCTAAACATGTTCGTGGTATTCTTTTCTTCCGAAGTAACCACTTCCGTCACAAACTGACGAATATCAACCAACTGCCATGCGCTCCGCAATGCTCGCCAATAACCATGCATTGCCACGTGACGCGTAAACATGTTTAGCGGGTAATGCTCGCAGAGGCTGGAACATTGTTTTTAAACACTTATTAATTTTCACATTTGCCGTATTTAAAATTCGAATTTAAAAACACTCACAATCCAGTTTGCACGGTGCGCTCGACATGTCCGTGGTATTTTCTACAGTAATAACACATCCGTCTTCACAAACGGACGACTATCAACTGACTGCCGCGCGCTCCGCACTGGTCGTCGATTACCCCCAATTGCCACGTGACGCGTAAACATGTTTGTGACAGGTCGCGCTTGCAACGGCTGGAACATAATTTTTAACCCTAATTAGTTTTCACACTTGACGTATTTAAAATTCGAATTTAAAAACACTCACAATTCTGAATGCACGGTGTGCTAAACATGTTCGTGGTATTCTTTTCTTCCGAAGTAACCACTTCCGTCACAAACTGACGAATATCAACCAACTGGCATGCGCTTCGCAATGCTCGCCGATAACCATGCATTGCCACGTGACGCGTTAACATGTTTGTAGTGGGGGGTGTGGTCGCAGCGGCTGGAACATTGTTTTTAAACACTTATTAATTTTCACATTTGCAGTATTTAAAATTCGAATTTAAAAACACTCACAATCCAGTTTGCACGGTGCGCTCGACATGTCCGTGGTATTTTCTACCGTAAAAACACATCCGTCTTCACAAACGGACGACTATCAACTGACTGCCGCGTGTTCCGCACTGCTCGTAAATTACCCCCAATTGCCACGTGACGTGTTTGTGACAGGTCGCGCTTGCAACGGCTGGAACATAATTTTTAACCCTAATTAGTTTTCACACTTGACGTATGTAAAATACGAATTTAAAAACACTCACAATTCTGAATGCACGGTGTGCTAAACATGTTCGTGGTATTCTTTTCTTCCGAAGTAACCACTTTCGTCACAAACTGACGAATATCAATTAACTGCCATGCGCTCCACAATGTTCGCCAATAACCATGCATTGCCACGTGACGCGTAAACATGTTTGTAGCGGGTAGTGCTCGCAGCGGCTGGAACATTGTTTTTAAACACTTATTAATTTTCACATTTGCCGTATTTAAAATTCGAATTTAAAAACACTCACAATCCAGTTTGCACGGTGCGCTCGACATGTCCGTGGTATTTTCTACCGTAATAACACATCCGTCTTCACAAACGGACGACTATCAACTGATTGCCGCGCGCTCCGCACTGGTCGTCGATTACCCCCAATTGCCACGTGACGCGTAAACATGTTTGTGACAGGTCGCGCTTGCAACGGCTGGAACATAATTTTTAACCCTAATTAGTTTTCACACTTGACGTATGTAAAATACGAATTTAAAAACACTCACAATTCTGAATGCACGGTGTGCTAAACATGTTCGTGGTATTCTTTTCTTCCGAAGTAACCACTTCCGTCACAAACTGACGAATATCAACCAACTGCCATGCGCTCCGCAATGCTCGCCAATAACCATGCATCGCCACGTGACGCGTAAACATGTTTCTAGCGGGTAGTGCTCGCAGCGGCTGGAACATTGTTTTTAAACACTTATTAATTTTCACATTTGCCGTATTTAAAATTCGAATTTAAAAACACTCTCAATCCAGTTTGCACGGTGCGCTCGACATGTCCGTGGTATTTTCTACAGTAATAACACATCCGTCTTCACAAACGGACGACTATCAACTGACTGCCGCGCGCTCCGCACTGGTCGTCGATTACCCCCAATTGCCACGTGACGCGTAAACATGTTTGTGACAGGTCGCGCTTGCAACGGCTGGAACATAATTTTTAAGCCTAATTAGTTTTCACACTTGACGTATTTAAAATTCGAATTTAAAAACACTCACAATTCTGAATGCACGGTGTGCTAAACATGTTCGTGGTATTCTTTTCTTCCGAAGTAACCACTTCCGTCACAAACTGACGAATATCAACCAACTGCCATGCGCTCCGCAATGCTCGCCAATAACCATGCACTGCCACGTGACGCGTAAACATGTTTGTAGCGGGTAGTGCTCGCAGCGGCTGGAACATTGTTTTTAAACACTTATTAATTTTCACATTTGCCGTATTTAAAATTCGAATTTAAAAACACTCACAATCCAGTTTGCACGGTGCGCTCGACATGTCCGTGGTATTTTCTACCGTAATAACACATCCGTCTTCACAAACGGACGACTATCAACTGACTGCCGCGCGCTCCGCACTGCTCGTAAATTACTCCCAATTGCCACGTGACGTGTTTGTGACAGGTCGCGCTTGCAACGGCTGGAACATAATTTTTAACCCTAATTAGTCTTCACACTTGACGTATGTAAAATACGAATTCAAAAACACTCACAATTCTGAATGCACGGTGTGCTAAACATGTTCGTGGTATTCTTTTCTTCCGAAGTAACCACTTCCGTCACAAACTGACGAATATCAACCAACTGCCATGCGCTCCGCAATGCTCGCCAATAACCATGCACTGCCACGTGACGCGTAAACATGTTTGTAGCTGGTAGTGCTCGCAGCGGCTGGAACATTGTTTTTAAACACTTATTAATTTTCACATTTGCCGTATTTAAAATTCGAATTTAAAAACACTCACAATCCAGTTTGCACGGTGCGCTCGACATGTCCGTGGTATTTTCTACAGTAATAACACATCCGTCTTCACAAACGGACGACTATCAACTGACTGCCGCGCGCTCCGCACTGGTCGTCGATTACCCCCAATTGCCACGTGACGCGTAAACATGTTTGTGACAGGTCGCGCTTGCAACGGCTGGAACATAATTTTTAACCTTAATTAGTTTTCACACTTGACGTATGTAAAATACGAGTTTAAAAACACTCACAATTCTGAATGCACGGTGTGCTAAACATGTTCGTGGTATTCTTTTCTTCCGAAGTAACCACTTCCGTCACAAACTGACGAATATCAACCAACTGGCATGCGCTTCGCAATGCTCGCCGATAACCATGCATTGCCACGTGACGCGTTAACATGTTTGTAGTGGGGGGTGTGGTCGCAGCGGCTGGAACATTGTTTTTAAACACTTATTAATTTTCACATTTGCAGTATTTAAAATTCGAATTTAAAAACACTCACAATCCAGTTTGCACGGTGCGCTCGACATGTCCGTGGTATTTTCTACCGTAAAAACACATCCGTCTTCACAAACGGACGACTATCAACTGACTGCCGCGTGTTCCGCACTGCTCGTAAATTACCCCCAATTGCCACGTGACGTGTTTGTGACAGGTAGCGCTTGCAACGGCTGGAACATAATTTTTAACCCTAATTAGTTTTCACACTTGACGTATGTAAAATACGAATTTAAAAACACTCACAATTCTGAATGCACGGTGTGCTAAACATGTTCGTGGTATTCTTTTCTTCCGAAGTAACCACTTTCGTCACAAACTGACGAATATCAATTAACTGCCATGCGCTCCACAATGCTCGCCAATAACCATGCATTGCCACGTGACGCGTAAACATGTTTGTAGCGGGTAGTGCTCGCAGCGGCTGGAACATTGTTTTTAAACACTTATTAATTTTCACATTTGCCGTATTTAAAATTCGAATTTCAAAACACTCACAATCCAGTTTGCACGGTGCGCTCGACATGTCCGTGGTATTTTCTACTGTAATAACACATCCGTCTTCACAAACGGACGACTATCAACTGACTGCCGCGCGCTCCGCACTGCTCGTCGATTACCCCCAATTGCCACGTGACGCGTAAACATGTTTGTGACAGGTCGCGCTTGCAACGGCTGGAACATAATTTTTAACCTTAATTAGTTTTCACACTTGACGTATTTAAAATACGAATTTAAAAACACTCACAATTCTGAATGCACGGTGTGCTAAACATGTTCGTGGTATTCTTTTCTTCCGAAGTAACCACTTCCGTCACAAACTGACGAATATCAACCAACTGGCATGCGCTTCGCAATGCTCGCCGATAACCATGCATTGCCACGTGACGCGTTAACATGTTTGTAGCGGGTAGTGCTCGCAGCGGCTGGAACATTGTTTTTAAACACTTATTAATTTTCACATTTGCAGTATTTAAAATTCGAATTTAAAAACACTCACAATCCAGTTTGCACGGTGCGCTCGACATGTCCGTGGTATTTTCTGCCGTAATAACACATCCGTCTTCACAAACGGGCGACTATCAACTGACTGCCGCGCGCTCCGCACTGGTCGTCGATTACCCCCAATTGCCACGTGACGCGTAAACATGTTTGTGACAGGTCGCGCTTGCAACGGCTGGAACATAATTTTTAACCTTAATTAGTTTTCACACTTGACGTATGTAAAATACGAGTTTAAAAACACTCACAATTCTGAATGCACGGTGTGCTAAACATGTTCGTGGTATTCTTTTCTTCCGAAGTAACCACTTCCGTCACAAACTGACGAATATCAAACAACTGGCATGCGCTTCGCAATGCTCGCCGATAACCATGCATTGCCACGTGACGCGTTAACATGTTTGTAGCGGGTAGTGCTCGCAGCGGCTGGAACATTGTTTTTAAACACTTATTAATTTTCACATTTGCAGTATTTAAAATTCGAATTTAAAAACACTCACAATCCAGTTTGCACGGTGCGCTCGACATGTCCGTGGTATTTTCTACCGTAAAAACACATCCGTCTTCACAAACGGACGACTATTAACTGACTGCCGCGCGTTCCGCACTGCTCGTAAATTACCCCCAATTGCCACGTGACGTGTTTGTGACAGGTCGCGCTTGCAACGGCTGGAACATAATTTTTAACCTTAATTAGTTTTCACACTTGACGTATGTAAAATACGAGTTTAAAAACACTCACAATTCTGAATGCACGGTGTGCTAAACATGTTCGTGGTATTCTTTTCTTCCGAAGTAACCACTTCCGTCACAAACTGACGAATATCAACCAACTGGCATGCGCTTCGCAATGCTCGCCGATAACCATGCATTGCCACGTGACGCGTTAACATGTTTGTAGCGGGTAGTGCTCGCAGCGGCTGGAACATTGTTTTTAAACACTTATTAATTTTCACATTTGCAGTATTTAAAATTCGAATTTAAAAACACTCACAATCCAGTTTGCACGGTGCGCTCGACATGTCCGTGGTATTTTCTACCGTAAAAACACATCCGTCTTCACAAACGGACGACTATCAACTGACTGCCGCGTGTTCCGCACTGCTCGTAAATTACCCCCAATTGCCACGTGACGTGTTTGTGACAGGTCGCGCTTGCAACGGCTGGAACATAATTTTTAACCCTAATTAGTTTTCACACTTGACGTATTTAAAATTCGAATTTAAAAACACTCACAATTCTGAATGCACGGTGTGCTAAACATGTTCGTGGTATTCTTTTCTTCCGAAGTAACCACTTCCGTCACAAACTGACGAATATCAACCAACTGCCATGCGCTCCGCAATGCTCGCCAATAACCATGCACTGCCACGTGACGCGTAAACATGTTTGTAGCGGGTAGTGCTCGCAGCGGCTGGAACATTGTTTTTAAACACTTATTAATTTTCACATTTGCCGTATTTAAAATTCGAATTTAAAAACACTCACAATCCAGTTTGCACGGTGCGCTCGACATGTCCGTGGTATTTTCTACCGTAATAACACATCCGTCTTCACAAACGGACGACTATCAACTGACTGCCGCGCGCTCCGCACTGCTCGTAAATTACTCCCAATTGCCACGTGACGTGTTTGTGACAGGTCGCGCTTGCAACGGCTGGAACATAATTTTTAACCCTAATTAGTTTTCACACTTGACGTATGTAAAATACGAATTTAAAAACACTCTCAATTCTGAATGCACGGTGTGATAAACATGTTCGTGGTATTCTTTTCTTCCGAAGTAACCACTTCCGTCACAAACTGACGAATATCAACCAACTGCCATGCGCTCCGCAATGCTCGCCAATAACCATGCACTGCCACGTGACGCGTAAACATGTTTGTAGCGGGTAGTGCTCGCAGCGGCTGGAACATTGTTTTTAAACACTTATTAATTTTCACATTTGCCGTATTTAAAATTCGAATTTAAAAACACTCACAATCCAGTTTGCACGGTGCGCTCGACATGTCCGTGGTATTTTCTACCGTAATAACACATCCGTCTTCACAAACGGACGACTATCAACTGACTGCCGCGCGCTCCGCACTGCTCGTAAATTACTCCCAATTGCCACGTGACGTGTTTGTGACAGGTCGCGCTTGCAACGGCTGGAACATAATTTTTAACCCTAATTAGTTTTCACACTAAACGTATGTAAAATACGAATTTAAAAACACTCACAATTCTGAATGCACGGTGTGCTAAACATGTTCGTGGTATTCTTTTCTTCCGAAGTAACCACTTCCGTCACAAACTGACGAATATCAACCAACTGCCATGCGCTCCGCAATGCTCGCCAATAACCATGCACTGCCACGTGACGCGTAAACATGTTTGTAGCTGGTAGTGCTCGCAGCGGCTGGAACATTGTTTTTAAACACTTATTAATTTTCACATTTGCCGTATTTAAAATTCGAATTTAAAAACACTCACAATCCAGTTTGCACGGTGCGCTCGACATGTCCGTGGTATTTTCTACCGTAATAACACATCCGTCTTCACAAACGGACGACTATCAACTGACTGCCGCGCGCTCCGCACTGCTCGTAAATTACTCCCAATTGCCACGTGACGTGTTTGTGACAGGTCACGCTTGCAACGGCTGGAACATAATTTTTAACCCTAATTAGTTTTCACACTTGACGTATGTAAAATACGAATTTAAAAACACTCACAATTCTGAATGCACGGTGTGCTAAACATGATCGTGGTATTCTTTTCTTCCGAAGTAACCACTTCCGTCACAAACTGACGAATATCAACAACTGCCATGCGCTCCGCAATGCTCGCCAATAACCATGCATCGCCACGTGACGCGTAAACATGTTTGTAGCGGGTAGTGCTCGCAGCGGCTGGAACATTGTTTTTAAACACTTATTAATTTTCACATTTGCCGTATTTAAAATTCGAATTTAAAAACACTCACAATCCAGTTTGCACGGTGCGCTCGACATGTCCGTGGTATTTTCTACCGTAATAACACATCCGTCTTCACAAACGGACGACTATCAACTGACTGCCGCGCGCTCCGCACTGCTCGTAAATTACTCCCAATTGCCACGTGACGTGTTTGTGACAGGTCGCGCTTGCAACGGCTGGAACATAATTTTTAACCCTAATTAGTTTTCACACTTGACGTATGTAAAATACGAATTTAAAAACACTCACAATTCTGAATGCACGGTGTGCTAAACATGTTCGTGGTATTCTTTTCTTCCGAAGTAACCACTTCCGTCACAAACTGACGAATATCAACAACTGCCATGCGCTCCGCAATGCTCGCCAATAACCATGCATCGCCACGTGACGCGTAAACATGTTTGTAGCGGATAGTGCTCGCAGCGGCTGGAACATTGTTTTTAAACACTTATTAATTTTCACATTTGCCGTATTTAAAATTCGAATTTAAAAACACTCACAATCCAGTTTGGACGGTGCGCTCGACATGTCCGTGGTATTTTCTACCGTAATAACACATCCGTCTTCACAAACGGACGACTATCAACTGACTGCCGCGCGCTCCGCACTGCTCGTAAATTACTCCCTATTGCCACGTGACGTGTTTGTGACAGGTCGCGCTTGCAACGGCTGGAACATAATTTTTAACCCTAATTAGTTTTCACACTTGACGTATGTAAAATACGAATTTAAAAACACTCACAATTCTGAATGCACGGTGTGCTAAACATGTTCGTGGTATTCTTTTCTTCCGAAGTAACCACTTCCGTCACAAACTGACGAATATCAACCAACTGCCATGCGCTCCGCAATGCTCGCCAATAACCATGCACTGCCACGTGACGCGTAAACATGTTTGTAGCTGGTAGTGCTCGCAGCGGCTGGAACATTGTTTTTAAACACTTATTAATTTTCACATTTGCCGTATTTAAAATTCGAATTTAAAAACACTCACAATCCAGTTTGCACGGTGCGCTCGACATGTCCGTGGTATTTTCTACCGTAATAACACATCCGTCTTCACAAACGGACGACTATCAACTGACTGCCGCGCGCTCCGCACTGCTCGTAAATTACTCCCAATTGCCACGTGACGTGTTTGTGACAGGTCGCGCTTGCAACGGCTGGAACATAATTTTTAAGCCTAATTAGTTTTCACACTTGACGTATGTAAAATACGAATTTAAAAACACTCTCAATTCTGAATGCACGGTGTGCTAAACATGTTCGTGGTATTCTTTTCTTCCGAAGTAACCACTTCCGTCACAAACTGACGAATATCAACAACTGCCATGCGCTCCGCAATGCTCGCCAATAACCATGCATCGCCACGTGACGCGTAAACATGTTTGTAGCGGGTAGTGCTCGCAGCGGCTGGAACATTGTTTTTAAACACTTATTAATTTTCACATTTGCCGTATTTAAAATTCGAATTTAAAAACACTCACAATCCAGTTTGCACGGTGCGCTCGACATGTCCGTGGTATTTTCTACCGTAATAACACATCCGTCTTCACAAACGGACGACTATCAACTGACTGCCGCGCGCTCCGCACTGCTCGTAAATTACTCCCTATTGCCACGTGACGTGTTTGTGACAGGTCGCGCTTGCAACGGCTGGAACATAATTTTTAACCCTAATTAGTTTTCACACTTGACGTATGTAAAATACGAGTTTAAAAACACTCACAATTCTGAATGCACGGTGTGCTAAACATGTTCGTGGTATTCTTTTCTTCCGAAGTAACCACTTCCGTCACAAACTGACGAATATCAACCAACTGCCATGCGCTCCGCAATGCTCGCCAATAACCATGCACTGCCACGTGACGCGTAAACATGTTTGTAGCGGGTAGTGCTCGCAGCGGCTGGAACATTGTTTTTAAACACTTATTAATTTTCACATTTGCCGTATTTAAAATTCGAATTTAAAAACACTCACAATCCAGTTTGCACGGTGCGCTCGACATGTCCGTGGTATTTTCTACCGTAATAACACATCCGTCTTCACAAACGGACGACTATCAACTGACTGCCGCGCGCTCCGCACTGCTCGTAAATTACTCCCAATTGCCACGTGACGTGTTTGTGACAGGTCGCGCTTGCAACGGCTGGAACATAATTTTTAACCCTAATTAGTTTTCACACTTGACGTATGTAAAATACGAATTTAAAAACACTCTCAATTCTGAATACACGGTGTGCTAAACATGTTCGTGGTATTCTTTTCTTCCGAAGTAACCACTTCCGTCACAAACTGACGAATATCAACCAACTGCCATGCGCTCCGCAATGCTCGTCAATAACCATGCACTGCCACGTGACGCGTAAACATGTTTGTAGCGGGTAGTGCTCGCAGCGGCTGGAACATTGTTTTTAAACACTTATTAATTTTCACATTTGCCGTATTTAAAATTCGAATTTAAAAACACTCACAATCCAGTTTGCACGGTGCGCTCGACATGTCCGTGGTATTTTCTACCGTAATAACACATCCGTCTTCACAAACGGACGACTATCAACTGACTGCCGCGCGCTCCGCACTGCTCGTAAATTACCCCCAATTGCCACGTGACGTGTTTGTGACAGGTCGCGCTTGCAACGGCTGGAACATAATTTTTAACCCTAATTAGTTTTCACACTTGACGTATTTAAAATTCGAATTTAAAAACACTCACAATTCTGAATGCACGGTGTGCTAAACATGTTCGTGGTATTCTTTTCTTCCGAAGTAACCACTTCCGTCACAAACTGACGAATATCAACCAACTGCCATGCGCTCCGCAATGCTCGCCAATAACCATGCACTGCCACGTGACGCGTAAACATGTTTGTAGCTGGTAGTGCTCGCAGCGGCTGGAACATTGTTTTTAAACACTTATTAATTTTCACATTTGCCGTATTTAAAATTCGAATTTAAAAACACTCACAATCCAGTTTGCACGGTGCGCTCGACATGTCCGTGGTATTTTCTACCGTAATAACACATCCGTCTTCACAAACGGACGACTATCAACTGACTGCCGCGCGCTCCGCACTGCTCGTAAATTACCCCCAATTGCCACGTGACGTGTTTGTGACAGGTCGCGCTTGCAACGGCTGGAACATAATTTTTAACCCTAATTAGTTTTCACACTTGACGTATGTAAAATACGAATTTAAAAACACTCACAATTCTGAATGCACGGTGTGCTAAACATGATCGTGGTATTCTTTTCTTCCGAAGTAACCACTTCCGTCACAAACTGACGAATATCAACAACTGCCATGCGCTCCGCAATGCTCGCCAATAACCATGCATCGCCACGTGACGCGTAAACATGTTTGTAGCGGGTAGTGCTCGCAGCTGCTGGAACATTGTTTTTAAACACTTATTAATTTTCACATTTGCCGTATTTAAAATTCGAATTTAAAAACACTCACAATCCAGTTTGCACGGTGCGCTCGACATGTCCGTGGTATTTTCTACCGTAATAACACATCCGTCTTCACAAACGGACGACTATCAACTGACTGCCGCGCGCTATGCACTGGTCGTCGATTACCCCCAATTGCCACGTGATGCGTAAACATGTTTGTGACAGGTCGCGCTTGCAACGGCTGGAACATAATTTTTAACCCTAATTAGTTTTCACACTTGACGTATTTAAAATTCGAATTTAAAAACACTCACAATTCTGAATGCACGGTGTGCTAAACATGTTCGTGGTATTCTTTTCTTCCGAAGTAACCACTTCCGTCACAAACTGACGAATATCAACCAACTGCCATGCGCTCCGCAATGCTCGCCAATAACCATGCACTGCCACGTGACGCGTAAACATGTTTGTAGCGGGTAGTGCTCGCAGCGGCTGGAACATTGTTTTTAAACACTTATTAATTTTCACATTTGCCGTATTTAAAATTCGAATTTAAAAACACTCACAATCCAGTTTGCACGGTGCGCTCGACATGTCCGTGGTATTTTCTACCGTAATAACACATCCGTCTTCACAAACGGACGACTATCAACTGACTGCCGCGCGCTCCGCACTGCTCGTAAATTACTCCCAATTGCCACGTGACGTGTTTGTGACAGGTCGCGCTTGCAACGGCTGGAACATAATTTTTAACCCTAATTAGTTTTCACACTTAACGTATGTAAAATACGAATTTAAAAACACTCACAATTCTGAATGCACGGTGTGCTAAACATGTTCGTGGTATTCTTTTCTTCCGAAGTAACCACTTCCGTCACAAACTGACGAATATCAACCAACTGCCATGCGCTCCGCAATGCTCGCCAATAACCATGCACTGCCACGTGACGCGTAAACATGTTTGTAGCTGGTAGTGCTCGCAGCGGCTGGAACATTGTTTTTAAACACTTATTAATTTTCACATTTGCCGTATTTAAAATTCGAATTTAAAAACACTCACAATCCAGTTTGCACGGTGCGCTCGACATGTCCGTGGTATTTTCTACCGTAATAACACATCCGTCTTCACAAACGGACGACTATCAACTGACTGCCGCGCGCTCCGCACTGCTCGTAAATTACTCCCAATTGCCACGTGACGTGTTTGTGACAGGTCGCGCTTGCAACGGCTGGAACATAATTTTTAACCCTAATTAGTTTTCACACTTGACGTATGTAAAATACGAATTTAAAAACACTCTCAATTCTGAATACACGGTGTGCTAAACATGTTCGTGGTATTCTTTTCTTCCGAAGTAACCACTTCCGTCACAAACTGACGAATATCAACCAACTGCCATGCGCTCCGCAATGCTCGCCAATAACCATGCACTGCCACGTGACGCGTAAACATGTTTGTAGCGGGTAGTGCTCGCAGCGGCTGGAACATTGTTTTTAAACACTTATTAATTTTCACATTTGCCGTATTTAAAATTCGAATTTAAAAACACTCACAATCCAGTTTGCACGGTGCGCTCGACATGTCCGTGGTATTTTCTACCGTAATAACACATCCGTCTTCACAAACGGACGACTATCAACTGACTGCCGCGCGCTCCGCACTGCTCGTAAATTACTCCCAATTGCCACGTGACGTGTTTGTGACAGGTCGCGCTTGCAACGGCTGGAACATAATTTTTAACCCTAATTAGTTTTCACACTTGACGTATTTAAAATTCGAATTTAAAAACACTCACAATTCTGAATGCACGGTGTGCTAAACATGTTCGTGGTATTCTTTTCTTCCGAAGTAACCACTTCCGTCACAAACTGACGAATATCAACCAACTGCCATGCGCTCCGCAATGCTCGCCAATAACCATGCACTGCCACGTGACGCGTAAACATGTTTGTAGCGGGTAGTGCTCGCAGCGGCTGGAACATTGTTTTTAAACACTTATTAATTTTCACATTTGCCGTATTTAAAATTCGAATTTAAAAACACTCACAATCCAGTTTGCACGGTGCGCTCGACATGTCCGTGGTATTTTCTACCGTAATAACACATCCGTCTTCACAAACGGACGACTATCAACTGACTGCCGCGCGCTCCGCACTGCTCGTAAATTACTCCCAATTGCCACGTGACGTGTTTGTGACAGGTCGCGCTTGCAACGGCTGGAACATAATTTTTAACCCTAATTAGTTTTCACACTTGACGTATGTAAAATACGAATTTAAAAACACTCTCAATTCTGAATGCACGGTGTGCTAAACATGTTCGTGGTATTCTTTTCTTCCGAAGTAACCACTTCCGTCACAAACTGACGAATATCAACCAACTGCCATGCGCTCCGCAATGCTCGCCAATAACCATGCACTGCCACGTGACGCGTAAACATGTTTGTAGCTGGTAGTGCTCGCAGCGGCTGGAACATTGTTTTTAAACACTTATTAATTTTCACATTTGCCGTATTTAAAATTCGAATTTAAAAACACTCACAATCCAGTTTGCACGGTGCGCTCGACATGTCCGTGGTATTTTCTACCGTAATAACACATCCGTCTTCACAAACGGACGACTATCAACTGACTGCCGCGCGCTCCGCACTGCTCGTAAATTACCCCCAATTGCCACGTGACGTGTTTGTGACAGGTCGCGCTTGCAACGGCTGGAACATAATTTTTAACCCTAATTAGTTTTCACACTTGACGTATGTAAAATACGAATTTAAAAACACTCACAATTCTGAATGCACGGTGTGCTAAACATGATCGTGGTATTCTTTTCTTCCGAAGTAACCACTTCCGTCACAAACTGACGAATATCAACAACTGCCATGCGCTCCGCAATGCTCGCCAATAACCATGCATCGCCACGTGACGCGTAAACATGTTTGTAGCGGGTAGTGCTCGCAGCGGCTGGAACATTGTTTTTAAACACTTATTAATTTTCACATTTGCCGTATTTAAAATTCGAATTTAAAAACACTCACAATCCAGTTTGCACGGTGCGCTCGACATGTCCGTGGTATTTTCTACCGTAATAACACATCCGTCTTCACAAACGGACGACTATCAACTGACTGCCGCGCGCTATGCACTGGTCGTCGATTACCCCCAATTGCCACGTGATGCGTAAACATGTTTGTGACAGGTCGCGCTTGCAACGGCTGGAACATAATTTTTAACCCTAATTAGTTTTCACACTTGACGTATTTAAAATTCGAATTTAAAAACACTCACAATTCTGAATGCACGGTGTGCTAAACATGTTCGTGGTATTCTTTTCTTCCGAAGTAACCACTTCCGTCACAAACTGACGAATATCAACCAACTGCCATGCGCTCCGCAATGCTCGCCAATAACCATGCACTGCCACGTGACGCGTAAACATGTTTGTAGCTGGTAGTGCTCGCAGCGGCTGGAACATTGTTTTTAAACACTTATTAATTTTCACATTTGCCGTATTTAAAATTCGAATTTAAAAACACTCACAATCCAGTTTGCACGGTGCGCTCGACATGTCCGTGGTATTTTCTACCGTAATAACACATCCGTCTTCACAAACGGACGACTATCAACTGACTGCCGCGCGCTCCGCACTGCTCGTAAATTACTCCCAATTGCCACGTGACGTGTTTGTGACAGGTCGCGTTTGCAACGGCTGGAACATAATTTTTAACCCTAATTAGTTTTCACACTTGACGTATGTAAAATACGAATTTAAAAACACTCTCAATTCTGAATGCACGGTGTGCTAAACATGTTCGTGGTATTCTTTTCTTCCGAAGTAACCACTTCCGTCACAAACTGACGAATATCAACCAACTGCCATGCGCTCCGCAATGCTCGCCAATAACCATGCACTGCCACGTGACGCGTAAACATGTTTGTAGCGGGTAGTGCTCGCAGCGGCTGGAACATTGGTTTTAAACACTTATTAATTTTCACATTAGCCGTATTTAAAATTCGAATTTAAAAACACTCACAATCCAGTTTGCACGGTGCGCTCGACATGTCCGTGGTATTTTCTACCGTAATAACACATCCGTCTTCACAAACGGACGACTATCAACTGACTGCCGCGCGCTCCGCACTGGTCGTCGATTACCCCCAATTGCCACGTGATGCGTAAACATGTTTGTGACAGGTCGCGCTTGCAACGGCTGGAACATAATTTTTAACCCTAATTAGTTTTCACACTTGACGTATTTAAAATTCGAATTTAAAAACACTCACAATTCTGAATGCACGGTGTGCTAAACATGTTCGTGGTATTCTTTTCTTCCGAAGTAACCACTTCCGTCACAAACTGACGAATATCAACCAACTGCCATGCGCTCCGCAATGCTCGCCAATAACCATGCACTGCCACGTGACGCGTAAACATGTTTGTAGCGGGTAGTGCTCGCAGCGGCTGGAACATTGTTTTTAAACACTTATTAATTTTCACATTTGCCGTATTCAAAATTCGAATTTAAAAACACTCACAATCCAGTTTGCACGGTGCGCTCGACATGTCCGTGGTATTTTCTACCGTAATAACACATCCGTCTTCACAAACGGACGACTATCAACTGACTGCCGCGCGCTCCGCACTGCTCGTAAATTACTCCCAATTGCCACGTGACGTGTTTGTGACAGGTCGCGTTTGCAACAGCTGGAACATAATTTTTAACCCTAATTAGTTTTCGCACTTGACGTATTTAAAATACGAATTTAAAAACACTCTCAATTCTGAATGCACGGTGTGCTAAACATGTTCGTGGTATTCTTTTCTTCCGAAGTAACCACTTCCGTCACAAACTGACGAATATCAACCAACTGCCATGCGCTCCGCAATGCTCGCCAATAACCATGCACTGCCACGTGACGCGTAAACATGTTTGTAGCTGGTAGTGCTCGCAGCGGCTGGAACATTGTTTTTAAACACTTATTAATTTTCACATTTGCCGTATTTAAAATTCGAATTTAAAAACACTCACAATCCAGTTTGCACGGTGCGCTCGACATGTCCGTGGTATTTTCTACCGTAATAACACATCCGTCTTCACAAACGGACGACTATCAACTGACTGCCGCGCGCTCCGCACTGCTCGTAAATTACCCCCAATTGCCACGTGACGTGTTTGTGACAGGTCGCGCTTGCAACGGCTGGAACATAATTTTTAACCCTAATTAGTTTTCACACTTGACGTATGTAAAATACGAATTTAAAAACACTCACAATTCTGAATGCACGGTGTGCTAAACATGATCGTGGTATTCTTTTCTTCCGAAGTAACCACTTCCGTCACAAACTGACGAATATCAACAACTGCCATGCGCTCCGCAATGCTCGCCAATAACCATGCATCGCCACGTGACGCGTAAACATGTTTGTAGCGGGTAGTGCTCGCAGCGGCTGGAACATTGTTTTTAAACACTTATTAATTTTCACATTTGCCGTATTTAAAATTCGAATTTAAAAACACTCACAATCCAGTTTGCACGGTGCGCTCGACATGTCCGTGGTATTTTCTACCGTAATAACACATCCGTCTTCACAAACGGACGACTATCAACTGACTGCCGCGCGCTCCGCACTGGTCGTCGATTACCCCCAATTGCCACGTGATGCGTAAACATGTTTGTGACAGGTCGCGCTTGCAACGGCTGGAACATAATTTTTAACCCTAATTAGTTTTCACACTTGACGTATTTAAAATTCGAATTTAAAAACACTCACAATTCTGAATGCACGGTGTGCTAAACATGTTCGTGGTATTCTTTTCTTCCGAAGTAACCACTTCCGTCACAAACTGACGAATATCAACCAACTGCCATGCGCTCCGCAATGCTCGCCAATAACCATGCACTGCCACGTGACGCGTAAACATGTTTGTAGCGGGTAGTGCTCGCAGCGGCTGGAACATTGTTTTTAAACACTTATTAATTTTCACATTTGCCGTATTTAAAATTCGAATTTAAAAACACTCACAATCCAGTTTGCACGGTGCGCTCGACATGTCCGTGGTATTTTCTACCGTAATAACACATCCGTCTTCACAAACGGACGACTATCAACTGACTGCCGCGCGCTCCGCACTGCTCGTAAATTACTCCCAATTGCCACGTGACGTGTTTGTGACAGGTCGCGCTTGCAACGGCTGGAACATAATTTTTAACCCTAATTAGTTTTCACACTTGACGTATGTAAAATACGAATTTAAAAACACTCTCAATTCTGAATGCACGGTGTGCTAAACATGTTCGTGGTATTCTTTTCTTCCGAAGTAACCACTTCCGTCACAAACTGACGAATATCAACCAACTGCCATGCGCTCCGCAATGCTCGCCAATAACCATGCACTGCCACGTGACGCGTAAACATGTTTGTAGCGGGTAGTGCTCGCAGCGGCTGGAACATTGGTTTTAAACACTTATTAATTTTCACATTAGCCGTATTTAAAATTCGAATTTAAAAACACTCACAATCCAGTTTGCACGGTGCGCTCGACATGTCCGTGGTATTTTCTACCGTAATAACACATCCGTCTTCACAAACGGACGACTATCAACTGACTGCCGCGCGCTCCGCACTGGTCGTCGATTACCCCCAATTGCCACGTGATGCGTAAACATGTTTGTGACAGGTCGCGCTTGCAACGGCTGGAACATAATTTTTAACCCTAATTAGTTTTCACACTTGACGTATTTAAAATTCGAATTTAAAAACACTCACAATTCTGAATGCACGGTGTGCTAAACATGTTCGTGGTATTCTTTTCTTCCGAAGTAACCACTTCCGTCACAAACTGACGAATATCAACCAACTGCCATGCGCTCCGCAATGCTCGCCAATAACCATGCACTGCCACGTGACGCGTAAACATGTTTGTAGCGGGTAGTGCTCGCAGCGGCTGGAACATTGTTTTTAAACACTTATTAATTTTCACATTTGCCGTATTCAAAATTCGAATTTAAAAACACTCACAATCCAGTTTGCACGGTGCGCTCGACATGTCCGTGGTATTTTCTACCGTAATAACACATCCGTCTTCACAAACGGACGACTATCAACTGACTGCCGCGCGCTCCGCACTGCTCGTAAATTACTCCCAATTGCCACGTGACGTGTTTGTGACAGGTCGCGTTTGCAACAGCTGGAACATAATTTTTAACCCTAATTAGTTTTCGCACTTGACGTATTTAAAATACGAATTTAAAAACACTCTCAATTCTGAATGCACGGTGTGCTAAACATGTTCGTGGTATTCTTTTCTTCCGAAGTAACCACTTCCGTCACAAACTGACGAATATCAACCAACTGCCATGCGCTCCGCAATGCTCGCCAATAACCATGCACTGCCACGTGACGCGTAAACATGTTTGTAGCTGGTAGTGCTCGCAGCGGCTGGAACATTGTTTTTAAACACTTATTAATTTTCACATTTGCCGTATTTAAAATTCGAATTTAAAAACACTCACAATCCAGTTTGCACGGTGCGCTCGACATGTCCGTGGTATTTTCTACCGTAATAACACATCCGTCTTCACAAACGGACGACTATCAACTGACTGCCGCGCGCTCCGCACTGCTCGTAAATTACCCCCAATTGCCACGTGACGTGTTTGTGACAGGTCGCGCTTGCAACGGCTGGAACATAATTTTTAACCCTAATTAGTTTTCACACTTGACGTATGTAAAATACGAATTTAAAAACACTCACAATTCTGAATGCACGGTGTGCTAAACATGATCGTGGTATTCTTTTCTTCCGAAGTAACCACTTCCGTCACAAACTGACGAATATCAACAACTGCCATGCGCTCCGCAATGCTCGCCAATAACCATGCATCGCCACGTGACGCGTAAACATGTTTGTAGCGGGTAGTGCTCGCAGCGGCTGGAACATTGTTTTTAAACACTTATTAATTTTCACATTTGCCGTATTTAAAATTCGAATTTAAAAACACTCACAATCCAGTTTGCACGGTGCGCTCGACATGTCCGTGGTATTTTCTACCGTAATAACACATCCGTCTTCACAAACGGACGACTATCAACTGACTGCCGCGCGCTCCGCACTGGTCGTCGATTACCCCCAATTGCCACGTGATGCGTAAACATGTTTGTGACAGGTCGCGCTTGCAACGGCTGGAACATAATTTTTAACCCTAATTAGTTTTCACACTTGACGTATTTAAAATTCGAATTTAAAAACACTCACAATTCTGAATGCACGGTGTGCTAAACATGTTCGTGGTATTCTTTTCTTCCGAAGTAACCACTTCCGTCACAAACTGACGAATATCAACCAACTGCCATGCGCTCCGCAATGCTCGCCAATAACCATGCACTGCCACGTGACGCGTAAACATGTTTGTAGCGGGTAGTGCTCGCAGCGGCTGGAACATTGTTTTTAAACACTTATTAATTTTCACATTTGCCGTATTTAAAATTCGAATTTAAAAACACTCACAATCCAGTTTGCACGGTGCGCTCGACATGTCCGTGGTATTTTCTACCGTAATAACACATCCGTCTTCACAAACGGACGACTATCAACTGACTGCCGCGCGCTCCGCACTGCTCGTAAATTACTCCCAATTGCCACGTGACGTGTTTGTGACAGGTCGCGCTTGCAACGGCTGGAACATAATTTTTAACCCTAATTAGTTTTCACACTTGACGTATGTAAAATACGAATTTAAAAACACTCTCAATTCTGAATGCACGGTGTGCTAAACATGTTCGTGGTATTCTTTTCTTCCGAAGTAACCACTTCAGTCACAAACTGACGAATATCAACCAACTGCCATGCGCTCCGCAATGCTCGCCAATAACCATGCACTGCCACGTGACGCGTAAACATGTTTGTAGCGGGTAGTGCTCGCAGCAGCTGGAACATTGTTTTTAAACACTTATTAATTTTCACATTTGCCGTATTTAAAATTCGAATTTAAAAACACTCACAATCCAGTTTGCACGGTGCGCTCGACATGTCCGTGGTATTTTCTACCGTAATAACACATCCGTCTTCACAAACGGACGACTATCAACTGACTGCCTCGCGCTCCGCACTGGTCGTCGATTACCCCCAATTGCCACGTGATGCGTAAACATGTTTGTGACAGGTCGCGCTTGCAACGGCTGGAACATAATTTTTAACCCTAATTAGTTTTCACACTTGACGTATGTAAAATACGAATTTAAAAACACTCTCAATTCTGAATGCACGGTGTGCTAAACATGTTCGTGGTATTCTTTTCTTCCGAAGTAACCACTTCCGTCACAAACTGACGAATATCAACCAACTGCCATGCGCTCCGCAATGCTCGCCAATAACCATGCACTGCCACGTGACGCGTAAACATGTTTGTAGCTGGTAGTGCTCGCAGCGGCTGGAACATTGTTTTTAAACACTTATTAATTTTCACATTTGCCGTATTTAAAATTCGAATTTAAAAACACTCACAATCCAGTTTGCACGGTGCGCTCGACATGTCCGTGGTATTTTCTACCGTAATAACACATCCGTCTTCACAAACGGACGACTATCAACTGACTGCCGCGCGCTCCGCACTGCTCGTAAATTACTCCCAATTGCCACGTGACGTGTTTGTGACAGGTCGCGCTTGCAACGGCTGGAACATAATTTTTAACCCTAATTAGTTTTCACACTTGACGTATGTAAAATACGAATTTAAAAACACTCTCAATTCTGAATGCACGGTGTGCTAAACATGTTCGTGGTATTCTTTTCTTCCGAAGTAACCACTTCCGTCACAAACTGACGAATATCAACCAACTGCCATGCGCTCCGCAATGCTCGCCAATAACCATGCACTGCCACGTGACGCGTAAACATGTTTGTAGCGGGTAGTGCTCGCAGCGGCTGGAACATTGTTTTTAAACACTTATTAATTTTCACATTTGCCGTATTTAAAATTCGAATTTAAAAACACTCACAATCCAGTTTGCACGGTGCGCTCGACATGTCCGTGGTATTTTCTACCGTAATAACACATCCGTCTTCACAAACGGACGACTATCAACTGACTGCCGCGCGCTCCGCACTGCTCGTAAATTACTCCCAATTGCCACGTGACGTGTTTGTGACAGGTCGCGCTTGCAACGGCTGGAACATAATTTTTAACCCTAATTAGTTTTCACACTTGACGTATGTAAAATACGAATTTAAAAAGACTCACAATTCTGAATGCACGGTGTGCTAAACATGTTCGTGGTATTCTTTTCTTCCGAAGTAACCACTTCCGTCACAAACTGACGAATATCAACCAACTGCCATGCGCTCCGCAATGCTCGCCAATAACCATGCACTGCCACGTGACGCGTAAACATGTTTGTAGCTGGTAGTGCTCGCAGCGGCTGGAACATTGTTTTTAAACACTTATTAATTTTCACATTTGCCGTATTTAAAATTCGAATTTAAAAACACTCACAATCCAGTTTGCACGGTGCGCTCGACATGTCCGTGGTATTTTCTACCGTAATAACACATCCGTCTTCACAAACGGACGACTATCAACTGACTGCCGCGCGCTCCGCACTGCTCGTAAATTACCCCCAATTGCCACGTGACGTGTTTGTGACAGGTCGCGCTTGCAACGGCTGGAACATAATTTTTAACCCTAATTAGTTTTCACACTTGACGTATTTAAAATACGAATTTAAAAACACTCACAATTCTGAATGCACGGTGTGCTAAACATGTTCGTGGTATTCTTTTCTTCCGAAGTAACCACTTCTGTCACAAACTGACGAATATCAACCAACTTCCATGCGCTCCGCAATGCTCGCCAATAACCATGCACTGCCACGTGACGCGTAAACATGTTTGTAGCGGGTAGTGCTCGCAGCGGCTGGAACATTGTTTTTAAACACTTATTAATTTTCACATTTGCCGTATTTAAAATTCGAATTTAAAAACACTCACAATCCAGTTTGCACGGTGCGCTCGACATGTCCGTGGTATTTTCTACCGTAATAACACATCCGTCTTCACAAACGGACGACTATCAACTGACTGCCGCGCGCTCCGCACTGCTCGTAAATTACTCCCAATTGCCACGTGACGTGTTTGTGACAGGTCGCGCTTGCAACGGCTGGAACATAATTTTTAACCCTAATTAATTTTCACACTTGACGTATGTAAAATACGAATTTAAAAACACTCTCAATTCTGAATGCACGGTGTGCTAAACATGTTCGTGGTATTCTTTTCTTCCGAAGTAACCACTTCCGTCACAAACTGACGAATATCAACCAACTGCCATGCGCTCCGCAATGCTCGCCAATAACCATGCACTGCCACGTGACGCGTAAACATGTTTGTAGTGGGTAGTGCTCGCAGCGGCTAGAACATTGTTTTTAAACACTTATTAATTTTCACATTTGCCGTATTTAAAATTCGAATTTAAAAACACTCACAATCCAGTTTGCACGGTGCGCTCGACATGTCCGTGGTATTTTCTACCGTAATAACACATCCGTCTTCACAAACGGACGACTACCAACTGACTGCCGCGCGCTCCGCACTGCTCGTAAATTACCCCCAATTGCCACGTGACGTGTTTGTGACAGGTCGCGCTTGCAACGGCTGGAACATAATTTTTAACCCTAATTAGTTTTCACACTTGACGTATGTAAAATACGAATTTAAAAACACTCACAATTCTGAATGCACGGTGTGCTAAACATGATCGTGGTATTCTTTTCTTCCGAAGTAACCACTTCCGTCACAAACTGATGAATATCAACAACTGCCATGCCCTCCGCAATGCTCGCCAATAACCATGCATCGCCACGTGACGCGGAAACATGTTTGTAGCGGGTAGTGCTCGCAGCGGCTGGAACATTGTTTTTAAACACTTATTAATTTTCACATTTGCCGTATTTAAAATTTGAATTTAAAAACACTCACAATCCAGTTTGCACGGTGCGCTCGACATGTCCGTGGTATTTTCTACCGTAATAACACATCCGTCTTCACAAACGGACGACTATCAACTGACTGCCGCGCGCTCCGCACTGGTCGTCGATTACCCCCAATAGCCACGTGACGCGTAAACATGTTTGTGACAGGTCGCGCTTGCAACGGCTGGAACATAATTTTTAACCCTAATTAGTTTTCACACTTGACGTATTTAAAATTCGAATTTAAAAACACTCACAATTCTGAATGCACGGTGTGCTAAACATGTTCGTGGTATTCTTTTCTTCCGAAGTAACCACTTCCGTCACAAACTGACGAATATCAACCAACTGCCATGCGCTCCGCAATGCTCGCCAATAACCATGCATTGCCACGTGACGCGTAAACATGTTTGTAGCGGGTAATGCTCGCAGCGGCTGGAACATTGTTTTTAAACACTTATTAATTTTCACATTTGCCGTATTTAAAATTCGAATTTAAAAACACTCACAATCCAGTTTGCACGGTGCGCTCGACATGTCCGTGGTATTTTCTACCGTATTAACACATCCGTCTTGACAAACGGACGACTATCAACTGACTGCCGCGCGCTCCGCACTGCTCGTAAATTACCCCCAATTGCCACGTGACGTGTTTGTGACAGGTCGCGCTTGCAACGGCTGGAACATAATTTTTAACCCTAATTAGTTTTCACACTTGACGTATTTAAAATTCGAATTTAAAAACACTCACAATTCTGAATGCACGGTGTGCTAAACATGTTCGTGGTATTCTTTTCTTACGAAGTAACCACTTCCGTCACAAACTGACGAATATAAACCAACTGCCATGCGCTCCGCAATGCTCGCCAATAACCATGCATTGCCACGTGACGCGTAAACATGTTTGTAGCGGGTAATGCTCGCAGCGGCTGGAACATTGTTTTTAAACACTTATTAATTTTCACATTTGCCGTATTTAAAATTCGAATTTAAAAACACTCACAATCCAGTTTGCACGGTGCGCTCGACATGTCCGTGGTATTTTCTACCGTATTAACACATCCGTCTTGACAAACGGACGACTATCAACTGACTGCCGCGCGCTCCGCACTGGTCGTCGATTACCCCCAATTGCCACGTGACGCGTAAACATGTTTGTGACAGGTCGCGCTTGCAACGGCTGGAACATAATTTTTAACCTTAATTAGTTTTCACACTTGACGTATGTAAAATACGAGTTTAAAAACACTCACAATTCTGAATGCACGGTGTGCTAAACATGTTCGTGGTATTCTTTTCTTCCGAAGTAACCACTTCCGTCACAAACTGACGAATATCAACCAACTGGCATGCGCTTCGCAATGCTCGCCGATAACCATGCATTGCCACGTGACGCGTTAACATGTTTGTAGTGGGGGGTGTGGTCGCAGCGGCTGGAACATTGTTTTTAAACACTTATTAATTTTCACATTTGCAGTATTTAAAATTCGAATTTAAAAACACTCACAATCCAGTTTGCACGGTGCGCTCGACATGTCCGTGGTATTTTCTACCGTAAAAACACATCCGTCTTCACAAACGGACGACTATCAACTGACTGCCGCGCGTTCCGCACTGCTCGTAAATTACCCCCAATTGCCACGTGACGTGTTTGTGACAGGTCGCGCTTGCAACGGCTGGAACATAATTTTTAACCCTAATTAGTTTTCACACTTGACGTATGTAAAATACGAATTTAAAAACACTCACAATTCTGAATGCACGGTGTGCTAAACATGTTCGTGGTATTCTTTTCTTCCGAAGTAACCACTTTCGTCACAAACTGACGAATATCAACCAACTGCCATGCGCTCCACAATGCTCGCCAATAACCATGCATTGCCACGTGACGCGTAAACATGTTTGTAGCTGGTAGTGCTCGCAGCGGCTGGAACATTGTTTTTAAACACTTATTAATTTTCACATTTGCCGTATTTAAAATTCGAATTTCAAAACACTCACAATCCAGTTTGCACGGTGCGCTCGACATGTCCGTGGTATTTTCTACCGTAATAACACATCCGTCTTCACAAACGGACGACTATCAACTGACTGCCGCGCGCTCCGCACTGGTCGTCGATTACCCCTAATTGCCACGTGATGCGTAAACATGTTTGTGACAGGTCGCGCTTGCAACGGCTGGAACATAATTTTTAACCCTAATTAGTTTTCACTCTTGACGTATTTAAAATTCGAATTTAAAAACACTCACAATTCTGAATGCACGGTGTGCTAAACATGTTCGTGGTATTCTTTTCTTCCGAAGTAACCACTTCCGTCACAAACTGACGAATATCAACCAACTGCCATGCGCTCCGCAATGCTCGCCAATAACCATGCATTGCCACGTGACGCGTAAACATGTTTGTAACGGGTAATGCTCGCAGCGGCTGGAACATTGTTTTTAAACACTTATTAATTTTCACATTTGCCGTATTTAAAATTCGAATTTCAAAACACTCACAATCCAGTTTGCACGGTGCGCTCGACATGTCCGTGGTGTTTTCTACCGTAATAACACATCCGACTTCACAAACGGACGACTATCAACTGACTGCCGCGCGCTCCGCACTGGTCGTCGATTACCCCCAATTGCCACGTGACGCGTAAACATGTTAGTGACAGGTCGCGCTTGCAACGGCTGGAACATAATTTTTAACCCTAATTAGTCTTCACACTTGACGTATTTAAAATACGAATTTAAAAACACTCACAATTCTGAATGCACGGTGTGCTAAACATGTTCGTGGTATTCTTTTCTTCCGAAGTAACCACTTCCGTCACAAACTGACGAATATCAACCAACTGCCATGCGCTCCGCAATGCTCGCCAATAACCATGCATTGCCACGTGACGCGTAAACATGTTTAGCGGGTAATGCTCGCAGAGGCTGGAACATTGTTTTTAAACACTTATTAATTTTCACATTTGCCGTATTTAAAATTCGAATTTAAAAACACTCACAATCCAGTTTGCACGGTGCGCTCGACATGTCCGTGGTATTTTCTACAGTAATAACACATCCGTCTTCACAAACGGACGACTATCAACTGACTGCCGCGCTCTCCGCACTGGTCGTCGATTACCCCCAATTGCCACGTGACGCGTAAACATGTTTGTGACCGGTCGCGCTTGCAACGGCTGGAACATAATTTTTAACCCTAATTAGTTTTCACTCTTGACGTATTTAAAATTCGAATTTAAAAACACTCACAATTCTGAATGCACGGTGTGCTAAACATGTTCGTGGTATTCTTTTCTTCCGAAGTAACCACTTCCGTCACAAACTGACGAATATCAACCAACTGCCATGCGCTCCGCAATGCTCGCCAATAACCATGCATTGCCACGTGACGCGTAAACATGTTTAGCGGGTAATGCTCGCAGAGGCTGGAACATTGTTTTTAAACACTTATTAATTTTCACATTTGCCGTATTTAAAATTCGAATTTAAAAACACTCACAATCCAGTTTGCATGGTGCGCTCGACATGTCCGTGGTATTTTCTACCGTAATAACACATCCGTCTTCACAAACGGACGACTATCAACTGACTGCCGCGCGCTCCGCACTGGTCGTCGATTACCCCTAATTGCCACGTGATGCGTAAACATGTTTGTGACAGGTCGCGCTTGCAACGGCTGGAACATAATTTTTAACCCTAATTAGTTTTCACTCTTGACGTATTTAAAATTCGAATTTAAAAACACTCACAATTCTGAATGCACGGTGTGCTAAACATGTTCGTGGTATTCTTTTCTTCCGAAGTAACCACTTCCGTCACAAACTGACGAATATCAACCAACTGCCATGCGCTCCGCAATGCTCGCCAATAACCATGCATTGCCACGTGACGCGTAAACATGTTTGTAACGGGTAATGCTCGCAGCGGCTGGAACATTGTTTTTAAACACTTATTAATTTTCACATTTGCCGTATTTAAAATTCGAATTTCAAAACACTCACAATCCAGTTTGCACGGTGCGCTCGACATGTCCGTGGTGTTTTCTACCGTAATAACACATCCGACTTCACAAACGGACGACTATCAACTGACTGCCGCGCGCTCCGCACTGGTCGTCGATTACCCCCAATTGCCACGTGACGCGTAAACATGTTAGTGACAGGTCGCGCTTGCAACGGCTGGAACATAATTTTTAACCCTAATTAGTCTTCACACTTGACGTATTTAAAATACGAATTTAAAAACACTCACAATTCTGAATGCACGGTGTGCTAAACATGTTCGTGGTATTCTTTTCTTCCGAAGTAACCACTTCCGTCACAAACTGACGAATATCAACCAACTGCCATGCGCTCCGCAATGCTCGCCAATAACCATGCATTGCCACGTGACGCGTAAACATGTTTAGCGGGTAATGCTCGCAGAGGCTGGAACATTGTTTTTAAACACTTATTAATTTTCACATTTGCCGTATTTAAAATTCGAATTTAAAAACACTCACAATCCAGTTTGCACGGTGCGCTCGACATGTCCGTGGTATTTTCTACAGTAATAACACATCCGTCTTCACAAACGGACGACTATCAACTGACTGCCGCGCTCTCCGCACTGGTCGTCGATTACCCCCAATTGCCACGTGACGCGTAAACATGTTTGTGACCGGTCGCGCTTGCAACGGCTGGAACATAATTTTTAACCCTAATTAGTTTTCACTCTTGACGTATTTAAAATTCGAATTTAAAAACACTCACAATTCTGAATGCACGGTGTGCTAAACATGTTCGTGGTATTCTTTTCTTCCGAAGTAACCACTTCCGTCACAAACTGACGAATATCAACCAACTGCCATGCGCTCCGCAATGCTCGCCAATAACCATGCATTGCCACGTGACGCGTAAACATGTTTAGCGGGTAATGCTCGCAGAGGCTGGAACATTGTTTTTAAACACTTATTAATTTTCACATTTGCCGTATTTAAAATTCGAATTTAAAAACACTCACAATCCAGTTTGCATAGTGCGCTCGACATGTCCGTGGTATTTTCTACCGTAATAACACATCCGTCTTCACAAACGGACGACTATCAACTGACTGCCGCGCGTTCCGCACTGCTCGTAAATTACCCCCAATTGCCACGTGACGTGTTTGTGACAGGTCGCGCTTGCAACGGCTGGAACATAATTTTTAACCCTAATTAGTTTTCACACTTGACATATGTAAAATACGAATTTAAAAACACTCACAATTCTGAATGCACGGTGTGCTAAACATGTTCGTGGTATTCCTTTCTTCCGAAGTAACCACTTCCGTCACAAACTGACGAATATCAACCAACTGCCATGCGCTCCGCAATGCTCGCCAATAACCATGCATTGCCACGTGACGCGTAAACATGTTTAGCGGGTAATGCTCGCAGAGGCTGGAACATTGTTTTTAAACACTTATTATTTTCACATTTGCCGTATTTAAAATTCGAATTTAAAAACACTCACAATCCAGTTTGTACGGTGCGCTCGACATGTCCGTGGTATTTTCTACCGTAATAACACATCCGTCTTCACAAACGGACGAATATCAACTGACTGCCACGCGCTCCGCACTGGTCGTCGATTACCCCCAATTGCCACGTGACGCGTAAACATGTTTGTGACAGGTCGCGCTTGCAACGGCTGGAACATAATTGTTATCACTAATTAGTTTTCACACTTGACGTATGTAAAATACGAGTTTAAAAACACTCACAATTCTGAATGCACGGTGTGCTAAACATATTCGTGGTATTCTTTTCTTTCGAAGTAACCACTTCCGTCACAAACTGACGAATATCAACCAACTGGCATGCGCTTCGCAATGCTCGCCGATAACCATGCATTGCCACGTGACGCGTTAACATGTTTGTAGCGGGTAGTGCTCGCAGCGGCTGGAACATTGTTTTTAAACACTTATTAATTTTCACATTTGCCGTATTTAAAATTCGAATTTAAAAACACTCACAATCCAGTTTGCACGGTGCGCTCGACATGTCCGTGGTATTTTCTACCGTAATAACACATCCGTCTTCACAAACGGACGACTATCAACTGACTGCCGCGCGTTCCGCACTGCTCGTAAATTACCCCCAATTGCCACGTGACGTGTTTGTGACAGGTCGCGCTTGCAACGGCTGGAACATAATTTTTAACCCTAATTAGTTTTCACACTTGACATATGTAAAATACGAATTTAAAAACACTCACAATTCTGAATGCACGGTGTGCTAAACATGTTCGTGGTATTCCTTTCTTCCGAAGTAACCACTTCCGTCACAAACTGACGAATATCAACCAACTGCCATGCGCTCCGCAATGCTCGCCAATAACCATGCATCGCCACGTGACGCGTAAACATGTTTGTAGCGGGTAGTGCTCGCAGCGGCTGGAACATTGTTTTTAAACACTTATTAATTTTCACATTTGCCGTATTTAAAATTCGAATTTCAAAACACTCACAATCCAGTTTGCACGGTGCGCTCGACATGTCCGTGGTATTTTCTACCGTAATAACACATCCGTCTTCACAAACGGACGACCATCAACTGACTGCCGCGCGCTCCGCACTGCTCGTAAATTACCCCCAATTGCCACGTGACGCGTAAACATGTTTGTGACAGATCGCGCTTGCAACGGCTGGAACATAATTTTTAACCTTAATTAGTTTTTACACTTGAGGTATTTAAAATACTAATTGAAAAACACTCACATTTCTGAATGTACGGTGTGCTAAACATGTTCGTGGTATTCTTTTCTTCCGAAGTACCCACTTCCGTCACAAACTGACGAATATCAACCAACTGCCATGCGCTCCGCAATGCTCGCCAATAACCATGCATTGCCACGTGACGCGTAAACATGTTTAGCGGGTAATGCTCGCATCGGCTGGAACATTGTTTTTAAATACTTATTAATTTTCACATTTGCCGTAATTAAAATTCGAATTTAAAAACACTCACAATCCAGTTTGCACGGTGCGCTCGACATGTCCGTGGTATTTTCTACCGTAATAACACATCCGTCTTCACAAACGGACGACTATCAACTGACTGCCACGCGCTCCGCACTGGTCGTCGATTACCCCCAATTGCCACGTGACGCGTAAACATGTTTGTGGCAGGTCGCGCTTGCAACGGCTGGAACATAATTTTTATCACTAATTAGTTTTCACACTTGACGTATTTAAAATACGAATTTAAAAACACTCACAATTCTGAATGCACGGTGTGCTAAACATGTTCGTGGTATTCTTTTCTTCCGAAGTAACCACTTCCGTCACAAACTGACGAATATCAACCAACTTCCATGCGCTCCGCAATGCTCGCCAATAACCATGCATTGCCACGTGACGCGTAAACATGTTTGTAGCGGGTAGTGCTCGCAGCTCCTGGAACATTGTTTTTAAACACTAATTAATTTTCACATTTGCCGTATTTAAAATTCGAATTTAAAAACACTCACAATCCAGTTTGCACGGTGCGCTCGACATGTCCGTGGTATTTTCTACCGTAATAACACATCCGTCTTCACAAACGGACGACTATCAACTGACTGCCGCGCGCTCCGCACTGCTCGTAAATTACTCCCAATTGCCACGTGACGTGTTTGTGACAGGTCGCGCTTGCAACGGCTGGAACATAATTTTTAACCCTAATTAGTTTTCACACTTGACGTATGTAAAATACGAATTTAAAAACACTCACAATTCTGAATGCACGGTGTGCTAAACATGTTCGTGGTATTCTTTTCTTCCGAAGTAACCACTTCCGTCACAAACTGACGAATATCAACCAACTGCCATGCGCTCCGCAATGCTCGCCAATAACCATGCACTGCCACGTGACGCGTAAACATGTTTGTAGCTGGTAGTGCTCGCAGCGGCTGGAACATTGTTTTTAAACACTTATTAATTTTCACATTTGCCGTATTTAAAATTCGAATTTAAAAACACTCACAATCCAGTTTGCACGGTGCGCTCGACATGTCCGTGGTATTTTCTACCGTAATAACACATCCGTCTTCACAAACGGACGACTATCAACTGACTGCCGCGCGCTCCGCACTGCTCGTAAATTACCCCCAATTGCCACGTGACGTGTTTGTGACAAGTCGCGCTTGCAACGGCTGGAACATAATTGTTATCACTAATTAGTTTTCACACTTGACGTATGTAAAATACGAGTTTAAAAACACTCACAATTCTGAATGCACGGTGTGCTAAACATATTCGTGGTATTCTTTTCTTCCGAAGTAACCACTTCCGTCACAAACTGACGAATATCAACCAACTTCCATGCGCTCCGCAATGCTCGCCAATAACCATGCATTGCCACGTGACGCGTAAACATGTTTGTAGCGGGTAGTGCTCGCAGCTCCTGGAACATTGTTTTTAAACACTAATTAATTTTCACATTTGCCGTATTTAAAATTCGAATTTCAAAACACTCACAATCCAGTTTGCACGGTGCGCTCGACATGTCCGTGGTATTTTCTACCGTAATAACACATCCGTCTTCACAAACGGACGACTATCAACTGACTGCCGCGCGCTCCGCACTGCTCGTAAATTACCCCCAATTGCCACGTGACGTGTTTGTGACAGGTCGCGCTTGCAACGGCTGGAACATAATTTTTAACCCTAATTAGTTTTCACACTTGACGTATGTAAAATACGAATTTAAAAACACTCACAATTCTGAATGCACGGTGTGCTAAACATGTTCGTGGTATTCTTTTCTTCCGAAGTAACCACTTCCGTCACAAACTGACGAATATCAACCAACTGCCATGCGCTCCGCAATGCTCGCCAATAACCATGCATCGCCACGTGATGCGTAAACATGTTTGTAGCGGGTAGTGCTCGCAGCGGCTGGAACATTGTTTTTAAACACTTATTAATTTTCACATTTGCCGTATTTAAAATTCGAATTTAAAAACACTCACAATCCAGTTTGCACGGTGCGCTCGACATGTCCGTGGTATTTTCTACCGTAATAACACATCCGTCTTCACAAACGGAGGACTATCAACTGACTGCCGCGCGCTCCGCACTGCTCGTAAATTACTCCCAATTGCCACGTGACGTGTTTGTGACAGGTCGCGCTTGCAACGGCTGGAACATAATTTTTAACCCTAATTAGTTTTCACACTTGACGTATGTAAAATACGAATTTAAAAACACTCACAATTCTGAATGCACGGTGTGCTAAACATGTTCGTGGTATTCTTTTCTTCCGAAGTAACCACTTCCGTCACAAACTGACGAATATCAACCAACTGCCATGCGCTCCGCAATGCTCGCCAATAACCATGCACTGCCACGTGACGCGTAAACATGTTTGTAGCTGGTAGTGCTCGCAGCGGCTGGAACATTGTTTTTAAACACTTATTAATTTTCACATTTGCCGTATTTAAAATTCGAATTTAAAAACACTCACAATCCAGTTTGCACGGTGCGCTCGACATGTCCGTGGTATTTTCTACCGTAATAACACATCCGTCTTCACAAACGGACGACTATCAACTGACTGCCGCGCGCTCCGCACTGCTCGTAAATTACCCCCAATTGCCACGTGACGTGTTTGTGACAGGTCGCGCTTGCAACGGCTGGAACATAATTGTTATCACTAATTAGTTTTCACACTTGACGTATGTAAAATACGAGTTTAAAAACACTCACAATTCTGAATGCACGGTGTGCTAAACATATTCGTGGTATTCTTTTCTTTCGAAGTAACCACTTCCGTCACAAACTGACGAATATCAACCAACTGGCATGCGCTTCGCAATGCTCGCCGATAACCATGCATTGCCACGTGACGCGTTAACATGTTTGTAGCGGGTAGTGCTCGCAGTGGCTGGAACATTGTTTTTAAACACTTAATAATTTTCACATTTGCAGTATTTAAAATTCGAATTTAAAAACACTCACAATCCAGTTTGCACGGTGCGCTCGACATGTCCGTGGTATTTTCTACCGTAAAAACACATCCGTCTTCACAAACGGACGACTATCAACTGACTGCCGCGCGCTCCGCACTGGTCGTCGATTACCCCCAATTGCCACGTGACGCGTAAACATGTTTGTGACAGGTCGCGCTTGCAACGGCTGGAACATAATTTTTAACCCTAATTAGTTTTCACACTTGACGTATTTAAAATACGAATTTAAAAACACTCACAATTCTGAATGCACGGTGTGCTAAACATGTTCGTGGTATTCTTTTCTTCCGAAGTAACCACTTCCGTCACAAACTGACGAATATCAACCAACTGCCATGCGCTCCGATATGCTCGCCAATAACCATGCATCGCCACGTGACGCGTAAACATGTTTGTAGCGGGTAGTGCTCGCAGCGGCTACAACATTGTTTTTAAACACTTAATTTTCACATTTGCCGTATTTAAAATTCGAATTTAAAAACACTCACAATCCAGTTTGCACGGTGCGCTCGACATGTCCGTGGTATTTTCTACCGTAATAACACATCCGTCTTCACAAACGGACGACTATCAACTGACTGCCGCGCGCTCCGCACTGCTCGTAAATTACCCCCAATTGCCACGTGACGCGTAAATATGTTTGTGACAGGTCGCGCTTGCAACGGCTGGAACATAATTTTTAACCTTAATTAGTTTTCACACTTGACGTATGTAAAATACGAATTTAAAAACACTCACAATTCTGAATGCACGGTGTGCTAAACATGTTCGTGGTATTCCTTTCTTCCGAAGTAACCACTTCCGTCACAAACTGACGAATATCAACCAACTGCCATGCGCTCCGCAATGCTCGCCAATAACCATGCATCGCCACGTGACGCGTAAACATGTTTGTAGCGGGTAGTGCTCGCAGCGGCTGGAACATTGTTTTTAAACACTTATTAATTTTCACATTTGCCGTATTTAAAATTCGAATTTCAAAACACTCACAATCCAGTTTGCACGGTGCGCTCGACATGTCCGTGGTATTTTCTACCGTAATAACACATCCGTCTTCACAAACGGACGACCATCAACTGACTGCCGCGCGCTCCGCACTGCTCGTAAATTACCCCCAATTGCCACGTGACGCGTAAACATGTTTGTGACAGATCGCGCTTGCAACGGCTGGAACATAATTTTTAACCTTAATTAGTTTTTACACTTGAGGTATTTAAAATACTAATTGAAAAACACTCACATTTCTGAATGTACGGTGTGCTAAACATGTTCGTGGTATTCTTTTCTTCCGAAGTAACCACTTCCGTCACAAACTGACGAATATCAACCAACTGCCATGCGCTCCGCAATGCTCGCCAATAACCATGCATTGCCACGTGACGCGTAAACATGTTTAGCGGGTAATGCTCGCATCGGCTGGAACATTGTTTTTAAATACTTATTAATTTTCACATTTGCCGTAATTAAAATTCGAATTTAAAAACACTCACAATCCAGTTTGCACGGTGCGCTCGACATGTCCGTGGTATTTTCTACCGTAATAACACATCCGTCTTCACAAACGGACGACTATCAACTGACTGCCACGCGCTCCGCACTGGTCGTCGATTACCCCCAATTGCCACGTGACGCGTAAACATGTTTGTGGCAGGTCGCGCTTGCAACGGCTGGAACATAATTTTTATCACTAATTAGTTTTCACACTTGACGTATTTAAAATACGAATTTAAAAACACTCACAATTCTGAATGCACGGTGTGCTAAACATGTTCGTGGTATTCTTTTCTTCCGAAGTAACCACTTCCGTCACAAACTGACGAATATCAACCAACTTCCATGCGCTCCGCAATGCTCGCCAATACCCATGCATTGCCACGTGACGCGTAAACATGTTTGTAGCGGGTAGTGCTCGCAGCTCCTGGAACATTGTTTTTAAACACTAATTAATTTTCACATTTGCCGTATTTAAAATTCGAATTTAAAAACACTCACAATCCAGTTTGCACGGTGCGCTCGACATGTCCGTGGTATTTTCTACCGTAATAACACATCCGTCTTCACAAACGGACGACTATCAACTGACTGCCGCGCGCTCCGCACTGCTCGTAAATTACTCCCAATTGCCACGTGACGTGTTTGTGACAGGTCGCGCTTGCAACGGCTGGAACATAATTTTTAACCCTAATTAGTTTTCACACTTGACGTATGTAAAATACGAATTTAAAAACACTCACAATTCTGAATGCACGGTGTGCTAAACATGTTCGTGGTATTCTTTTCTTCCGAAGTAACCACTTCCGTCACAAACTGACGAATATCAACCAACTGCCATGCGCTCCGCAATGCTCGCCAATAACCATGCACTGCCACGTGACGCGTAAACATGTTTGTAGCTGGTAGTGCTCGCAGCGGCTGGAACATTGTTTTTAAACACTTATTAATTTTCACATTTGCCGTATTTAAAATTCGAATTTAAAAACACTCACAATCCAGTTTGCACGGTGCGCTCGACATGTCCGTGGTATTTTCTACCGTAATAACACATCCGTCTTCACAAACGGACGACTATCAACTGACTGCCGCGCGCTCCGCACTGCTCGTAAATTACCCCCAATTGCCACGTGACGTGTTTGTGACAGGTCGCGCTTGCAACGGCTGGAACATAATTGTTATCACTAATTAGTTTTCACACTTGACGTATGTAAAATACGAGTTTAAAAACACTCACAATTCTGAATGCACGGTGTGCTAAACATATTCGTGGTATTCTTTTCTTCCGAAGTAACCACTTCCGTCACAAACTGACGAATATCAACCAACTTCCATGCGCTCCGCAATGCTCGCCAATAACCATGCATTGCCACGTGACGCGTAAACATGTTTGTAGCGGGTAGTGCTCGCAGCTCCTGGAACATTGTTTTTAAACACTAATTAATTTTCACATTTGCCGTATTTAAAATTCGAATTTCAAAACACTCACAATCCAGTTTGCACGGTGCGCTCGACATGTCCGTGGTATTTTCTACCGTAATAACACATCCGTCTTCACAAACGGACGACTATCAACTGACTGCCGCGCGCTCCGCACTGCTCGTAAATTACCCCCAATTGCCACGTGACGTGTTTGTGACAGGTCGCGCTTGCAACGGCTGGAACATAATTTTTAACCCTAATTAGTTTTCACACTTGACGTATGTAAAATACGAATTTAAAAACACTCACAATTCTGAATGCACGGTGTGCTAAACATGTTCGTGGTATTCTTTTCTTCCGAAGTAACCACTTCCGTCACAAACTGACGAATATCAACCAACTGCCATGCGCTCCGCAATGCTCGCCAATAACCATGCATTGCCACGTGACGCGTAAACATGTTTGTAGCGGGTAGTGCTCGCAGCGGCTGGAACATTGTTTTTAAACACTTATTAATTTTCACATTTGCCGTATTTAAAATTCGAATTTCAAAACACTCACAATCCAGTTTGCACGGTGCGCTCGACATGTCCGTGGTATTTTCTACCGTAATAACACATCCGACTTCACAAACGGACGACTATCAACTGACTGCCGCGCGCTCCGCACTGGTCGTCGATTACCCCCAATTGCCACGTGACGCGTAAACATGTTTGTGACAGGTCGCGCTTGCAACGGCTGGAACATAATTTTTAACCCTAATTAGTTTTCACTCTTGACGTATTTAAAATTCGAATTTAAAAACACTCACAATTCTGAATGCACGGTGTGCTAAACATGTTCGTGGTATTCTTTTCTTCCGAAGTAACCACTTCCGTCACAAACTGACGAATATCAACCAACTGCCATGCGCTCCGCAATGCTCGCCAATAACCATGCATTGCCACGTGACGCGTAAACATGTTTGTAGCGGGTAGTGCTCGCAGCGGCTGGAACATTGTTTTTAAACACTTATTAATTTTCACATTTGCCGTATTTAAAATTCGAATTTCAAAACACTCACAATCCAGTTTGCACGGTGCGCTCGACATGTCCGTGGTATTTTCTACCGTAATAACACATCCGACTTCACAAACGGACGACTATCAACTGACTGCCGCGCGCTCCGCACTGGTCGTCGATTACCCCCAATTGCCACGTGACGTGTTTGTGACAGGTCGCGCTTGCAACGGCTGGAACATAATTTTTAACCCTAATTAGTTTTCACACTTGACGTATGTAAAATACGAATTTAAAAACACTCACAATTCTGAATGAACGGTGTGCTAAACATGTTCGTGGTATTCTTTTCTTCCGAAGTAACCACTTCCGTCACAAACTGACGAATATCAACCAACTGCCATGCGCTCCGCAATGCTCGCCAATAACCATGCATTGCCACGTGACGCGTAAACATGTTTGTAGCGGGTAATGCTCGCAGCGGCTGGAACATTGTTTTTAAACACTTATTAATTTTCACATTTGCCGTATTTAAAATTCGAATTTCAAAACACTCACAATCCAGCTGGCACGGTGCGCTCGACATGTCCGTGGTATTTTCTACCGTAATAACACATCCGTCTTCACAAACGGACGACTATCAACTGACTGCCGCGCGCTCCGCACTGCTCGTCGATTACCCCCAATTGCCACGTGACGCGTAAACATGTTTGTGACAGGTCGCGCTTGCAACGGCTGGAACATAATTTTTAACCCTAATTAGTTTTCACACTTGACGTATTTAAAATTCGAATTTAAAAACACTCACAATTCTGAATGCACGGTGTGCTAAACATGTTCGTGGTATTCTTTTCTTCCGAAGTAACCACTTCCGTCACAAACTGACGAATATCAACCAACTGCCATGCGCTCCGCAATGCTCGCAAATAACCATGCACTGCCACGTGACGCGTAAACATGTTTGTAGCGGGTAGTGCTCGCAGCGGCTGGAACATTGTTTTTAAACACTTATTAATTTTCACATTTGCCGTATTTAAAATTCGAATTTAAAAACACTCACAATCCAGTTTGCACGGTGCGCTCGACATGTCCGTGGTATTTTCTACCGTAATAACACATCCGTCTTCACAAACGGACGACTATCAACTGACTGCCGCGCGCTCCGCACTGCTCGTAAATTACTCCCAATTGCCACGTGACGTGTTTGTGACAGGTCGCGCTTGCAACGGCTGGAACATAATTTTTAACCATAATTAGTTTTCACACTTGACGTATGTAAAATACGAATTTAAAAACACTCACAATTCTGAATGCACGGTGTGCTAAACATGTTCGTGGTATTCTTTTCTTCCGAAGTAACCACTTCCGTCACAAACTGACGAATATCAACCAACTGCCATGCGCTCCGCAATGCTCGCCAATAACCATGCACTGCCACGTGACGCGTAAACATGTTTGTAGCTGGTAGTGCTCGCAGCGGCTGGAACATTGTTTTTAAACACTTATTAATTTTCACATTTGCCGTATTTAAAATTCGAATTTAAAAACACTCACAATCCAGTTTGCACGGTGCGCTCGACATGTCCGTGGTATTTTCTACAGTAATAACACATCCGTCTTCACAAACGGACGACTATCAACTGACTGCCGCGCGCTCCGCACTGGTCGTCGATTACCCCTAATTGCCACGTGATGCGTAAACATGTTTGTGACAGGTCGCGCTTGCAACGGCTGGAACATAATTTTTAACCCTAATTAGTTTTCACACTTGACGTATGTAAAATACGAATTTAAAAACACTCACAATTCTGAATGCACGGTGTGCTAAACATGTTCGTGGTATTCTTTTCTTCCGAAGTAACCACTTCCGTCACAAACTGACGAATATCAACCAACTGCCATGCGCTCCGCAATGCTCGCCAATAACCATGCATTGCCACGTGACGCGTAAACATGTTTGTAACGGGTAATGCTCGCAGCGGCTGGAACATTGTTTTTAAACACTTATTAATTTTCACATTTGCCGTATTTAAAATTCGAATTTCAAAACACTCACAATCCAGTTTGCACGGTGCGCTCGACATGTCCGTGGTGTTTTCTACCGTAATAACACATCCGACTTCACAAACGGACGACTATCAACTGACTGCCGCGCGCTCCGCACTGGTCGTCGATTACCCCCAATTGCCACGTGACGCGTAAACATGTTAGTGACAGGTCGCGCTTGCAACGGCTGGAACATAATTTTTAACCCTAATTAGTCTTCACACTTGACGTATTTAAAATACGAATTTAAAAACACTCACAATTCTGAATGCACGGTGTGCTAAACATGTTCGTGGTATTCTTTTCTTCCGAAGTAACCACTTCCGTCACAAACTGACGAATATCAACCAACTGCCATGCGCTCCGCAATGCTCGCCAATAACCATGCATTGCCACGTGACGCGTAAACATGTTTGTAGCGGGTAGTGCTCGCAGCGGCTGGAACATTGTTTTTAAACACTAATTAATTTTCACATTTGCCGTATTTAAAATTCGAATTTCAAAACACTCACAATCCAGTTTGCACGGTGCGCTCGACATGTCCGTGGTATTTTCTACCGTAATAACACATCCGTCTTCACAAACGGACGACTATCAACTGACTGCCGCGCGCTCCGCAATGGTCGTCGATTACCCCCAATTGCCACGTGACGCGTAAACATGTTTGTGACAGGTCGCGCTTGCAACGGCTGGAACATAATTTTTAACCCTAATTAGTTTTCACTCTTGACGTATTTAAAATTCGAATTTAAAAACACTCACAATTCTGAATGCACGGTGTGCTAAACATGTTCGTGGTATTCTTTTCTTCCGAAGTAACCACTTCCGTCACAAACTGACGAATATCAACCAACTGCCATGCGCTCCGCAATGCTCGCCAATAACCATGCAGTGCCACGTGACGCGTAAACATGTTTGTAACGGGTAATGCTCGCAGCGGCTGGAACATTGTTTTTAAACACTTATTATTTTCACATTTGCCGTATTTAAAATTCGAATTTCAAAACACTCACAATCCAGTTTGCACGGTGCGCTCGACATGTCCGTGGTGTTTTCTACCGTAATAACACATCCGACTTCACAAACGGACGACTATCAACTGACTGCCGCGCGCTCCGCACTGGTCGTCGATTACCCCCAATTGCCACGTGACGCGTAAACATGTTTGTGACAGGTCGCGCTTGCAACGGCTGGAACATAATTTTTAACCCTAATTAGTTTTCACTCTTGACGTATTTAAAATTCGAATTTAAAAACACTCACAATTCTGAATGCACGGTGTGCTAAACATGTTCGTGGTATTCTTTTCTTCCGAAGTAACCACTTCCGTCACAAACTGACGAATATCAACCAACTGCCATGCGCTCCGCAATGCTCGCCAATAACCATGCAGTGCCACGTGACGCGTAAACATGTTTGTAACGGGTAATGCTCGCAGCGGCTGGAACATTGTTTTTAAACACTTATTATTTTCACATTTGCCGTATTTAAAATTCGAATTTCAAAACACTCACAATCCAGTTTGCACGGTGCGCTCGACATGTCCGTGGTGTTTTCTACCGTAATAACACATCCGACTTCACAAACGGACGACTATCAACTGACTGCCGCGCGCTCCGCACTGGTCGTCGATTACCCCCAATTGCCACGTGACGCGTAAACATGTTTGTGACAGGTCGCGCTTGCAACGGCTGGAACATAATTTTTAACCCTAATTAGTTTTCACTCTTGACGTATTTAAAATTCGAATTTAAAAACACTCACAATTCTGAATGCACGGTGTGCTAAACATGTTCGTGGTATTCTTTTCTTCCGAAGTAACCACTTCCGTCACAAACTGACGAATATCAACCAACTGCCATGCGCTCCGCAATGCTCGCCAATAACCATGCAGTGCCACGTGACGCGTAAACATGTTTGTAACGGGTAATGCTCGCAGCGGCTGGAACATTGTTTTTAAACACTTATTAATTTTCACATTTGCCGTATTTAAAATTCGAATTTCAAAACACTCACAATCCAGTTTGCACGGTGCGCTCGACATGTCCGTGGTGTTTTCTACCGTAATAACACATCCGACTTCACAAACGGACGACTATCAACTGACTGCCGCGCGCTCCGCACTGGTCGTCGATTACCCCCAATTGCCACGTGACGCGTAAACATGTTAGTGACAGGTCGCGCTTGCAACGGCTGGAACATAATTTTTAACCCTAATTAGTCTTCACACTTGACGTATTTAAAATACGAATTTAAAAACACTCACAATTCTGAATGCACGGTGTGCTAAACATGTTAGTGGTATTCTTTTCTTCTGAAATAACCACTTCCGTCACAAACTGACGAATATCAACCAACTGCCATGCGCTCCGCAATGCTCGCCAATAACCATGTATTGCCACGTGACGCGTAAACATGTTTGTAGCGGGTAATGCTCGCAGCGGCTGGAACATTGTTTTTAAACACTTATTAATTTTCACATTAGCCGTATTTAAAATTCGAATTTAAAAAAACTTACAATCCAGTTTGCACCGGGGGCTCGACATGTCCGTGGTATGTTCTATCGTAATAACACATCCGTCTTCACAAACGGACGACTATCAACTGACTGCCGCGCGCTCCGCACTGCTCGTCGATTACCCCCAATTGCCACGTGACGCGTAAACATGTTTGTGACAGGTCGCGCTTGCAACGGCTGGAACATAATTATTAACCCTAATTAGTTTTCACACTTGACGTATTTAAAATACGAATTTAAAAACACTCACAATTCTGAATGCACGGTGTGCTAAACATGTTAGTGGTATTCTTTTCTTCTGAAATAACCACTTCCGTCACAAACTGACGAATATCAACCAACTGCCATGCGCTCCGCAATGCTCGCCAATAACCATGCACTGCCACGTGACGCGTAAACATGTTTGTAGCGGGTAGTGCTCGCAGCGGCTGGAACATTGTTTTTAAACACTTATTAATTTTCACATTTGCCGTATTTAAAATTCGAATTTCAAAACACTCACAATCCAGTTTGCACGGTGCGCTCGACATGTCCGTGGTATTTTCTACCGTAATAACACGTCCGTCTTCACAAACGGACGACTATCAACTGACTGCCGCGCGCTCCGCACTGCTCGTAAATTACCCCCAATTGCCACGTGACGTGTTTGTGACAGGTCGCGCTTGCAACGGCTGGAACATAATTTTTAACCCTAATTAGTTTTCACACTTGACGTATGTAAAATACGAATTTAAAAACACTCACAATTCTGAATGCACGGTGTGCTAAACATGTTCGTCGTATTCTTTTCTTCCGAAGTAACCACTTCCGTCACAAACTGACGAATATCAACCAACTGCCATGCGCTCCGCAATGCTCGCCAATAACCATGCACTGCCACGTGACGCGTAAACATGTTTGTAGCTGGTAGTGCTCGCAGCGGCTGGAACATTGTTTTTAAACACTTATTATTTTCACATTTGCCGTATTTAAAATTCGAATTTAAAAACACTCACAATCCAGTTTGCACGGTGCGCTCGACATGTCCGTGGTATTTTCTACAGTAATAACACATCCGTCTTCATAAACGGACGACTATCTACTGACTGCCGCGCGCTCCGCACTGGTCGTCGATTACCCCCAATTGCCACGTGACGCGTAAACATGTTTGTGACAGGTCGCGCTTGCAACGGCTGGAACATAATTTTTAACCCTAATTAGTTTTCACACTTGACGTATTTAAAATTCGAATTTAAAAACACTCACAATTCTGAATGCACGGTGTGCTAAACATGTTCGTGGTATTCTTTTCTTCCGAAGTAACCACTTCCGTCACAAACTGACGAATATCAACCAACTGCCATGCGCTCCGCAATGCTCGCCAATAACCATGCATTGCCACGTGACGCGTAAACATGTTTGTAGCGGGTAGTGCTCGCAGCGGCTGGAACATTGTTTTTAAACACTTATTAATTTTCACATTTGCCGTATTTAAAATTCGAATTTCAAAACACTCACAATCCAGTTTGCACGGTGCGCTCGACATGTCCGTGGTATTTTCTACCGTAATAACACATCCGACTTCACAAACGGACGACTATCAACTGACTGCCGCGCGCTCCGCACTGGTCGTCGATTACCCCCAATTGCCACGTGACGTGTTTGTGACAGGTCGCGCTTGCAACGGCTGGAACATAATTTTTAACCCTAATTAGTTTTCACACTTGACGTATGTAAAATACGAATTTAAAAACACTCACAATTCTGAATGAACGGTGTGCTAAACATGTTCGTGGTATTCTTTTCTTCCGAAGTAACCACTTCCGTCACAAACTGACGAATATCAACCAACTGCCATGCGCTCCGCAATGCTCGCCAATAACCATGCATTGCCACGTGACGCGTAAACATGTTTGTAACGGGTAATGCTCGCAGCGGCTGGAACATTGTTTTTAAACACTTATTAATTTTCACATTTGCCGTATTTAAAATTCGAATTTCAAAACACTCACAATCCAGTTTGCACGGTGCGCTCGACATGTCCGTGGTGTTTTCTACCGTAATAACACATCCGACTTCACAAACGGACGACTATCAACTGACTGCCGCGCGCTCCGCACTGGTCGTCGATTACCCCCAATTGCCACGTGACGCGTAAACATGTTAGTGACAGGTCGCGCTTGCAACGGCTGGAACATAATTTTTAACCCTAATTAGTCTTCACACTTGACGTATTTAAAATACGAATTTAAAAACACTCACAATTCTGAATGCACGGTGTGCTAAACATGTTCGTGGTATTCTTTTCTTCCGAAGTAACCACTTCCGTCACAAACTGACGAATATCAACCAACTGCCATGCGCTCCGCAATGCTCGCCAATAACCATGCATTGCCACGTGACGCGTAAACATGTTTGTAGCGGGTAGTGCTCGCAGCGGCTGGAACATTGTTTTTAAACACTAATTAATTTTCACATTTGCCGTATTTAAAATTCGAATTTCAAAACACTCACAATCCAGTTTGCACGGTGCGCTCGACATGTCCGTGGTATTTTCTACCGTAATAACACATCCGTCTTCACAAACGGACGACTATCAACTGACTGCCGCGCGCTCCGCAATGGTCGTCGATTACCCCCAATTGCCACGTGACGCGTAAACATGTTTGTGACAGGTCGCGCTTGCAACGGCTGGAACATAATTTTTAACCCTAATTAGTTTTCACTCTTGACGTATTTAAAATTCGAATTTAAAAACACTCACAATTCTGAATGCACGGTGTGCTAAACATGTTCGTGGTATTCTTTTCTTCCGAAGTAACCACTTCCGTCACAAACTGACGAATATCAACCAACTGCCATGCGCTCCGCAATGCTCGCCAATAACCATGCAGTGCCACGTGACGCGTAAACATGTTTGTAACGGGTAATGCTCGCAGCGGCTGGAACATTGTTTTTAAACACTTATTATTTTCACATTTGCCGTATTTAAAATTCGAATTTCAAAACACTCACAATCCAGTTTGCACGGTGCGCTCGACATGTCCGTGGTGTTTTCTACCGTAATAACACATCCGACTTCACAAACGGACGACTATCAACTGACTGCCGCGCGCTCCGCACTGGTCGTCGATTACCCCCAATTGCCACGTGACGCGTAAACATGTTTGTGACAGGTCGCGCTTGCAACGGCTGGAACATAATTTTTAACCCTAATTAGTTTTCACTCTTGACGTATTTAAAATTCGAATTTAAAAACACTCACAATTCTGAATGCACGGTGTGCTAAACATGTTCGTGGTATTCTTTTCTTCCGAAGTAACCACTTCCGTCACAAACTGACGAATATCAACCAACTGCCATGCGCTCCGCAATGCTCGCCAATAACCATGCAGTGCCACGTGACGCGTAAACATGTTTGTAACGGGTAATGCTCGCAGCGGCTGGAACATTGTTTTTAAACACTTATTATTTTCACATTTGCCGTATTTAAAATTCGAATTTCAAAACACTCACAATCCAGTTTGCACGGTGCGCTCGACATGTCCGTGGTGTTTTCTACCGTAATAACACATCCGACTTCACAAACGGACGACTATCAACTGACTGCCGCGCGCTCCGCACTGGTCGTCGATTACCCCCAATTGCCACGTGACGCGTAAACATGTTTGTGACAGGTCGCGCTTGCAACGGCTGGAACATAATTTTTAACCCTAATTAGTTTTCACTCTTGACGTATTTAAAATTCGAATTTAAAAACACTCACAATTCTGAATGCACGGTGTGCTAAACATGTTCGTGGTATTCTTTTCTTCCGAAGTAACCACTTCCGTCACAAACTGACGAATATCAACCAACTGCCATGCGCTCCGCAATGCTCGCCAATAACCATGCAGTGCCACGTGACGCGTAAACATGTTTGTAACGGGTAATGCTCGCAGCGGCTGGAACATTGTTTTTAAACACTTATTAATTTTCACATTTGCCGTATTTAAAATTCGAATTTCAAAACACTCACAATCCAGTTTGCACGGTGCGCTCGACATGTCCGTGGTGTTTTCTACCGTAATAACACATCCGACTTCACAAACGGACGACTATCAACTGACTGCCGCGCGCTCCGCACTGGTCGTCGATTACCCCCAATTGCCACGTGACGCGTAAACATGTTAGTGACAGGTCGCGCTTGCAACGGCTGGAACATAATTTTTAACCCTAATTAGTCTTCACACTTGACGTATTTAAAATACGAATTTAAAAACACTCACAATTCTGAATGCACGGTGTGCTAAACATGTTAGTGGTATTCTTTTCTTCTGAAATAACCACTTCCGTCACAAACTGACGAATATCAACCAACTGCCATGCGCTCCGCAATGCTCGCCAATAACCATGTATTGCCACGTGACGCGTAAACATGTTTGTAGCGGGTAATGCTCGCAGCGGCTGGAACATTGTTTTTAAACACTTATTAATTTTCACATTAGCCGTATTTAAAATTCGAATTTAAAAAAACTTACAATCCAGTTTGCACCGGGGGCTCGACATGTCCGTGGTATGTTCTATCGTAATAACACATCCGTCTTCACAAACGGACGACTATCAACTGACTGCCGCGCGCTCCGCACTGCTCGTCGATTACCCCCAATTGCCACGTGACGCGTAAACATGTTTGTGACAGGTCGCGCTTGCAACGGCTGGAACATAATTATTAACCCTAATTAGTTTTCACACTTGACGTATTTAAAATACGAATTTAAAAACACTCACAATTCTGAATGCACGGTGTGCTAAACATGTTAGTGGTATTCTTTTCTTCTGAAATAACCACTTCCGTCACAAACTGACGAATATCAACCAACTGCCATGCGCTCCGCAATGCTCGCCAATAACCATGCACTGCCACGTGACGCGTAAACATGTTTGTAGCGGGTAGTGCTCGCAGCGGCTGGAACATTGTTTTTAAACACTTATTAATTTTCACATTTGCCGTATTTAAAATTCGAATTTCAAAACACTCACAATCCAGTTTGCACGGTGCGCTCGACATGTCCGTGGTATTTTCTACCGTAATAACACATCCGACTTCACAAACGGACGACTATCAACTGACTGCCGCGCGCTCCGCACTGGTCGTCGATTACCCCCAATTGCCACGTGACGTGTTTGTGACAGGTCGCGCTTGCAACGGCTGGAACATAATTTTTAACCCTAATTAGTTTTCACACTTGACGTATGTAAAATACGAATTTAAAAACACTCACAATTCTGAATGAACGGTGTGCTAAACATGTTCGTGGTATTCTTTTCTTCCGAAGTAACCACTTCCGTCACAAACTGACGAATATCAACCAACTGCCATGCGCTCCGCAATGCTCGCCAATAACCATGCATTGCCACGTGACGCGTAAACATGTTTGTAGCGGGTAATGCTCGCAGCGGCTGGAACATTGTTTTTAAACACTTATTAATTTTCACATTTGCCGTATTTAAAATTCGAATTTCAAAACACTCACAATCCAGCTGGCACGGTGCGCTCGACATGTCCGTGGTATTTTCTACCGTAATAACACATCCGTCTTCACAAACGGACGACTATCAACTGACTGCCGCGCGCTCCGCACTGCTCGTCGATTACCCCCAATTGCCACGTGACGCGTAAACATGTTTGTGACAGGTCGCGCTTGCAACGGCTGGAACATAATTTTTAACCCTAATTAGTTTTCACACTTGACGTATTTAAAATTCGAATTTAAAAACACTCACAATTCTGAATGCACGGTGTGCTAAACATGTTCGTGGTATTCTTTTCTTCCGAAGTAACCACTTCCGTCACAAACTGACGAATATCAACCAACTGCCATGCGCTCCGCAATGCTCGCAAATAACCATGCACTGCCACGTGACGCGTAAACATGTTTGTAGCGGGTAGTGCTCGCAGCGGCTGGAACATTGTTTTTAAACACTTATTAATTTTCACATTTGCCGTATTTAAAATTCGAATTTAAAAACACTCACAATCCAGTTTGCACGGTGCGCTCGACATGTCCGTGGTATTTTCTACCGTAATAACACATCCGTCTTCACAAACGGACGACTATCAACTGACTGCCGCGCGCTCCGCACTGCTCGTAAATTACTCCCAATTGCCACGTGACGTGTTTGTGACAGGTCGCGCTTGCAACGGCTGGAACATAATTTTTAACCATAATTAGTTTTCACACTTGACGTATGTAAAATACGAATTTAAAAACACTCACAATTCTGAATGCACGGTGTGCTAAACATGTTCGTGGTATTCTTTTCTTCCGAAGTAACCACTTCCGTCACAAACTGACGAATATCAACCAACTGCCATGCGCTCCGCAATGCTCGCCAATAACCATGCACTGCCACGTGACGCGTAAACATGTTTGTAGCTGGTAGTGCTCGCAGCGGCTGGAACATTGTTTTTAAACACTTATTAATTTTCACATTTGCCGTATTTAAAATTCGAATTTAAAAACACTCACAATCCAGTTTGCACGGTGCGCTCGACATGTCCGTGGTATTTTCTACAGTAATAACACATCCGTCTTCACAAACGGACGACTATCAACTGACTGCCGCGCGCTCCGCACTGGTCGTCGATTACCCCTAATTGCCACGTGATGCGTAAACATGTTTGTGACAGGTCGCGCTTGCAACGGCTGGAACATAATTTTTAACCCTAATTAGTTTTCACACTTGACGTATTTAAAATTCGAATTTAAAAACACTCACAATTCTGAATGCACGGTGTGCTAAACATGTTCGTGGTATTCTTTTCTTCCGAAGTAACCACTTCCGTCACAAACTGACGAATATCAACCAACTGCCATGCGCTCCGCAATGCTCGCCAATAACCATGCATTGCCACGTGACGCGTAAACATGTTTGTAACGGGTAATGCTCGCAGCGGCTGGAACATTGTTTTTAAACACTTATTAATTTTCACATTTGCCGTATTTAAAATTCGAATTTCAAAACACTCACAATCCAGTTTGCACGGTGCGCTCGACATGTCCGTGGTGTTTTCTACCGTAATAACACATCCGACTTCACAAACGGACGACTATCAACTGACTGCCGCGCGCTCCGCACTGGTCGTCGATTACCCCCAATTGCCACGTGACGCGTAAACATGTTAGTGACAGGTCGCGCTTGCAACGGCTGGAACATAATTTTTAACCCTAATTAGTCTTCACACTTGACGTATTTAAAATACGAATTTAAAAACACTCACAATTCTGAATGCACGGTGTGCTAAACATGTTCGTGGTATTCTTTTCTTCCGAAGTAACCACTTCCGTCACAAACTGACGAATATCAACCAACTGCCATGCGCTCCGCAATGCTCGCCAATAACCATGCATTGCCACGTGACGCGTAAACATGTTTAGCGGGTAATGCTCGCAGAGGCTGGAACATTGTTTTTAAACACTTATTAATTTTCACATTTGCCGTATTTAAAATTCGAATTTAAAAACACTCACAATCCAGTTTGCACGGTGCGCTCGACATGTCCGTGGTATTTTCTACAGTAATAACACATCCGTCTTCACAAACGGACGACTATCAACTGACTGCCGCGCGCTCCGCACTGGTCGTCGATTACCCCCAATTGCCACGTGACGCGTAAACATGTTTGTGACAGGTCGCGCTTGCAACGGCTGGAACATAATTTTTAACCCTAATTAGTTTTCACACTTGACGTATTTAAAATTCGAATTTAAAAACACTCACAATTCTGAATGCACGGTGTGCTAAACATGTTCGTGGTATTCTTTTCTTCCGAAGTAACCACTTCCGTCACAAACTGACGAATATCAACCAACTGGCATGCGCTTCGCAATGCTCGCCGATAACCATGCATTGCCACGTGACGCGTTAACATGTTTGTAGTGGGGGGTGTGGTCGCAGCGGCTGGAACATTGTTTTTAAACACTTATTAATTTTCACATTTGCAGTATTTAAAATTCGAATTTAAAAACACTCACAATCCAGTTTGCACGGTGCGCTCGACATGTCCGTGGTATTTTCTACCGTAAAAACACATCCGTCTTCACAAACGGACGACTATCAACTGACTGCCGCGTGTTCCGCACTGCTCGTAAATTACCCCCAATTGCCACGTGACGTGTTTGTGACAGGTCGCGCTTGCAACGGCTGGAACATAATTTTTAACCCTAATTAGTTTTCACACTTGACGTATGTAAAATACGAATTTAAAAACACTCACAATTCTGAATGCACGGTGTGCTAAACATGTTCGTGGTATTCTTTTCTTCCGAAGTAACCACTTTCGTCACAAACTGACGAATATCAATTAACTGCCATGCGCTCCACAATGTTCGCCAATAACCATGCATTGCCACGTGACGCGTAAACATGTTTGTAGCGGGTAGTGCTCGCAGCGGCTGGAACATTGTTTTTAAACACTTATTAATTTTCACATTTGCCGTATTTAAAATTCGAATTTAAAAACACTCACAATCCAGTTTGCACGGTGCGCTCGACATGTCCGTGGTATTTTCTACCGTAATAACACATCCGTCTTCACAAACGGACGACTATCAACTGATTGCCGCGCGCTCCGCACTGGTCGTCGATTACCCCCAATTGCCACGTGACGCGTAAACATGTTTGTGACAGGTCGCGCTTGCAACGGCTGGAACATAATTTTTAACCCTAATTAGTTTTCACACTTGACGTATGTAAAATACGAATTTAAAAACACTCACAATTCTGAATGCACGGTGTGCTAAACATGTTCGTGGTATTCTTTTCTTCCGAAGTAACCACTTCCGTCACAAACTGACGAATATCAACCAACTGCCATGCGCTCCGCAATGCTCGCCAATAACCATGCATCGCCACGTGACGCGTAAACATGTTTCTAGCGGGTAGTGCTCGCAGCGGCTGGAACATTGTTTTTAAACACTTATTAATTTTCACATTTGCCGTATTTAAAATTCGAATTTAAAAACACTCTCAATCCAGTTTGCACGGTGCGCTCGACATGTCCGTGGTATTTTCTACAGTAATAACACATCCGTCTTCACAAACGGACGACTATCAACTGACTGCCGCGCGCTCCGCACTGGTCGTCGATTACCCCCAATTGCCACGTGACGCGTAAACATGTTTGTGACAGGTCGCGCTTGCAACGGCTGGAACATAATTTTTAAGCCTAATTAGTTTTCACACTTGACGTATTTAAAATTCGAATTTAAAAACACTCACAATTCTGAATGCACGGTGTGCTAAACATGTTCGTGGTATTCTTTTCTTCCGAAGTAACCACTTCCGTCACAAACTGACGAATATCAACCAACTGCCATGCGCTCCGCAATGCTCGCCAATAACCATGCACTGCCACGTGACGCGTAAACATGTTTGTAGCGGGTAGTGCTCGCAGCGGCTGGAACATTGTTTTTAAACACTTATTAATTTTCACATTTGCCGTATTTAAAATTCGAATTTAAAAACACTCACAATCCAGTTTGCACGGTGCGCTCGACATGTCCGTGGTATTTTCTACCGTAATAACACATCCGTCTTCACAAACGGACGACTATCAACTGACTGCCGCGCGCTCCGCACTGCTCGTAAATTACTCCCAATTGCCACGTGACGTGTTTGTGACAGGTCGCGCTTGCAACGGCTGGAACATAATTTTTAACCCTAATTAGTCTTCACACTTGACGTATGTAAAATACGAATTCAAAAACACTCACAATTCTGAATGCACGGTGTGCTAAACATGTTCGTGGTATTCTTTTCTTCCGAAGTAACCACTTCCGTCACAAACTGACGAATATCAACCAACTGCCATGCGCTCCGCAATGCTCGCCAATAACCATGCACTGCCACGTGACGCGTAAACATGTTTGTAGCTGGTAGTGCTCGCAGCGGCTGGAACATTGTTTTTAAACACTTATTAATTTTCACATTTGCCGTATTTAAAATTCGAATTTCAAAACACTCACAATCCAGTTTGCACGGTGCGCTCGACATGTCCGTGGTATTTTCTACAGTAATAACACATCCGTCTTCACAAACGGACGACTATCAACTGACTGCCGCGCGCTCCGCACTGGTCGTCGATTACCCCCAATTGCCACGTGACGCGTAAACATGTTTGTGACAGGTCGCGCTTGCAACGGCTGGAACATAATTTTTAACCTTAATTAGTTTTCACACTTGACGTATGTAAAATACGAGTTTAAAAACACTCACAATTCTGAATGCACGGTGTGCTAAACATGTTCGTGGTATTCTTTTCTTCCGAAGTAACCACTTCCGTCACAAACTGACGAATATCAACCAACTGGCATGCGCTTCGCAATGCTCGCCGATAACCATGCATTGCCACGTGACGCGTTAACATGTTTGTAGTGGGGGGTGTGGTCGCAGCGGCTGGAACATTGTTTTTAAACACTTATTAATTTTCACATTTGCAGTATTTAAAATTCGAATTTAAAAACACTCACAATCCAGTTTGCACGGTGCGCTCGACATGTCCGTGGTATTTTCTACCGTAAAAACACATCCGTCTTCACAAACGGACGACTATCAACTGACTGCCGCGTGTTCCGCACTGCTCGTAAATTACCCCCAATTGCCACGTGACGTGTTTGTGACAGGTCGCGCTTGCAACGGCTGGAACATAATTTTTAACCCTAATTAGTTTTCACACTTGACGTATGTAAAATACGAATTTAAAAACACTCACAATTCTGAATGCACGGTGTGCTAAACATGTTCGTGGTATTCTTTTCTTCCGAAGTAACCACTTTCGTCACAAACTGACGAATATCAATTAACTGCCATGCGCTCCACAATGCTCGCCAATAACCATGCATTGCCACGTGACGCGTAAACATGTTTGTAGCGGGTAGTGCTCGCAGCGGCTGGAACATTGTTTTTAAACACTTATTAATTTTCACATTTGCCGTATTTAAAATTCGAATTTCAAAACACTCACAATCCAGTTTGCACGGTGCGCTCGACATGTCCGTGGTATTTTCTACCGTAATAACACATCCGTCTTCACAAACGGACGACTATCAACTGACTGCCGCGCGCTCCGCACTGCTCGTCGATTACCCCCAATTGCCACGTGACGCGTAAACATGTTTGTGACAGGTCGCGCTTGCAACGGCTGGAACATAATTTTTAACCTTAATTAGTTTTCACACTTGACGTATTTAAAATACGAATTTAAAAACACTCACAATTCTGAATGCACGGTGTGCTAAACATGTTCGTGGTATTCTTTTCTTCCGAAGTAACCACTTCCGTCACAAACTGACGAATATCAACCAACTGGCATGCGCTTCGCAATGCTCGCCGATAACCATGCATTGCCACGTGACGCGTTAACATGTTTGTAGCGGGTAGTGCTCGCAGCGGCTGGAACATTGTTTTTAAACACTTATTAATTTTCACATTTGCAGTATTTAAAATTCGAATTTAAAAACACTCACAATCCAGTTTGCACGGTGCGCTCGACATGTCCGTGGTATTTTCTGCCGTAATAACACATCCGTCTTCACAAACGGGCGACTATCAACTGACTGCCGCGCGCTCCGCACTGGTCGTCGATTACCCCCAATTGCCACGTGACGCGTAAACATGTTTGTGACAGGTCGCGCTTGCAACGGCTGGAACATAATTTTTAACCTTAATTAGTTTTCACACTTGACGTATGTAAAATACGAGTTTAAAAACACTCACAATTCTGAATGCACGGTGTGCTAAACATGTTCGTGGTATTCTTTTCTTCCGAAGTAACCACTTCCGTCACAAACTGACGAATATCAAACAACTGGCATGCGCTTCGCAATGCTCGCCGATAACCATGCATTGCCACGTGACGCGTTAACATGTTTGTAGCGGGTAGTGCTCGCAGCGGCTGGAACATTGTTTTTAAACACTTATTAATTTTCACATTTGCAGTATTTAAAATTCGAATTTAAAAACACTCACAATCCAGTTTGCACGGTGCGCTCGACATGTCCGTGGTATTTTCTACCGTAAAAACACATCCGTCTTCACAAACGGACGACTATTAACTGACTGCCGCGCGTTCCGCACTGCTCGTAAATTACCCCCAATTGCCACGTGACGTGTTTGTGACAGGTCGCGCTTGCAACGGCTGGAACATAATTTTTAACCTTAATTAGTTTTCACACTTGACGTATGTAAAATACGAGTTTAAAAACACTCACAATTCTGAATGCACGGTGTGCTAAACATGTTCGTGGTATTCTTTTCTTCCGAAGTAACCACTTCCGTCACAAACTGACGAATATCAACCAACTGGCATGCGCTTCGCAATGCTCGCCGATAACCATGCATTGCCACGTGACGCGTTAACATGTTTGTAGCGGGTAGTGCTCGCAGCGGCTGGAACATTGTTTTTAAACACTTATTAATTTTCACATTTGCAGTATTTAAAATTCGAATTTAAAAACACTCACAATCCAGTTTGCACGGTGCGCTCGACATGTCCGTGGTATTTTCTACCGTAATAACACATCCGTCTTCACAAACGGACGACTATCAACTGACTGCCGCGCGCTCCGCACTGCTCGTAAATTACTCCCAATTGCCACGTGACGTGTTTGTGACAGGTCGCGCTTGCAACGGCTGGAACATAATTTTTAAGCCTAATTAGTTTTCACACTTGACGTATGTAAAATACGAATTTAAAAACACTCTCAATTCTGAATGCACGGTGTGCTAAACATGTTCGTGGTATTCTTTTCTTCCGAAGTAACCACTTCCGTCACAAACTGACGAATATCAACAACTGCCATGCGCTCCGCAATGCTCGCCAATAACCATGCATCGCCACGTGACGCGTAAACATGTTTGTAGCGGGTAGTGCTCGCAGCGGCTGGAACATTGTTTTTAAACACTTATTAATTTTCACATTTGCCGTATTTAAAATTCGAATTTAAAAACACTCACAATCCAGTTTGCACGGTGCGCTCGACATGTCCGTGGTATTTTCTACCGTAATAACACATCCGTCTTCACAAACGGACGACTATCAACTGACTGCCGCGCGCTCCGCACTGCTCGTAAATTACTCCCTATTGCCACGTGACGTGTTTGTGACAGGTCGCGCTTGCAACGGCTGGAACATAATTTTTAACCCTAATTAGTTTTCACACTTGACGTATGTAAAATACGAATTTGAAAACACTCACAATTCTGAATGCACGGTGTGCTAAACATGTTCGTGGTATTCTTTTCTTCCGAAGTAACCACTTCCGTCACAAACTGACGAATATCAACCAACTGCCATGCGCTCCGCAATGCTCGCCAATAACCATGCACTGCCACGTGACGCGTAAACATGTTTGTAGCGGGTAGTGCTCGCAGCGGCTGGAACATTGTTTTTAAACACTTATTAATTTTCACATTTGCCGTATTTAAAATTCGAATTTAAAAACACTCACAATCCAGTTTGCACGGTGCGCTCGACATGTCCGTGGTATTTTCTACCGTAATAACACATCCGTCTTCACAAACGGACGACTATCAACTGACTGCCGCGCGCTCCGCACTGCTCGTAAATTACTCCCAATTGCCACGTGACGTGTTTGTGACAGGTCGCGCTTGCAACGGCTGGAACATAATTTTTAACCCTAATTAGTTTTCACACTTGACGTATGTAAAATACGAATTTAAAAACACTCTCAATTCTGAATACACGGTGTGCTAAACATGTTCGTGGTATTCTTTTCTTCCGAAGTAACCACTTCCGTCACAAACTGACGAATATCAACCAACTGCCATGCGCTCCGCAATGCTCGCCAATAACCATGCACTGCCACGTGACGCGTAAACATGTTTGTAGCGGGTAGTGCTCGCAGCGGCTGGAACATTGTTTTTAAACACTTATTAATTTTCACATTTGCCGTATTTAAAATTCGAATTTAAAAACACTCACAATCCAGTTTGCACGGTGCGCTCGACATGTCCGTGGTATTTTCTACCGTAATAACACATCCGTCTTCACAAACGGACGACTATCAACTGACTGCCGCGCGCTCCGCACTGCTCGTAAATTACCCCCAATTGCCACGTGACGTGTTTGTGACAGGTCGCGCTTGCAACGGCTGGAACATAATTTTTAACCCTAATTAGTTTTCACACTTGACGTATTTAAAATTCGAATTTAAAAACACTCACAATTCTGAATGCACGGTGTGCTAAACATGTTCGTGGTATTCTTTTCTTCCGAAGTAACCACTTCCGTCACAAACTGACGAATATCAACCAACTGCCATGCGCTCCGCAATGCTCGCCAATAACCATGCACTGCCACGTGACGCGTAAACATGTTTGTAGCTGGTAGTGCTCGCAGCGGCTGGAACATTGTTTTTAAACACTTATTAATTTTCACATTTGCCGTATTTAAAATTCGAATTTAAAAACACTCACAATCCAGTTTGCACGGTGCGCTCGACATGTCCGTGGTATTTTCTACCGTAATAACACATCCGTCTTCACAAACGGACGACTATCAACTGACTGCCGCGCGCTCCGCACTGCTCGTAAATTACCCCCAATTGCCACGTGACGTGTTTGTGACAGGTCGCGCTTGCAACGGCTGGAACATAATTTTTAACCCTAATTAGTTTTCACACTTGACGTATGTAAAATACGAATTTAAAAACACTCACAATTCTGAATGCACGGTGTGCTAAACATGATCGTGGTATTCTTTTCTTCCGAAGTAACCACTTCCGTCACAAACTGACGAATATCAACAACTGCCATGCGCTCCGCAATGCTCGCCAATAACCATGCATCGCCACGTGACGCGTAAACATGTTTGTAGCGGGTAGTGCTCGCAGCTGCTGGAACATTGTTTTTAAACACTTATTAATTTTCACATTTGCCGTATTTAAAATTCGAATTTAAAAACACTCACAATCCAGTTTGCACGGTGCGCTCGACATGTCCGTGGTATTTTCTACCGTAATAACACATCCGTCTTCACAAACGGACGACTATCAACTGACTGCCGCGCGCTATGCACTGGTCGTCGATTACCCCCAATTGCCACGTGATGCGTAAACATGTTTGTGACAGGTCGCGCTTGCAACGGCTGGAACATAATTTTTAACCCTAATTAGTTTTCACACTTGACGTATTTAAAATTCGAATTTAAAAACACTCACAATTCTGAATGCACGGTGTGCTAAACATGTTCGTGGTATTCTTTTCTTCCGAAGTAACCACTTCCGTCACAAACTGACGAATATCAACCAACTGCCATGCGCTCCGCAATGCTCGCCAATAACCATGCACTGCCACGTGACGCGTAAACATGTTTGTAGCGGGTAGTGCTCGCAGCGGCTGGAACATTGTTTTTAAACACTTATTAATTTTCACATTTGCCGTATTTAAAATTCGAATTTAAAAACACTCACAATCCAGTTTGCACGGTGCGCTCGACATGTCCGTGGTATTTTCTACCGTAATAACACATCCGTCTTCACAAACGGACGACTATCAACTGACTGCCGCGCGCTCCGCACTGCTCGTAAATTACTCCCAATTGCCACGTGACGTGTTTGTGACAGGTCGCGCTTGCAACGGCTGGAACATAATTTTTAACCCTAATTAGTTTTCACACTTAACGTATGTAAAATACGAATTTAAAAACACTCACAATTCTGAATGCACGGTGTGCTAAACATGTTCGTGGTATTCTTTTCTTCCGAAGTAACCACTTCCGTCACAAACTGACGAATATCAACCAACTGCCATGCGCTCCGCAATGCTCGCCAATAACCATGCACTGCCACGTGACGCGTAAACATGTTTGTAGCTGGTAGTGCTCGCAGCGGCTGGAACATTGTTTTTAAACACTTATTAATTTTCACATTTGCCGTATTTAAAATTCGAATTTAAAAACACTCACAATCCAGTTTGCACGGTGCGCTCGACATGTCCGTGGTATTTTCTACCGTAATAACACATCCGTCTTCACAAACGGACGACTATCAACTGACTGCCGCGCGCTCCGCACTGCTCGTAAATTACTCCCAATTGCCACGTGACGTGTTTGTGACAGGTCGCGCTTGCAACGGCTGGAACATAATTTTTAACCCTAATTAGTTTTCACACTTGACGTATGTAAAATACGAATTTAAAAACACTCTCAATTCTGAATACACGGTGTGCTAAACATGTTCGTGGTATTCTTTTCTTCCGAAGTAACCACTTCCGTCACAAACTGACGAATATCAACCAACTGCCATGCGCTCCGCAATGCTCGCCAATAACCATGCACTGCCACGTGACGCGTAAACATGTTTGTAGCGGGTAGTGCTCGCAGCGGCTGGAACATTGTTTTTAAACACTTATTAATTTTCACATTTGCCGTATTTAAAATTCGAATTTAAAAACACTCACAATCCAGTTTGCACGGTGCGCTCGACATGTCCGTGGTATTTTCTACCGTAATAACACATCCGTCTTCACAAACGGACGACTATCAACTGACTGCCGCGCGCTCCGCACTGCTCGTAAATTACTCCCAATTGCCACGTGACGTGTTTGTGACAGGTCGCGCTTGCAACGGCTGGAACATAATTTTTAACCCTAATTAGTTTTCACACTTGACGTATTTAAAATTCGAATTTAAAAACACTCACAATTCTGAATGCACGGTGTGCTAAACATGTTCGTGGTATTCTTTTCTTCCGAAGTAACCACTTCCGTCACAAACTGACGAATATCAACCAACTGCCATGCGCTCCGCAATGCTCGCCAATAACCATGCACTGCCACGTGACGCGTAAACATGTTTGTAGCGGGTAGTGCTCGCAGCGGCTGGAACATTGTTTTTAAACACTTATTAATTTTCACATTTGCCGTATTTAAAATTCGAATTTAAAAACACTCACAATCCAGTTTGCACGGTGCGCTCGACATGTCCGTGGTATTTTCTACCGTAATAACACATCCGTCTTCACAAACGGACGACTATCAACTGACTGCCGCGCGCTCCGCACTGCTCGTAAATTACTCCCAATTGCCACGTGACGTGTTTGTGACAGGTCGCGCTTGCAACGGCTGGAACATAATTTTTAACCCTAATTAGTTTTCACACTTGACGTATGTAAAATACGAATTTAAAAACACTCTCAATTCTGAATGCACGGTGTGCTAAACATGTTCGTGGTATTCTTTTCTTCCGAAGTAACCACTTCCGTCACAAACTGACGAATATCAACCAACTGCCATGCGCTCCGCAATGCTCGCCAATAACCATGCACTGCCACGTGACGCGTAAACATGTTTGTAGCTGGTAGTGCTCGCAGCGGCTGGAACATTGTTTTTAAACACTTATTAATTTTCACATTTGCCGTATTTAAAATTCGAATTTAAAAACACTCACAATCCAGTTTGCACGGTGCGCTCGACATGTCCGTGGTATTTTCTACCGTAATAACACATCCGTCTTCACAAACGGACGACTATCAACTGACTGCCGCGCGCTCCGCACTGCTCGTAAATTACCCCCAATTGCCACGTGACGTGTTTGTGACAGGTCGCGCTTGCAACGGCTGGAACATAATTTTTAACCCTAATTAGTTTTCACACTTGACGTATGTAAAATACGAATTTAAAAACACTCACAATTCTGAATGCACGGTGTGCTAAACATGATCGTGGTATTCTTTTCTTCCGAAGTAACCACTTCCGTCACAAACTGACGAATATCAACAACTGCCATGCGCTCCGCAATGCTCGCCAATAACCATGCATCGCCACGTGACGCGTAAACATGTTTGTAGCGGGTAGTGCTCGCAGCGGCTGGAACATTGTTTTTAAACACTTATTAATTTTCACATTTGCCGTATTTAAAATTCGAATTTAAAAACACTCACAATCCAGTTTGCACGGTGCGCTCGACATGTCCGTGGTATTTTCTACCGTAATAACACATCCGTCTTCACAAACGGACGACTATCAACTGACTGCCGCGCGCTATGCACTGGTCGTCGATTACCCCCAATTGCCACGTGATGCGTAAACATGTTTGTGACAGGTCGCGCTTGCAACGGCTGGAACATAATTTTTAACCCTAATTAGTTTTCACACTTGACGTATTTAAAATTCGAATTTAAAAACACTCACAATTCTGAATGCACGGTGTGCTAAACATGTTCGTGGTATTCTTTTCTTCCGAAGTAACCACTTCCGTCACAAACTGACGAATATCAACCTACTGCCATGCGCTCCGCAATGCTCGCCAATAACCATGCATTGCCACGTGACGCGTAAACATGTTTAGCGGGTAATGCTCGCAGAGGCTGGAACATTGTTTTTAAACACTTATTAATTTTCACATTTGCCGTATTTAAAATTCGAATTTAAAAACACTCACAATCCAGTTTGCATAGTGCGCTCGACATGTCCGTGGTATTTTCTACCGTAATAACACATCCGTCTTCACAAACGGACGACTATCAACTGACTGCCGCGCGTTCCGCACTGCTCGTAAATTACCCCCAATTGCCACGTGACGTGTTTGTGACAGGTCGCGCTTGCAACGGCTGGAACATAATTTTTAACCCTAATTAGTTTTCACACTTGACATATGTAAAATACGAATTTAAAAACACTCACAATTCTGAATGCACGGTGTGCTAAACATGTTCGTGGTATTCCTTTCTTCCGAAGTAACCACTTCCGTCACAAACTGACGAATATCAACCAACTGCCATGCGCTCCGCAATGCTCGCCAATAACCATGCATTGCCACGTGACGCGTAAACATGTTTAGCGGGTAATGCTCGCAGAGGCTGGAACATTGTTTTTAAACACTTATTATTTTCACATTTGCCGTATTTAAAATTCGAATTTAAAAACACTCACAATCCAGTTTGTACGGTGCGCTCGACATGTCCGTGGTATTTTCTACCGTAATAACACATCCGTCTTCACAAACGGACGAATATCAACTGACTGCCACGCGCTCCGCACTGGTCGTCGATTACCCCCAATTGCCACGTGACGCGTAAACATGTTTGTGACAGGTCGCGCTTGCAACGGCTGGAACATAATTGTTATCACTAATTAGTTTTCACACTTGACGTATGTAAAATACGAGTTTAAAAACACTCACAATTCTGAATGCACGGTGTGCTAAACATATTCGTGGTATTCTTTTCTTTCGAAGTAACCACTTCCGTCACAAACTGACGAATATCAACCAACTGGCATGCGCTTCGCAATGCTCGCCGATAACCATGCATTGCCACGTGACGCGTTAACATGTTTGTAGCGGGTAGTGCTCGCAGCGGCTGGAACATTGTTTTTAAACACTTATTAATTTTCACATTTGCCGTATTTAAAATTCGAATTTAAAAACACTCACAATCCAGTTTGCACGGTGCGCTCGACATGTCCGTGGTATTTTCTACCGTAATAACACATCCGTCTTCACAAACGGACGACTATCAACTGACTGCCGCGCGTTCCGCACTGCTCGTAAATTACCCCCAATTGCCACGTGACGTGTTTGTGACAGGTCGCGCTTGCAACGGCTGGAACATAATTTTTAACCCTAATTAGTTTTCACACTTGACATATGTAAAATACGAATTTAAAAACACTCACAATTCTGAATGCACGGTGTGCTAAACATGTTCGTGGTATTCCTTTCTTCCGAAGTAACCACTTCCGTCACAAACTGACGAATATCAACCAACTGCCATGCGCTCCGCAATGCTCGCCAATAACCATGCATCGCCACGTGACGCGTAAACATGTTTGTAGCGGGTAGTGCTCGCAGCGGCTGGAACATTGTTTTTAAACACTTATTAATTTTCACATTTGCCGTATTTAAAATTCGAATTTCAAAACACTCACAATCCAGTTTGCACGGTGCGCTCGACATGTCCGTGGTATTTTCTACCGTAATAACACATCCGTCTTCACAAACGGACGACCATCAACTGACTGCCGCGCGCTCCGCACTGCTCGTAAATTACCCCCAATTGCCACGTGACGCGTAAACATGTTTGTGACAGATCGCGCTTGCAACGGCTGGAACATAATTTTTAACCTTAATTAGTTTTTACACTTGAGGTATTTAAAATACTAATTGAAAAACACTCACATTTCTGAATGTACGGTGTGCTAAACATGTTCGTGGTATTCTTTTCTTCCGAAGTACCCACTTCCGTCACAAACTGACGAATATCAACCAACTGCCATGCGCTCCGCAATGCTCGCCAATAACCATGCATTGCCACGTGACGCGTAAACATGTTTAGCGGGTAATGCTCGCATCGGCTGGAACATTGTTTTTAAATACTTATTAATTTTCACATTTGCCGTAATTAAAATTCGAATTTAAAAACACTCACAATCCAGTTTGCACGGTGCGCTCGACATGTCCGTGGTATTTTCTACCGTAATAACACATCCGTCTTCACAAACGGACGACTATCAACTGACTGCCACGCGCTCCGCACTGGTCGTCGATTACCCCCAATTGCCACGTGACGCGTAAACATGTTTGTGGCAGGTCGCGCTTGCAACGGCTGGAACATAATTTTTATCACTAATTAGTTTTCACACTTGACGTATTTAAAATACGAATTTAAAAACACTCACAATTCTGAATGCACGGTGTGCTAAACATGTTCGTGGTATTCTTTTCTTCCGAAGTAACCACTTCCGTCACAAACTGACGAATATCAACCAACTTCCATGCGCTCCGCAATGCTCGCCAATAACCATGCATTGCCACGTGACGCGTAAACATGTTTGTAGCGGGTAGTGCTCGCAGCTCCTGGAACATTGTTTTTAAACACTAATTAATTTTCACATTTGCCGTATTTAAAATTCGAATTTAAAAACACTCACAATCCAGTTTGCACGGTGCGCTCGACATGTCCGTGGTATTTTCTACCGTAATAACACATCCGTCTTCACAAACGGACGACTATCAACTGACTGCCGCGCGCTCCGCACTGCTCGTAAATTACTCCCAATTGCCACGTGACGTGTTTGTGACAGGTCGCGCTTGCAACGGCTGGAACATAATTTTTAACCCTAATTAGTTTTCACACTTGACGTATGTAAAATACGAATTTAAAAACACTCACAATTCTGAATGCACGGTGTGCTAAACATGTTCGTGGTATTCTTTTCTTCCGAAGTAACCACTTCCGTCACAAACTGACGAATATCAACCAACTGCCATGCGCTCCGCAATGCTCGCCAATAACCATGCACTGCCACGTGACGCGTAAACATGTTTGTAGCTGGTAGTGCTCGCAGCGGCTGGAACATTGTTTTTAAACACTTATTAATTTTCACATTTGCCGTATTTAAAATTCGAATTTAAAAACACTCACAATCCAGTTTGCACGGTGCGCTCGACATGTCCGTGGTATTTTCTACCGTAATAACACATCCGTCTTCACAAACGGACGACTATCAACTGACTGCCGCGCGCTCCGCACTGCTCGTAAATTACCCCCAATTGCCACGTGACGTGTTTGTGACAGGTCGCGCTTGCAACGGCTGGAACATAATTGTTATCACTAATTAGTTTTCACACTTGACGTATGTAAAATACGAGTTTAAAAACACTCACAATTCTGAATGCACGGTGTGCTAAACATATTCGTGGTATTCTTTTCTTCCGAAGTAACCACTTCCGTCACAAACTGACGAATATCAACCAACTTCCATGCGCTCCGCAATGCTCGCCAATAACCATGCATTGCCACGTGACGCGTAAACATGTTTGTAGCGGGTAGTGCTCGCAGCTCCTGGAACATTGTTTTTAAACACTAATTAATTTTCACATTTGCCGTATTTAAAATTCGAATTTCAAAACACTCACAATCCAGTTTGCACGGTGCGCTCGACATGTCCGTGGTATTTTCTACCGTAATAACACATCCGTCTTCACAAACGGACGACTATCAACTGACTGCCGCGCGCTCCGCACTGCTCGTAAATTACCCCCAATTGCCACGTGACGTGTTTGTGACAGGTCGCGCTTGCAACGGCTGGAACATAATTTTTAACCCTAATTAGTTTTCACACTTGACGTATGTAAAATACGAATTTAAAAACACTCACAATTCTGAATGCACGGTGTGCTAAACATGTTCGTGGTATTCTTTTCTTCCGAAGTAACCACTTCCGTCACAAACTGACGAATATCAACCAACTGCCATGCGCTCCGCAATGCTCGCCAATAACCATGCATCGCCACGTGATGCGTAAACATGTTTGTAGCGGGTAGTGCTCGCAGCGGCTGGAACATTGTTTTTAAACACTTATTAATTTTCACATTTGCCGTATTTAAAATTCGAATTTAAAAACACTCACAATCCAGTTTGCACGGTGCGCTCGACATGTCCGTGGTATTTTCTACCGTAATAACACATCCGTCTTCACAAACGGAGGACTATCAACTGACTGCCGCGCGCTCCGCACTGCTCGTAAATTACTCCCAATTGCCACGTGACGTGTTTGTGACAGGTCGCGCTTGCAACGGCTGGAACATAATTTTTAACCCTAATTAGTTTTCACACTTGACGTATGTAAAATACGAATTTAAAAACACTCACAATTCTGAATGCACGGTGTGCTAAACATGTTCGTGGTATTCTTTTCTTCCGAAGTAACCACTTCCGTCACAAACTGACGAATATCAACCAACTGCCATGCGCTCCGCAATGCTCGCCAATAACCATGCACTGCCACGTGACGCGTAAACATGTTTGTAGCTGGTAGTGCTCGCAGCGGCTGGAACATTGTTTTTAAACACTTATTAATTTTCACATTTGCCGTATTTAAAATTCGAATTTAAAAACACTCACAATCCAGTTTGCACGGTGCGCTCGACATGTCCGTGGTATTTTCTACCGTAATAACACATCCGTCTTCACAAACGGACGACTATCAACTGACTGCCGCGCGCTCCGCACTGCTCGTAAATTACCCCCAATTGCCACGTGACGTGTTTGTGACAGGTCGCGCTTGCAACGGCTGGAACATAATTGTTATCACTAATTAGTTTTCACACTTGACGTATGTAAAATACGAGTTTAAAAACACTCACAATTCTGAATGCACGGTGTGCTAAACATATTCGTGGTATTCTTTTCTTTCGAAGTAACCACTTCCGTCACAAACTGACGAATATCAACCAACTGGCATGCGCTTCGCAATGCTCGCCGATAACCATGCATTGCCACGTGACGCGTTAACATGTTTGTAGCGGGTAGTGCTCGCAGTGGCTGGAACATTGTTTTTAAACACTTAATAATTTTCACATTTGCAGTATTTAAAATTCGAATTTAAAAACACTCACAATCCAGTTTGCACGGTGCGCTCGACATGTCCGTGGTATTTTCTACCGTAAAAACACATCCGTCTTCACAAACGGACGACTATCAACTGACTGCCGCGCGCTCCGCACTGGTCGTCGATTACCCCCAATTGCCACGTGACGCGTAAACATGTTTGTGACAGGTCGCGCTTGCAACGGCTGGAACATAATTTTTAACCCTAATTAGTTTTCACACTTGACGTATTTAAAATACGAATTTAAAAACACTCACAATTCTGAATGCACGGTGTGCTAAACATGTTCGTGGTATTCTTTTCTTCCGAAGTAACCACTTCCGTCACAAACTGACGAATATCAACCAACTGCCATGCGCTCCGATATGCTCGCCAATAACCATGCATCGCCACGTGACGCGTAAACATGTTTGTAGCGGGTAGTGCTCGCAGCGGCTACAACATTGTTTTTAAACACTTAATTTTCACATTTGCCGTATTTAAAATTCGAATTTAAAAACACTCACAATCCAGTTTGCACGGTGCGCTCGACATGTCCGTGGTATTTTCTACCGTAATAACACATCCGTCTTCACAAACGGACGACTATCAACTGACTGCCGCGCGCTCCGCACTGCTCGTAAATTACCCCCAATTGCCACGTGACGCGTAAATATGTTTGTGACAGGTCGCGCTTGCAACGGCTGGAACATAATTTTTAACCTTAATTAGTTTTCACACTTGACGTATGTAAAATACGAATTTAAAAACACTCACAATTCTGAATGCACGGTGTGCTAAACATGTTCGTGGTATTCCTTTCTTCCGAAGTAACCACTTCCGTCACAAACTGACGAATATCAACCAACTGCCATGCGCTCCGCAATGCTCGCCAATAACCATGCATCGCCACGTGACGCGTAAACATGTTTGTAGCGGGTAGTGCTCGCAGCGGCTGGAACATTGTTTTTAAACACTTATTAATTTTCACATTTGCCGTATTTAAAATTCGAATTTCAAAACACTCACAATCCAGTTTGCACGGTGCGCTCGACATGTCCGTGGTATTTTCTACCGTAATAACACATCCGTCTTCACAAACGGACGACCATCAACTGACTGCCGCGCGCTCCGCACTGCTCGTAAATTACCCCCAATTGCCACGTGACGCGTAAACATGTTTGTGACAGATCGCGCTTGCAACGGCTGGAACATAATTTTTAACCTTAATTAGTTTTTACACTTGAGGTATTTAAAATACTAATTGAAAAACACTCACATTTCTGAATGTACGGTGTGCTAAACATGTTCGTGGTATTCTTTTCTTCCGAAGTACCCACTTCCGTCACAAACTGACGAATATCAACCAACTGCCATGCGCTCCGCAATGCTCGCCAATAACCATGCATTGCCACGTGACGCGTAAACATGTTTAGCGGGTAATGCTCGCATCGGCTGGAACATTGTTTTTAAATACTTATTAATTTTCACATTTGCCGTAATTAAAATTCGAATTTAAAAACACTCACAATCCAGTTTGCACGGTGCGCTCGACATGTCCGTGGTATTTTCTACCGTAATAACACATCCGTCTTCACAAACGGACGACTATCAACTGACTGCCACGCGCTCCGCACTGGTCGTCGATTACCCCCAATTGCCACGTGACGCGTAAACATGTTTGTGGCAGGTCGCGCTTGCAACGGCTGGAACATAATTTTTATCACTAATTAGTTTTCACACTTGACGTATTTAAAATACGAATTTAAAAACACTCACAATTCTGAATGCACGGTGTGCTAAACATGTTCGTGGTATTCTTTTCTTCCGAAGTAACCACTTCCGTCACAAACTGACGAATATCAACCAACTTCCATGCGCTCCGCAATGCTCGCCAATAACCATGCATTGCCACGTGACGCGTAAACATGTTTGTAGCGGGTAGTGCTCGCAGCTCCTGGAACATTGTTTTTAAACACTAATTAATTTTCACATTTGCCGTATTTAAAATTCGAATTTAAAAACACTCACAATCCAGTTTGCACGGTGCGCTCGACATGTCCGTGGTATTTTCTACCGTAATAACACATCCGTCTTCACAAACGGACGACTATCAACTGACTGCCGCGCGCTCCGCACTGCTCGTAAATTACTCCCAATTGCCACGTGACGTGTTTGTGACAGGTCGCGCTTGCAACGGCTGGAACATAATTTTTAACCCTAATTAGTTTTCACACTTGACGTATGTAAAATACGAATTTAAAAACACTCACAATTCTGAATGCACGGTGTGCTAAACATGTTCGTGGTATTCTTTTCTTCCGAAGTAACCACTTCCGTCACAAACTGACGAATATCAACCAACTGCCATGCGCTCCGCAATGCTCGCCAATAACCATGCACTGCCACGTGACGCGTAAACATGTTTGTAGCTGGTAGTGCTCGCAGCGGCTGGAACATTGTTTTTAAACACTTATTAATTTTCACATTTGCCGTATTTAAAATTCGAATTTAAAAACACTCACAATCCAGTTTGCACGGTGCGCTCGACATGTCCGTGGTATTTTCTACCGTAATAACACATCCGTCTTCACAAACGGACGACTATCAACTGACTGCCGCGCGCTCCGCACTGCTCGTAAATTACCCCCAATTGCCACGTGACGTGTTTGTGACAGGTCGCGCTTGCAACGGCTGGAACATAATTGTTATCACTAATTAGTTTTCACACTTGACGTATGTAAAATACGAGTTTAAAAACACTCACAATTCTGAATGCACGGTGTGCTAAACATATTCGTGGTATTCTTTTCTTCCGAAGTAACCACTTCCGTCACAAACTGACGAATATCAACCAACTTCCATGCGCTCCGCAATGCTCGCCAATAACCATGCATTGCCACGTGACGCGTAAACATGTTTGTAGCGGGTAGTGCTCGCAGCTCCTGGAACATTGTTTTTAAACACTAATTAATTTTCACATTTGCCGTATTTAAAATTCGAATTTCAAAACACTCACAATCCAGTTTGCACGGTGCGCTCGACATGTCCGTGGTATTTTCTACCGTAATAACACATCCGTCTTCACAAACGGACGACTATCAACTGACTGCCGCGCGCTCCGCACTGCTCGTAAATTACCCCCAATTGCCACGTGACGTGTTTGTGACAGGTCGCGCTTGCAACGGCTGGAACATAATTTTTAACCCTAATTAGTTTTCACACTTGACGTATGTAAAATACGAATTTAAAAACACTCACAATTCTGAATGCACGGTGTGCTAAACATGTTCGTGGTATTCTTTTCTTCCGAAGTAACCACTTCCGTCACAAACTGACGAATATCAACCAACTGCCATGCGCTCCGCAATGCTCGCCAATAACCATGCATCGCCACGTGATGCGTAAACATGTTTGTAGCGGGTAGTGCTCGCAGCGGCTGGAACATTGTTTTTAAACACTTATTAATTTTCACATTTGCCGTATTTAAAATTCGAATTTAAAAACACTCACAATCCAGTTTGCACGGTGCGCTCGACATGTCCGTGGTATTTTCTACCGTAATAACACATCCGTCTTCACAAACGGAGGACTATCAACTGACTGCCGCGCGCTCCGCACTGCTCGTAAATTACTCCCAATTGCCACGTGACGTGTTTGTGACAGGTCGCGCTTGCAACGGCTGGAACATAATTTTTAACCCTAATTAGTTTTCACACTTGACGTATGTAAAATACGAATTTAAAAACACTCACAATTCTGAATGCACGGTGTGCTAAACATGTTCGTGGTATTCTTTTCTTCCGAAGTAACCACTTCCGTCACAAACTGACGAATATCAACCAACTGCCATGCGCTCCGCAATGCTCGCCAATAACCATGCACTGCCACGTGACGCGTAAACATGTTTGTAGCTGGTAGTGCTCGCAGCGGCTGGAACATTGTTTTTAAACACTTATTAATTTTCACATTTGCCGTATTTAAAATTCGAATTTAAAAACACTCACAATCCAGTTTGCACGGTGCGCTCGACATGTCCGTGGTATTTTCTACCGTAATAACACATCCGTCTTCACAAACGGACGACTATCAACTGACTGCCGCGCGCTCCGCACTGCTCGTAAATTACCCCCAATTGCCACGTGACGTGTTTGTGACAGGTCGCGCTTGCAACGGCTGGAACATAATTGTTATCACTAATTAGTTTTCACACTTGACGTATGTAAAATACGAGTTTAAAAACACTCACAATTCTGAATGCACGGTGTGCTAAACATATTCGTGGTATTCTTTTCTTTCGAAGTAACCACTTCCGTCACAAACTGACGAATATCAACCAACTGGCATGCGCTTCGCAATGCTCGCCGATAACCATGCATTGCCACGTGACGCGTTAACATGTTTGTAGCGGGTAGTGCTCGCAGTGGCTGGAACATTGTTTTTAAACACTTAATAATTTTCACATTTGCAGTATTTAAAATTCGAATTTAAAAACACTCACAATCCAGTTTGCACGGTGCGCTCGACATGTCCGTGGTATTTTCTACCGTAAAAACACATCCGTCTTCACAAACGGACGACTATCAACTGACTGCCGCGCGCTCCGCACTGGTCGTCGATTACCCCCAATTGCCACGTGACGCGTAAACATGTTTGTGACAGGTCGCGCTTGCAACGGCTGGAACATAATTTTTAACCCTAATTAGTTTTCACACTTGACGTATTTAAAATACGAATTTAAAAACACTCACAATTCTGAATGCACGGTGTGCTAAACATGTTCGTGGTATTCTTTTCTTCCGAAGTAACCACTTCCGTCACAAACTGACGAATATCAACCAACTGCCATGCGCTCCGATATGCTCGCCAATAACCATGCATCGCCACGTGACGCGTAAACATGTTTGTAGCGGGTAGTGCTCGCAGCGGCTACAACATTGTTTTTAAACACTTAATTTTCACATTTGCCGTATTTAAAATTCGAATTTAAAAACACTCACAATCCAGTTTGCACGGTGCGCTCGACATGTCCGTGGTATTTTCTACCGTAATAACACATCCGTCTTCACAAACGGACGACTATCAACTGACTGCCGCGCGCTCCGCACTGCTCGTAAATTACCCCCAATTGCCACGTGACGCGTAAATATGTTTGTGACAGGTCGCGCTTGCAACGGCTGGAACATAATTTTTAACCTTAATTAGTTTTCACACTTGACGTATGTAAAATACGAATTTAAAAAGACTCACAATTCTGAATGCACGGTGTGCTAAACATGTTCGTGGTATTCTTTTCTTCCGAAGTAACCACTTCCGTCACAAACTGACGAATATCAACCAACTGCCATGCGCTCCGCAATGCTCGCCAATAACCATGCATCGCCACGTGACGCGTAAACATGTTTGTAGCGGGTAGTGCTTGCAGCGGCTGGAACATTGTTTTTAAACACTTATTAATTTTCACATTTGCCGTATTTAAAATTCGAATTTCAAAACACTCACAATCCAGTTTGCACGGTGCGCTCGACATGTCCGTGGTATTTTCTACCGTAATAACACATCCGTCTTCACAAACGGACGACTATCAACTGACTGCCGCGCGCTCCGCACTGGTCATCGATTACCCCCAATTGCCACGTGACGCGTAAACATGTTTGTGACAGGTCGCGCTTGCAACGGCTGGAACATAATTTTGAACCCTAATTAGTTTTCACACTTGACGTATGTAAAATACGAATTTAAAAACACTCACAATTCTGAATGCACGGTGTGCTAAACATGTTCGTGGTATTCTTTTCTTCCGAAGTAACCACTTCCGTCACAAACTGACGAATATCAACCAACTGCCATGCGCTCCGCAATGCTCGCCAATAACCATGCATTGCCACGTGACGCGTAAACATGTTTAGCGGGTAGTGCTCGCAGCGGCTGGAACATTGTTTTTAAACACTTATTAATTTTCACATTTGCCGTAATTAAAATTCGAATTTAAAAACACTCACAATCCAGTTTGCACGGTGCGCTCGACATGTCCGTGGTATTTTCTACCGTAATAACACATCCGTCTTCACAAACGGACGACTATCAACTGACTGCCGCGCGCTCCGAACTGCTCGTCGATTCCCCCCAATTGCCACGTGACGCGTAAACATGTTTGTGGCAGGTCGCGCTTGCAACGGCTGGAACATAATTTTTATCACTAATTAGTTTTCACACTTGACGTATTTAAAATACGAATTTAAAAACACAATTCTGAATGCACGGTGTGCTAAACATGTTCGTGGTATTCTTTTCTTCCGAAGTAACCACTTCCGTCACAAACTGACGAATATCAACCAACTTCCATGCGCTCCGCAATGCTCGCCAATAACCATGCATTGCCACGTGACGTGTAAACATGTTTGTAGCGGGTAGTGCTCGCAGCTCCTGGAACATTGTTTTTAAACACTAATTAATTTTCACATTTGCCGTATTTAAAATTCGAATTTCAAAACACTCACAATCCAGTTTGCACGGTGCACTCGACATGTCCGTGGTATTTTCTACCGTAATAACACATCCGTCTTCACAAACGGACGACTATCAACTGACTGCCGCGCGCTCCGCACTGCTCGTAAATTACCCCCAATTGCCACGTGACGTGTTTGTGACAGGTCGCGCTTGCAACGGCTGGAACATAATTTTTAACCCTAATTAGTTTTCACACTTGACGTATGTAAAATACGAATTTAAAAACACTCACAATTCTGAATGTACGGTGTGCTAAACATGTTCGTGGTATTCTTTTCTTCCGAAGTAACCACTTCCGTCACAAACTGACGAATATCAACCAACTGCCATGCGCTCCGCAATGCTCGCCAATAACCATGCATCGCCACGTGACGCGTAAACATGTTTGTAGCGGGTAGTTCTCGCAGCGGCTGGAACATTGTTTTTAAACACTTATTAATTTTCACATTTGCCGTATTTAAAATTCGAATTTAAAAACACTCACAATCCAGTTTGCACGGTGCGCTCGACATGTCCGTGGTATTTTCTACAGTAATAACACATCCGTCTTCACAAACGGACGACTATCAACTGACTGCCGCGCGCTCCGCACTGGTTGTCGATTACCCCCAATTGCCACGTGACGCGTAAACATGTTTGTGACAGGTCGCGCTTGCAACGGCTGGAACATAATTTTTAACCCTAATTAGTTTTCACACTTGACGTATTTAAAATACGAATTTAAAAACACTCACAATTCTGAATGCACGGTGTGCTAAACATGTTCGTGGTATTCTTTTCTTCCGAAGTAACCACTTCCGTCACAAACTGACGAATATCAACCAACTGCCATGCGCTCCGCAATGATCGCCAATAACCATGCATTGCCACGTGACGCGTAAACATGTTTGTAGCGGGTAGTGCTCGCAGCGGCTGGAACATTGTTTTTAAACACCTATTAATTTTCACATTTGCCGTATTTAAAATTCGAATTTAAAAACACTCACAATCCAGTTTGTACGGTGCGCTCGACATGTCCGTGGTATTTTCTACCGTAATAACACATCCGTCTTCACAAACGGACGACTATCAACTGACTGCCGCGCGCTCCGCACTGCTCGTAAATTACTCCCAATTGCCACGTGACGTGTTTGTGACAGGTCGCGCTTGCAACGGCTGGAACATAATTTTTAACCCTAATTAGTTTTCACACTTGACGTATGTAAAATACGAATTTAAAAACACTCTCAATTCTGAATGCACGGTGTGCTAAACATGTTCGTGGTATTCTTTTCTTCCGAAGTAACCACTTCCGTCACAAACTGACGAATATCAACCAACTGCCATGCGCTCCGCAATGCTCGCCAATAACCATGCACTGCCACGTGACGCGTTAACATGTTTGTAGCGGGTAGTGCTCGCAGCGGCTGGAACATTGTTTTTAAACACTTATTAATTTTCACATTTGCAGTATTTAAAATTCGAATTTAAAAACACTCACAATCCAGTTTGCATGGTGCGCTCGACATGTCCGTGGTATTTTCTACCGTAAAAACACATCCGTCTTCACAAACGGACGACTATCAACTGACTGCCGCGCGTTCCGCACTGCTGGTAAATTACCCCCAATTGCCACGTGACGTGTTTGTGACAGGTCGCGCTTGCAACGGCTGGAACATAATTTTTAACCCTAATTAGTTTTCACACTTGACGTATGTAAAATACGAATTTAAAAACACTCACAATTCTGAATGCACGGTGTGCTAAACATGTTCGTGGTATTCTTTTCTTCCGAAGTAACCACTTCCGTCACAAACTGACGAATATCAACCAACTGCCATGCGCTCCGCAATGCTCGCCAATAACCATGCATCGCCACGTGACGCGTAAACATGTTTGTAGCGGGTAGTGCTCGCAGCGGCTGGAACATTGTTTTTAAACACTTATTAATTTTCACATTTGCCGTATTTAAAATTCGAATTTCAAAACACTCAATCCAGTTTGCACGGTGCGCTCGACATGTCCGTGGTATTTTCTACCGTAATAACACATCCGTCTTCACAAACGGACGACTATCAACTGACTGCCGCGCGCTCCGCACTGGTCGTCGATTACCCCCAATTGCCACGTGACGCGTAAACATGTTTGTGACAGGTCGCGCTTGCAACGGCTGGAACATAATTTTTAACCCTAATTAGTTTTCACACTTGACGTATTTAAAATACGAATTTAAAAACACTTACAATTCTGAATGCACGGTGTGCTAAACATGTTCGTGGTATTCTTTTCTTCCGAAGTAACCACTTCCGTCACAAACTGACGAATATCAACCAACTGCCATGCGCTCCGATATGCTCGCCAATAACCATGCATCGCCACGTGACGCGTAAACATGTTTGTAGCGGGTAGTGCTCGCAGCGGCTACAACATTGTTTTTAAACACTTAATTTTCACATTTGCCGTATTTAAAATTCGAATTTAAAAACACTCACAATCCAGTTTGCACGGTGCGCTCGACATGTCCGTGGTATTTTCTACCGTAATAACACATCCGTCTTCACAAACGGACGACTATCAACTGAATGCCGCGCGCTCCGCACTGCTCGTAAATTACCCCCAATTGCCACGTGACGCGTAAATATGTTTGTGACAGGTCGCGCTTGCAACGGCTGGAACATAATTTTTAACCTTAATTAGTTTTCACACTTGACGTATGTAAAATACGAATTTAAAAAGACTCACAATTCTGAATGCACGGTGTGCTAAACATGTTCGTGGTATTCTTTTCTTCCGAAGTAACCACTTCCGTCACAAACTGACGAATATCAACCAACTGCCATGCGCTCCGCAATGCTCGCCAATAACCATGCATCGCCACGTGACGCGTAAACATGTTTGTAGCGGGTAGTGCTCGCAGCGGCTGGAACATTGTTTTTAAACACTTATTAATTTTCACATTTGCCGTATTTAAAATTCGAATTTCAAAACACTCACAATCCAGTTTGCACGGTGCGCTCGACATGTCCGTGGTATTTTCTACCGTAATAACACATCCGTCTTCACAAACGGACGACTATCAACTGACTGCCGCGCGCTCCGCACTGGTCATCGATTACCCCCAATTGCCACGTGACGCGTAAACATGTTTGTGACAGGTCGCGCTTGCAACGGCTGGAACATAATTTTGAACCCTAATTAGTTTTCACACTTGACGTATGTAAAATACGAATTTAAAAACACTCACAATTCTGAATGCACGGTGTGCTAAACATGTTCGTGGTATTCTTTTCTTCCGAAGTAACCACTTCCGTCACAAACTGACGAATATCAACCAACTGCCATGCGCTCCGCAATGCTCGCCAATAACCATGCATTGCCACGTGACGCGTAAACATGTTTAGCGGGTAGTGCTCGCAGCGGCTGGAACATTGTTTTTAAACACTTATTAATTTTCACATTTGCCGTAATTAAAATTCGAATTTAAAAACACTCACAATCCAGTTTGCACGGTGCGCTCAACATGTCCGTGGTATTTTCTACCGTAATAACACATCCGTCTTCACAAACGGACGACTATCAACTGACTGCCGCGCGCTCCGCACTGCTCGTCGATTACCCCCAATTGCCACGTGACGCGTAAACATGTTTGTGGCAGGTCGCGCTTGCAACGGCTGGAACATAATTTTTATCACTAATTAGTTTTCACACTTGACGTATTTAAAATACGAATTTAAAAACACAATTCTGAATGCACGGTGTGCTAAACATGTTCGTGGTATTCTTTTCTTCCGAAGTAACCACTTCCGTCACAAACTGACGAATATCAACCAACTTCCATGCGCTCCGCAATGCTCGCCAATAACCATGCATTGCCACGTGACGTGTAAACATGTTTGTAGCGGGTAGTGCTCGTAGCTCCTGGAACATTGCTTTTAAACACTAATTAATTTTCACATTTGCCGTATTTAAAATTCGAATTTCAAAACACTCACAATCCAGTTTGCACGGTGCGCTCGACATGTCCGTGGTATTTTCTACCGTAATAACACATCCGTCTTCACAAACGGACGACTATCAACTGACTGCCGCGCGCTCCGCACTGCTCGTAAATTACCCCCAATTGCCACGTGACGTGTTTGTGACAGGTCGCGCTTGCAACGGCTGGAACATAATTTTTAACCCTAATTAGTTTTCACACTTGACGTATGTAAAATACGAATTTAAAAACACTCACAATTCTGAATGCACGGTGTGCTAAACATGTTCGTGGTATTCTTTTCTTCCGAAGTAACCACTTCCGTCACAAACTGACGAATATCAACCAACTGCCATGCGCTCCGCAATGCTCGCCAATAACCATGCATCGCCACGTGACGCGTAAACATGTTTGTAGCGGGTAGTTCTCGCAGCGGCTGGAACATTGTTTTTAAACACTTATTAATTTTCACATTTGCCGTATTTAAAATTCGAATTTAAAAACACTCACAATCCAGTTTGCACGGTGCGCTCGACATGTCCGTGGTATTTTCTACAGTAATAACACATCCGTCTTCACAAACGGACGACTATCAACTGACTGCCGCGCGCTCCGCACTGGTCGTCGATTACCCCCAATTGCCACGTGACGCGTAAACATGTTTGTGACAAGTCGCGCTTGCAACGGCTGGAACATAATTTTTAACCCTAATTAGTTTTCACACTTGACGTATTTAAAATACGAATTTAAAAACACTCACAATTCTGAATGCACGGTGTGCTAAACATGTTCGTGGTATTCTTTTCTTCCGAAGTAACCACTTCCGTCACAAACTGACGAATATCAACCAACTGCCATGCGCTCCGCAATGCTCGCCAATAACCATGCATCGCCACGTGACGCGTAAACATGTTTGTAGCGGGTAGTGCTCGCAGCGGCTGGAACATTGTTTTTAAACACTTATTAATTTTCACATTTGCCGTATTTAAAATTCGAATTTAAAAACACTCACAATCCAGTTTGCACGGTGCGCTCGACATGTCCGTGGTATTTTCTACCGTAATAACACATCCGTCTTCACAAACGGACGACTATCAACTGACTGCCGCGCGCTCCGCACTGGTCATCGATTACCCCCAATTGCCACGTGACGCGTAAACATGTTTGTGACAGGTCGCGCTTGCAACGGCTGGAACATAATTTTGAACCCTAATTAGTTTTCACACTTGACGTATGTAAAATACGAATTTAAAAACACTCACAATTCTGAATGCACGGTGTGCTAAACATGTTCGTGGTATTCTTTTCTTCCGAAGTAACCACTTCCGTCACAAACTGACGAATATCAACCAACTGCCATGGGCTCCGCAATGCTCGCCAATAACCATGCATTGCCACGTGACGCGTAAACATGTTTAGCGGGTAGTGCTCGCAGCGGCTGGAACATTGTTTTTAAACACTTATTAATTTTCACATTTGCCGTAATTAAAATTCGAATTTAAAAACACTCACAATCCAGTTTGCACGGTGCGCTCGACATGTCCGTGGTATTTTCTACCGTAATAACACATCCGTCTTCACAAACGGACGACTATCAACTGACTGCCGCGCGCTCCGCACTGCTCGTCGATTACCCCCAATTGCCACGTGACGCGTAAACATGTTTGTGGCAGGTCGCGCTTGCAACGGCTGGAACATATTTTATCACTAATTAGTTTTCACACTTGACGTATTTAAAATACGAATTTAAAAACACAATTCTGAATGCACGGTGTGCTAAACATGTTCGTGGTATTCTTTTCTTCCGAAGTAACCACTTCCGTCACAAACTGACGAATATCAACCAACTTCCATGCGCTCCGCAATGCTCGCCAATAACCATGCATTGCCACGTGACGCGTAAACATGTTTGTAGCGGGTAGTGCTCGCAGCTCCTGGAACATTGTTTTTAAACACTAATTAATTTTCACATTTGCCGTATTTAAAATTCGAATTTCAAAACACTCACAATCCAGTTTGCACGGTACGCTCGACATGTCCGTGGTATTTTCTACCGTAATAACACATCCGTCTTCACAAACGGACGACTATCAACTGACTGCCGCGCGCTCCGCACTGCTCGTAAATTACCCCCAATTGCCACGTGACGTGTTTGTGACAGGTCGCGCTTGCAACGGCTGGAACATAATTTTTAACCCTAATTAGTTTTCACACTTGACGTATTTAAAATACGAATTTAAAAACACTCACAATTCTGAATGCACGGTGTGCTAAACATGTTCGTGGTATTCTTTTCTTCCGAAGTAACCACTTCCGTCACAAACTGACGAATATCAACCAACTGCCATGCGCTCCGCAATGATCGCCAATAACCATGCATTGCCACGTGACGCGTAAACATGTTTGTAGCGGGTAGTGCTCGCAGCGGCTGGAACATTGTTTTTAAACACCTATTAATTTTCACATTTGCCGTATTTAAAATTCGAATTTAAAAACACTCCAATCCAGTTTGTACGGTGCGCTCGACATGTCCGTGGTATTTTCTACCGTAATAACACATCCGTCTTCACAAACGGACGACTATCAACTGACTGCCACGCGCTCCGCACTGGTCGTCGATTACCCCCAATTGCCACGTGACGCGTAAACATGTTTGTGACAGGTCGCGCTTGCAACGGCTGGAACATAATTGTTATCACTAATTAGTTTTCACACTTGACGTATGTAAAATACGAGTTTAAAAACACTCACAATTCTGAATGCACGGTGTGCTAAACATATTCGTGGTATTCTTTTCTTTCGAAGTAACCACTTCCGTCACAAACTGACGAATATCAACCAACTGGCATGCGCTTCGCAATGCTCGCCGATAACCATGCATTGCCACGTGACGCGTTAACATGTTTGTAGCGGGTAGTGCTCGCAGCGGCTGGAACATTGTTTTTAAACACTTATTAATTTTCACATTTGCAATATTTAAAATTCGAATTTAAAAACACTCACAATCCAGTTTGCACGGTGCGCTCGACATGTCCGTGGTATTTTCTACCGTAAAAACACATCCGTCTTCACAAACGGACGACTATCAACTGACTGCCGCGCGCTCCGCACTGGTCGTCGATTACCCCCAATTGCCACGTGACGCGTAAACATGTTTGTGACAGGTCGCGCTTGCAACGGCTGGAACATAATTTTTAACCCTAATTAGTTTTCACACTTGACGTATTTAAAATACGAATTTAAAAACACTCACAATTCTGAATGCACGGTGTGCTAAACATGTTCGTGGTATTCTTTTCTTCCGAAGTAACCACTTCCGTCACAAACTGACGAATATCAACCAACTGCCATGCGCTCCGCAATGCTCGCCAATAACCATGCATCGCCACGTGACGCGTAAACATGTTTGTAGCGGGTAGTGCTCGCAGCGGCTGGAACATTGTTTTTAAACACTTATTAATTTTCACATTTGCCGTATTTAAAATTCGAATTTAAAAACACTCACAATCCAGTTTGCACGGTGCGCTCGACATGTCCGTGGTATTTTCTACCGTAATAACACATCCGTCTTCACAAACGGACGACTATCAACTGACTGCCGCGCGCTCCGCACTGGTCATCGATTACCCCCAATTGCCACGTGACGCGTAAACATGTTTGTGACAGGTCGCGCTTGCAACGGCTGGAACATAATTTTGAACCCTAATTAGTTTTCACACTTGACGTATGTAAAATACGAATTTAAAAACACTCACAATTCTGAATGCACGGTGTGCTAAACATGTTCGTGGTATTCTTTTCTTCCGAAGTAACCACTTCCGTCACAAACTGACGAATATCAACCAACTGCCATGCGCTCCGCAATGCTCGCCAATAACCATGCATTGCCACGTGACGCGTAAACATGTTTAGCGGGTAGTGCTCGCAGCGGCTGGAACATTGTTTTTAAACACTTATTAATTTTCACATTTGCCGTAATTAAAATTCGAATTTAAAAACACTCACAATCCAGTTTGCACGGTGCGCTCGACATGTCCGTGGTATTTTCTACCGTAATAACACATCCGTCTTCACAAACGGACGACTATCAACTGACTGCCGCGCGCTCCGCACTGCTCGTCGATTACCCCCAATTGCCACGTGACGCGTAGACATGTTTGTGGCAGGTCGCGCTTGCAACGGCTGGAACATAATTTTTATCACTAATTAGTTTTCACACTTAACGTATTTAAAATACGAATTTAAAAACACAATTCTGAATGCACGGTGTGCTAAACATGTTCGTGGTATTCTTTTCTTCCGAAGTAACCACTTCCGTCACAAACTGACGAATATCAACCAACTGCCATGCGCTCCGCAATGCTCGCCAATAACCATGCATCGCCACGTGACGCGTAAACATGTTTGTAGCGGGTAGTTCTCGCAGCGGCTGGAACATTGTTTTTAAACACTTATTAATTTTCACATTTGCCGTATTTAAAATTCGAATTTAAAAACACTCACAATCCAGTTTGCACGGTGCGCTCGACATGTCCGTGGTATTTTCTACAGTAATAACACATCCGTCTTCACAAACGGACGACTATCAACTGACTGCCGCGCGCTCCGCACTGGTCGTCGATTACCCCCAATTGCCACGTGACGCGTAAACATGTTTGTGACAGGTCGCGCTTGCAACGGCTGGAACATAATTTTTAACCCTAATTAGTTTTCACACTTGACGTATTTAAAATACGAATTTAAAAACACTCACAATTCTGAATGCACGGTGTGCTAAACATGTTCGTGGTATTCTTTTCTTCCGAAGTAACCACTTCCGTCACAAACTGACGAATATCAACCAACTGCCATGCGCTCCGATATGCTCGCCAATAACCATGCATCGCCACGTGACGCGTAAACATGTTTGTAGCGGGTAGTGCTCGCAGCGGCTGGAACATTGTTTTTAAACACTTATTAATTTTCACATTTGCCGTATTTAAAATTCGAATTTAAAAACACTCACAATCCAGTTTGCACGGTGCGCTAGACATGTCCGTGGTATTTTCTACCGTAATAACACATCCGTCTTCACAAACGGACGACTATCAACTGACTGCCGCGCGCTCCGCACTGGTCATCGATTACCCCCAATTGCCACGTGACGCGTAAACATGTTTGTGACAGGTCGCGCTTGCAACGGCTGGAACATAATTTTGAACCCTAATTAGTTTTCACACTTGACGTATGTAAAATACGAATTTAAAAACACTCACAATTCTGAATGCACGGTGTGCTAAACATGTTCGTGGTATTCTTTTCTTCCGAAGTAACCACTTCCGTTACAAACTGACGAATATCAACCAACTGCCATGCGCTCCGCAATGCTCGCCAATAACCATGCATTGCCACGTGACGCGTAAACATGTTTAGCGGGTAGTGCTGGCAGCGGCTGGAACATTGTTTTTAAACACTTATTAATTTTCACATTTGCCGTAATTAAAATTCGAATTTAAAAACACTCACAATCCAGTTTGCACGGTGCGCTCGACATGTCCGTGGTATTTTCTACCGTAATAACACATCCGTCTTCACAAACGGACGACTATCAACTGACTGCCGCGCGCTCCGCACTGCTCGTCGATTACCCCCAATTGCCACGTGACGCGTAAACATGTTTGTGGCAGGTCGCGCTTGCAACGGCTGGAACATAATTTTTATCACTAATTAGTTTTCACACTTGACGTATTTAAAATACGAATTTAAAAACACAATTCTGAATGCACGGTGTGCTAAACATGTTCGTGGTATTCTTTTCTTCCGAAGTAACCACTTCCGTCACAAACTGACGAATATCAACCAACTGCCATGCGCTCCGCAATGCTCGCCAATAACCATGCATCGCCACGTGACGCGTAAACATGTTTGTAGCGGGTAGTTCTCGCAGCGGCTGGAACATTGTTTTAAACACTTATTAATTTTCACATTTGCCGTATTTAAAATTCGAATTTAAAAACACTCACAATCCAGTTTGCACGGTGCGCTCGACATGTCCGTGGTATTTTCTACAGTAATAACACATCCGTCTTCACAAACGGACGACTATCAACTGACTGCCGCGCGCTCCGCACTGGTCGTCGATTACCCCCAATTGCCACGTGACGCGTAAACATGTTTGTGGCAGGTCGCGCTTGCAACGGCTGGAACATATTTTATCACTAATTAGTTTTCACACTTGACGTATTTAAAATACGAATTTAAAAACACAATTCTGAATGCACGGTGTGCTAAACATGTTCGTGGTATTCTTTTCTTCCGAAGTAACCACTTCCGTCACAAACTGACGAATATCAACCAACTTCCATGCGCTCCGCAATGCTCGCCAATAACCATGCATTGCCACGTGACGCGTAAACATGTTTGTAGCGGGTAGTGCTCGCAGCCCCTGGAACATTGTTTTTAAACACTAATTAATTTTCACATTTGCCGTATTTAAAATTCGAATTTCAAAACACTCACAATCCAGTTTGCACGGTACGCTCGACATGTCCGTGGTATTTTCTACCGTAATAACACATCCGTCTTCACAAACGGACGACTATCAACTGACTGCCGCGCGCTCCGCACTGCTCGTAAATTACCCCCAATTGCCACGTGACGTGTTTGTGACAGGTCGCGCTTGCAACGGCTGGAACATAATTTTTAACCCTAATTAGTTTTCACACTTGACGTATTTAAAATACGAATTTAAAAACACTCACAATTCTGAATGCACGGTGTGCTAAACATGTTCGTGGTATTCTTTTCTTCCGAAGTAACCACTTCCGTCACAAACTGACGAATATCAACCAACTGCCATGCGCTCCGCAATGATCGCCAATAACCATGCATTGCCACGTGACGCGTAAACATGTTTGTAGCGGGTAGTGCTCGCAGCGGCTGGAACATTGTTTTTAAACACCTATTAATTTTCACATTTGCCGTATTTAAAATTCGAATTTAAAAACACTCCAATCCAGTTTGTACGGTGCGCTCGACATGTCCGTGGTATTTTCTACCGTAATAACACATCCGTCTTCACAAACGGACGACTATCAACTGACTGCCACGCGCTCCGCACTGGTCGTCGATTACCCCCAATTGCCACGTGACGCGTAAACATGTTTGTGACAGGTCGCGCTTGCAACGGCTGGAACATAATTGTTATCACTAATTAGTTTTCACACTTGACGTATGTAAAATACGAGTTTAAAAACACTCACAATTCTGAATGCACGGTGTGCTAAACATATTCGTGGTATTCTTTTCTTTCGAAGTAACCACTTCCGTCACAAACTGACGAATATCAACCAACTGGCATGCGCTTCGCAATGCTCGCCGATAACCATGCATTGCCACGTGACGCGTTAACATGTTTGTAGCGGGTAGTGCTCGCAGCGGCTGGAACATTGTTTTTAAACACTTATTAATTTTCACATTTGCAGTATTTAAAATTCGAATTTAAAAACACTCACAATCCAGTTTGCACGGTGCGCTCGACATGTCCGTGGTATTTTCTACCGTAAAAACACATCCGTCTTCACAAACGGACGACTATCAACTGACTGCCGCGCGCTCCGCACTGGTCGTCGATTACCCCCAATTGCCACGTGACGCGTAAACATGTTTGTGACAGGTCGCGCTTGCAACGGCTGGAACATAATTTTTAACCCTAATTAGTTTTCACACTTGACGTATTTAAAATACGAATTTAAAAACACTCACAATTCTGAATGCACGGTGTGCTAAACATGTTCGTGGTATTCTTTTCTTCCGAAGTAACCACTTCCGTCACAAACTGACGAATATCAACCAACTGCCATGCGCTCCGCAATGCTCGCCAATAACCATGCATTGCCACGTGACGCGTAAACATGTTTAGCGGGTAGTGCTCGCAGCGGCTGGAACATTGTTTTTAAACACTTATTAATTTTCACATTTGCCGTAATTAAAATTCGAATTTAAAAACACTCACAATCCAGTTTGCACGGTGCGCTCGACATGTCCGTGGTATTTTCTACCGTAATAACACATCCGTCTTCACAAACGGACGACTATCAACTGACTGCCGCGCGCTCCGCACTGCTCGTCGATTACCCCCAATTGCCACGTGACGCGTAGACATGTTTGTGGCAGGTCGCGCTTGCAACGGCTGGAACATAATTTTTATCACTAATTAGTTTTCACACTTGACGTATTTAAAATACGAATTTAAAAACACAATTCTGAATGCACGGTGTGCTAAACATGTTCGTGGTATTCTTTTCTTCCGAAGTAACCACTTCCGTCACAAACTGACGAATATCAACCAACTGCCATGCGCTCCGCAATGCTCGCCAATAACCATGCATCGCCACGTGACGCGTAAACATGTTTGTAGCGGGTAGTTCTCGCAGCGGCTGGAACATTGTTTTTAAACACTTATTAATTTTCACATTTGCCGTATTTAAAATTCGAATTTAAAAACACTCACAATCCAGTTTGCACGGTGCGCTCGACATGTCCGTGGTATTTTCTACAGTAATAACACATCCGTCTTCACAAACGGACGACTATCAACTGACTGCCGCGCGCTCCGCACTGCTCGTCGATTACCCCCAATTGCCACGTGACGCGTAAACATGTTTGTGACAGGTCGCGCTTGCAACGGCTGGAACATAATTTTTAACCCTAATTAGTTTTCACACTTGACGTATTTAAAATACGAATTTAAAAACACTCACAATTCTGAATGCACGGTGTGCTAAACATGTTCGTGGTATTCTTTTCTTCCGAAGTAACCACTTCCGTCACAAACTGACGAATATCAACCAACTGCCATGCGCTCCGATATGCTCGCCAATAACCATGCATCGCCACGTGACGCGTAAACATGTTTGTAGCGGGTAGTGCTCGCAGCGGCTGGAACATTGTTTTTAAACACTTATTAATTTTCACATTTGCCGTATTTAAAATTCGAATTTAAAAACACTCACAATCCAGTTTGCACGGTGCGCTCGACATGTCCGTGGTATTTTCTACAGTAATAACACATCCGTCTTCACAAACGGACGACTATCAACTGACTGCCGCGCGCTCCGCACTGCTCGTCGATTACCCCCAATTGCCACGTGACGCGTAAACATGTTTGTGACAGGTCGCGCTTGCAACGGCTGGAACATAATTTTTAACCCTAATTAGTTTTCACACTTGACGTATTTAAAATACGAATTTAAAAACACTCACAATTCTGAATGCACGGTGTGCTAAACATGTTCGTGGTATTCTTTTCTTCCGAAGTAACCACTTCCGTCACAAACTGACGAATATCAACCAACTGCCATGCGCTCCGATATGCTCGCCAATAACCATGCATCGCCACGTGACGCGTAAACATGTTTGTAGCGGGTAGTGCTCGCAGCGGCTGGAACATTGTTTTTAAACACTTATTAATTTTCACATTTGCCGTATTTAAAATTCGAATTTAAAAACACTCACAATCCAGTTTGCACGGTGCGCTAGACATGTCCGTGGTATTTTCTACCGTAATAACACATCCGTCTTCACAAACGGACGACTATCAACTGACTGCCGCGCGCTCCGCACTGGTCATCGATTACCCCCAATTGCCACGTGACGCGTAAACATGTTTGTGACAGGTCGCGCTTGCAACGGCTGGAACATAATTTTGAACCCTAATTAGTTTTCACACTTGACGTATGTAAAATACGAATTTAAAAACACTCACAATTCTGAATGCACGGTGTGCTAAACATGTTCGTGGTATTCTTTTCTTCCGAAGTAACCACTTCCGTCACAAACTGACGAATATCAACCAACTGCCATGCGCTCCGCAATGATCGCCAATAACCATGCATTGCCACGTGACGCGTAAACATGTTTGTAGCGGGTAGTGCTCGCAGCGGCTGGAACATTGTTTTTAAACACCTATTAATTTTCACATTTGCCGTATTTAAAATTCGAATTTAAAAACACTCCAATCCAGTTTGTACGGTGCGCTCGACATGTCCGTGGTATTTTCTACCGTAATAACACATCCGTCTTCACAAACGGACGACTATCAACTGACTGCCGCGCGCTCCGCACTGCTCGTCGATTACCCCCAATTGCCACGTGACGCGTAAACATGTTTGTGGCAGGTCGCGCTTGCAACGGCTGGAACATAATTTTTATCACTAATTAGTTTTCACACTTGACGTATTTAAAATACGAATTTAAAAACACAATTCTGAATGCACGGTGTGCTAAACATGTTCGTGGTATTCTTTTCTTCCGAAGTAACCACTTCCGTCACAAACTGACGAATATCAACCAACTTCCATGCGCTCCGCAATGCTCGCCAATAACCATGCATTGCCACGTGACGCGTAAACATGTTTGTAGCGGGTAGTGCTCGCAGCTCCTGGAACATTGTTTTTAAACACTAATTAATTTTCACATTTGCCGTATTTAAAATTCGAATTTCAAAACACTCACAATCCAGTTTGCACGGTGCGCTCGACATGTCCGTGGTATTTTCTACCGTAATAACACATCCGTCTTCACAAACGGACGACTATCAACTGAATGCCGCGCGCTCCGCACTGCTCGTAAATTACCCCCAATTCCCACGTGACGTGTTTGTGACAGGTCGCGCTTGCAACGGCTGGAACATAATTTTTAACACTAATTAGTTTTCACACTTGACGTATGTAAAATACGAATTTAAAAACACTCACAATTCTGAATGCACGGTGTGCTAAACATGTTCGTGGTATTCTTTTCTTCCGAAGTAACCACTTCCGTCACAAACTGACGAATATCAACCAACTGCCATGCGCTCCGCAATGCTCGCCAATAACCATGCATCGCCACGTGACGCGTAAACATGTTTGTAGCGGGTAGTTCTCGCAGCGGCTGGAACATTGTTTTTAAACACTTATTAATTTTCACATTTGCCGTATTTAAAATTCGAATTTAAAAACACTCACAATCCAGTTTGCACGGTGCGCTCGACATGTCCGTGGTATTTTCTACAGTAATAACACATCCGTCTTCACAAACGGACGACTATCAACTGACTGCCGCGCGCTCCGCACTGGTCGTCGATTACCCCCAATTGCCACGTGACGCGTAAACATGTTTGTGACAGGTCGCGCTTGCAACGGCTGGAACATAATTTTTAACCCTAATTAGTTTTCACACTTGACGTATTTAAAATACGAATTTAAAAACACTCACAATTCTGAATGCACGGTGTGCTAAACATGTTCGTGGTATTCTTTTCTTCCGAAGTAACCACTTCCGTCACAAACTGACGAATATCAACCAACTGCCATGCGCTCCGATATGCTCGCCAATAACCATGCATCGCCACGTGACGCGTAAACATGTTTGTAGCTGGTAGTGCTCGCAGCGGCTGGAACATTGTTTTTAAACACTTATTAATTTTCACATTTGCCGTATTTAAAATTCGAATTTAAAAACACTCACAATCCAGTTTGCACGGTGCGCTCGACATGTCCGTGGTATTTTCTACCGTAATAACACATCCGTCTTCACAAACGGACGACTATCAACTGACTGCCGCGCGCTCCGCACTGGTCGTCGATTACCCCCAATTGCCACGTGACGCGTAAACATGTTTGTGACAGGTCGCGCTTGCAACGGCTGGAACATAATTGTTATCACTAATTAGTTTTCACACTTGACGTATGTAAAATACGAGTTTAAAAACACTCACAATTCTGAATGCACGGTGTGCTAAACATGTTCGTGGTATTCTTTTCTTTTGAAGTAACCACTTCCGTCACAAACTGACGAATATCAACCAACTGCCATGCGCTCCGCAATGCTCGCCAATAACCATGCATTGCCACGTGACGCGTAAACATGTTTAGCGGGTAATGCTCGCAGAGGCTGGAACATTGTTTTTAAACACCTATTAATTTTCACATTTGCCGTATTTAAAATTCGAATTTCAAAACACTCACAATCCAGTTTGCACGATGCGCTCGACATGTCCGTGGTATTTTCTGCCGTAATAACACATCCGTCTTCACAAACGGACGACTATCAACTGATTGCCGCGCGCTCCGCACTGCTCGTCGATTACCCCCAATTGCGACGTGACGCGTAAACATGTTTGTGACAGGTCGCGCTTGCAACGGCTGGAACATAATTTTTAACCTTAATTAGTTTTCACACTTGAGGTATTTAAAATACGAATTGAAAAACACTCACATTTCTGAATGCACGGTGTGCTAAACATGTTCGTGGTATTCTTTTCTTCCGAAGTAACCACTTCCGTCACAAACTGACGAATATCAACCAACTGCCATGCGCTCCGCAATGCTCGCCAATAACCATGCATTGCCACGTGACGCGTAAACATGTTTAGCGTGTAATGCTCGCATCGGCTGGAACATTGTTTTTAAACACCTATTAATTTTCACATTTGCCGTATTTAAAATTCGAATTTAAAAACACTCACAATCCAGTTTGCACGGTGCGCTCGACATGTCCGTGGTATTTTCTACCGTAATAACACATCCGTCTTCACAAACGCACGACTATCAACTGACTGCCGCGCGCTCCGCACTGGTCGTCGATTACCCCCAATTGCCACGTGAAGCGTAAACATGTTTGTGACAGGTCGCGCTTGCAACGGCTGGAACATAATTTTTATCACTAATTAGTTTTCACACTTGACGTATTTAAAATACGAATTTAAAAACACTCAATTCTGAATGCACGGTGTGCTAAACATGTTCGTGGTATTCTTTTCTTCCGAAGTAACCACTTCCGTCACAAACTGACGAATATCAACCAACTTCCATGCGCTCCGCAATGCTCGCCAATAACCATGCATTGCCACGTGACGCGTAAACATGTTTGTAGCGGGTAGTGCTCGCAGCGGCTGGAACATTGTTTTTAAACACTAATTAATTTTCACATTTGCCGTATTTAAAATTCGAATTTCAAAACACTCACAATCCAGTTTGCACGATGCGCTCGACATGTCCGTGGTATTTTCTGCCGTAATAACACATCCGTCTTCACAAACGGACGACTATCAACTGACTGCCGCGCGCTCCGCACTGGTCGTCGATTACCCCCAATTGCCACGTGACGCGTAAACATGTTTGTGGCAGGTCGCGCTTGCAACGGCTGGAACATAATTTTTATCACTAATTAGTTTTCACACTTGACGTATTTAAAGTACGAATTTAAAAACACTCACAATTCTGAATGCACGGTGTGCTAAACATGTTCGTGGTATTCTTTTCTTCCGAAGTAACCACTTCCGTCACAAACTGACGAATATCAACCAACTTCCATGCGCTCCGCAATGCTCGCCAATAACCATGCATTGCCACGTGACGCGTAAACATGTTTGTAGCGGGTAGTGCTCGCAGCTACTAGAACATTGTTTTTAAACACTAATTAATTTTCACATTTGCCGTATTTAAAATTCGAATTTAAAAACACTCACAATCCAGTTTGCACGATGCGCTCGACATGTCCGTGGTATTTTCTGCCGTAATAACACATCCGTCTTCACAAACGGACGACTATCAACTGATTGCCGCGCGCTCCGCACTGCTCGTCGATTACCCCCAATTGCCACGTGACGCGTAAACATGTTTGTGACAGGTCGCGCTTGCAACGGCTGGAACATAATTTTTATCACTAATTAGTTTTCACATTTGCCGTATTTAAAATTCGAATTTAAAAACACTCACAATCCAGTTTGCACGGTGCGCTCGACATGTCCGTGGTATTTTCTACCGTAATAACACATCCGTCTTCACAAACGGACGACTATCAACTGACTGCCGCGCGCTCCGCAATGGTCGTCGATTACCCCCAATTGCCACGTGACGCGTAAACATGTTTGTGACAGGTCGCGCTTGCAACGGCTGGAACATAATTGTTATCACTAATTAGTTTTCACACTTGATGTATGTAAAATACGAGTTTAAAAACACTCACAATTCTGAATGCACGGTGTGCTAAACATGTTCGTGGTATTCTTTTCTTCCGAAGTAACCACTTCCGTCACAAACTGACGAATATCAACCAACTGCCATGCGCTCCGCAATGCTCGCCAATAACCATGCATTGCCACGTGACGCGTAAACATGTTTGTAGCGGGTAGTGCTCGCAGCGGCTGCAACATTGTTTTTAAACACTTATTAATTTTCACATTTGCCGTATTTTAATTTCGAATTTAAAAACACTCACAATCCAGTTTGCACCGTGCGCTCGACATGTCCGTGGTATTTTCTACCGTAATACCACATCCGTCTTCACAAACGGACGACTATCAACTGACTGCCGCGCGCTACGCACTGGTCGTCGATTACCCCCAATTGCCACGTGACGCGTAAACATGTTTGTGGCAGGTCGCGCTTGCAACGGCTGGAACATAATTTTTATCACTAATTAGTTTTCACACTTGACGTATTTAAAATACGAATTTAAAAACACTCACAATTCTGAATGCACGGTGTGCTAAACATGTTCGTGGTATTCTTTTCTTCCGAAGTAACCACTTCCGTCACAAACTGACGAATATCTACCAACTTCCATGCGCTCCGCAATGCTCGCCAATAACCATGCATTGCCACGTGACGCGTAAACATGTTTGTAGCGGGTAGTGCTCGCAGCGGCTGGAACATTGTTTTTAAACACTATTTTCACATTTGCCGTATTTAAAATTCGAATTTCAAAACACTCACAATCCAGTTTGCACGGTGCGCTCGACATGTCCGTGGTATTTTCTACCGTAATAACACATCCGTCTTCACAAACGGACGACTATCAACTGACTGCCGCGCGCTCCGCACTGGTCGTCGATTACCCCCAATTGCCACGTGACGCGTAAACATGTTTGTGACAGGTCGCGCTTGCAACGGCTGGAAAATAATTTTTACCCTAATTAGTTTTCACACTTGACGTATGTAAAATACGAATTTAAAAACACTTACAATTCTGAATGCGCGGTGTGCTAAACATGTTCGTGGTATTCTTTTCTTCCGAAGTAACCACTTCCGTCACAAACTGACGAATATCAACCAACTGCCATGCGCTCCGCAATGCTCGCGAATAACCATGCATTGCCACGTGACGCGTAAACATGTTTGTAGCGGGTAGTGCTCGCATCGGCTGGAACATTGTTTTTAAACACTATTTAATTTTCACATTTGCCGTATTTAAAATTCGAATTTCAAAACACTCACAATCCAGTTTGCACGGTGCGCTCGACATGTCCGTGGTATTTTCTACCGTAATAACACATCTGTCTTCACAAACGGACGACTATCAACTGACTGCCGCGCGTTCCGCACTGCTCGTAAATTACCCCCAATTGCCACGTGACGTGTTTGTGACAGGTCGCGCTTGCAACGGCTGGAACATAATTTTTAACCCTAATTAGTTTTCACACTTGACGTATGTAAAATACGAATTTAAAAACACTCACAATTCTGAATGCACGGTGTGCTAAACATGTTCGTGGTATTCTTTTCTTCCGAAGTAACCACTTCCGTCACAAACTGACGAATATCAACCAACTGCCATGCGCTCCGCAATGCTCGCCAATAACCATGCATTGCCACGTGACGTGTAAACATGTTTGTAGCGGGTAGTGCTCGCAGCGGCTGGAACATTGTTTTTAAACACTTATTAATTTTCACATTTGCCGTATTTAAAATTCGAATTTAAAATCACTCACAATCCAGTTTGCACGGTGCGCTCGACATGTCCGTGGTATTTTCTACCGTAATAACACATCCGTTTTCACAAACGGATGACTATCAACTGACTGCCGCGCGCTCCGCACTGGTCGTCGATTACCCCCAATTGCCACGTGACGCGTAAATATGTTTGTGACAGGTCGCGCTTGCAACGGCTGGAACATAATTTTTATCACTAATTAGTGTTTACACTAGTTTTAAAATACGAATTTAAAGACCACTCACAATCCAGAATGCACATTTTTATTAACATAATTCGTGGTAATATTTCTTCCGGAGTAACCACTTCGTTCACAAACTGACGAATATCAACCAACTGCCATGCGCTCCCCAATGCTCGCCAATAACCATGAATTGTCACGTGACGCTTTGTAGCGTGTAATGCTCGCAGCGGCTGGAACATTATTTTTAAACACTTATTAATTTTTACACTTGCCGTATTTAAAATTCGAATTTAAAAACACTCACAATCCAGATTGCACGGTGTGCTCGACATGTCCGTGGTATTTTCTTCCGGAGTAACACATCCGTCTTCACAAACTGATGACTATCAAATAACTGCCGCGCGCTCCGCACTGCTCGTTGAAAACCCCCACTCCCACGTGACGCGTAAATATGTTTGTGAAGGTTGGCGCTTGCAGCGGCTATAACATAATTTTTTAACACTAATTAGTTTTTACACTTACACTCACAATCCAGAATGCACTGTGTGCTAAACCTATCCGTGGTGTTCTTTTGTTCCCGAGTAGCAGTTCCGTTCGTCACAAACTGACAAATATCAACCAACTACCGCGCACTCCGCAATGATCGTTGATTACCCCCAATTGACAAGTGACGCGTAAACATGTTTTTGACGGGTTGCGCTTGCAGCGGCTGGAACATAATTTTTTAACACTAATTAGTTTTCACACTTTTATTTAAAATACGAATTTAAAACCCACTCACAATCCAGAATGCACGGTGTTCTTAACACATTCGTGGTATTCTTTTCTTCCGGAGTAACCACTTCCGTCACAAACTGACGAATATCAACCAACTGCCATGCGCTACGCAATGCTCGCCAATAACCATGATTTGCCAAGTGACGCTTTGTAGCGCGTGAGTGCTCGCTGCGGCTGGAACATTATTTTTAAACACTTATTAATTTTCACACTTGCCGCATTTAAAATTCGAATTTAAAAACACTCACAATCCAGATTACACGGTGTGCTCGACATGTCCGTGGTATTTTCTTCCGGAGTAACACATCCGTCTTCACAAACTGACGACTATCAACTAACTGCCGCGCGCACCGCACTGCTCGTTGAAAACCCCCACTCCCATGTGACGCGTAAATATGTTTGTGACGGTTGGCGCTCGCAGCGGCTGGAACATAATTTTTTAACACTAATTAGTTTTTACACTTACACTCATAATCTAGAATGCACTGTGTGCTAAACATATCCGTGGTGTTCTTTTGTTCCACAGTAACATTTCCGTTCGTCACAAACTGACGAATATCAACCAACTGCCGCGCACTCCGTAATGATCGTTGATTACCCCCAATTGACAAGTGACGCGTAAACATGTTTATGACGGGTTGCGCTTGCAGCGGCTGGAACATAATTTTTTAACACTAATTAGTTTTCACACTTTTATTTAAAATACGAATTTAAAAACCACTCACAATCCAGAATGCACGGTGTTCTTAACACATTCGTGGTATTCTTTTCTTCCGGAGTAACCACTTCCGTCACAAACTGACGAATATCAACTAACTGCCATGCGCTCCGCAATGCTCGCCAATAACCATGAATTGCCAAGTGACGCTTTGTAGCGGGTAATGCTCGCAGCGGCTGGAAAATTATTTTTAAACACTTACTAATTTTAACACTTGCCGCATTTAAAATTCGAATTTAAAAACACTCACAATCCAGATTACACGGTGTGCTCGACATGTCCGTGGTATTTTCTTCCGGAGTAACACATCCGTCTTCACAAACTGACGACTATCAACTAACTGCCGCGCGCACCGCACTGCTCGTTGAAAACCCCCACTCCCACGTGACGCGTAAATATGTTTGTGACGGTTGGCGCTCGCAGCGGCTGGAACATAATTTTTTAACACTAATTAGTTTTTACACTTACACTCATAATCTAGAATGCACTGTGTGCTAAACATATCCGTGGTGTTCTTTTGTTCCACAGTAACAGTTCCGTTCGTCACAAACTGACGAATATCAACCAACTGCCGCGCACTCCGCAATGATCGTTGATTACCCCCAATTGACAAGTGACGCGTAAACATGTTTGTGACGGGTTGCGCTTGCAGCGGCTGGAACATAATTTTTTAACACTAATTAGTTTTCACACTTGTGTTTAAAATACGAATTTAAAAACCACTCACAATCCAGAATGCACATTGTTCTTAACACATTCGTGGTATTCTTTTCTTCCGGAGTAACCACTTCCGTCACAAACTGACGAATATCAACCAACTGCCATGCGCTCCGCAATGCTCGCCAATAACCATGAATTGCCACGTGACGCTTTGTAGCGGGTAATGATCGCAGCGGCTGGAACATTATTTTTAAACACTTATTAATTTTCACACTTGCCGCATTTAAAATTCGAATTTAAAAACACTCACAATCCAGATTACACGGTGTGCTCGACATGTCCGTGGTATTTTCTTCCGGAGTAACACATCCGTCTTCACAAACTGACGACTATCAACTAACTGCCGCGCGCACCGCACTGCTCGTTGAAAACCCCCACTCCCATGTGACGCGTAAATATGTTTGTGACGGTTGGCGCTCGCAGCGGCTGGAACATAATTTTTTAACACTAATTAGTTTTTACACTTACACTCATAATCTAGAATGCACTGTGTGCTAAACATATCCGTGGTGTTCTTTTGTTCCACAGTAACATTTCCGTTCGTCACAAACTGACGAATATCAACCAACTGCCGCGCACTCCGCAATGATCGTTGATTACCCCCAATTGACAAGTGACGCTTAAACATGTTTGTGACAGGTTGCGCTTGCAGCGGCTGGAACATAATTTTTTAACACTAATTAGTTTTCACACTTGTGTTTAAAATACGAATTTAAAAACCACTCACAATCCAGAATGCACATTGTTCTTAACACATTCGTGGTATTCTTTTCTTCCGGAGTAACCACTTCCGTCACAAACTGACGAATATCAACCAACTGCCATGCGCTAAGCAATGCTCGCCAATAACCATAAATTGCCACGTGACGCTTTGTAGCGGGTAATGCTCGCAGCGGCTGGAACATTATTTTGAAACACATTAATTTTCACACTTGCCGCATTTAAAATTCGAATTTAAAAACACTCACAATCCAGATTACACGGTGTGCTCGACATGTCCGTGGTATTTTCTTCCGGAGTAACACATCCGTCTTCACAAACTGACGACTATCAACTAACTGCCGCGCGCACCGCACTGCTCGTTGAAAACCCCCACTCCCATGTGACGCGTAAATATGTTTGTGACGGTTGGCGCTCGCAGCGGCTGGAACATAATTTTTTAACACTAATTAGTTTTTACACTTACACTCATAATCTAGAATGCACTGTGTGCTAAACATATCCGTGGTGTTGTTTTGTTCCACAGTAACAGTTTCGTTCTTCACAAACTGACGAATATCAACCAACTGCCGCGCACTCCGTAATGATCGTTGATTACCCCCAATTGACAAGTGACGCGTAAACATGTTTATGACGGGTTGCGCTTGCAGCGGCTGGAACATAATTTTTTAACACTAATTAGTTTTCAGACTTTTATTTAAAATACGAATTTAAAAACCACTCACAATCCAGAATGCACGGTGTTCTTAACACATTCGTGGTATTCTTTTCTTCCGGAGTAACCACTTCCGTCACAAACTGACGAATATCAACCAACTGCCATGCGCTCCGCAATGCTCGCCAATAACCATGAATTGCCAAGTGACGCTTTGTAGCGCGTGAGTGCTCGCTGCGGCTGGAACATTATTTTTAAACACTTATTAATTTTCACACTTGCCGCATTTAAAATTCGAATTTAAAAACACTCACAATCCAGATTACACGGTGTGCTCGACATGTCCGTGGTATTTTCTTCCGGAGTAACACATCCGTCTTCACAAACTGACGACTATCAACTAACTGCCGCGCGCACCGCACTGCTCGTTGAAAACCCCCACTCCCATGTGACGCGTAAATATGTTTGTGACGGTTGGCGCTCGCAGCGGCTGGAACATAATTTTTTAACACTAATTAGTTTTTACACTTACACTCATAATCTAGAATGCACTGTGTGCTAAACATATCCGTGGTGTTCTTTTGTTCCACAGTAACATTTCCGTTCGTCACAAACTGACGAATATCAACCAACTGCCGCGCACTCCGTAATGATCGTTGATTACCCCCAATTGACAAGTGACGCGTAAACATGTTTATGACGGGTTGCGCTTGCAGCGGCTGGAACATAATTTTTTAACACTAATTAGTTTTCACACTTTTATTTAAAATACGAATTTAAAAACCACTCACAATCCAGAATGCACGGTGTTCTTAACACATTCGTGGTATTCTTTTCTTCCGGAGTAACCACTTCCGTCACAAACTGACGAATATCAACCAACTGCCATGCGCTCCGCAATGCTCGCCAATAACCATGAATTGCCAAGTGACGCTTTGTAGCGCGTGAGTGCTCGCTGCGGCTGGAACATTATTTTTAAACACTTATTAATTTTCACACTTGCCGCATTTAAAATTCGAATTTAAAAACACTCACAATCCAGATTACACGGTGTGCTCGACATGTCCGTGGTATTTTCTTCCGGAGTAACACATCCGTCTTCACAAACTGACGACTATCAACTAACTGCCGCGCGCACCGCACTGCTCGTTGAAAACCCCCACTCCCATGTGACGCGTAAATATGTTTGTGACGGTTGGCGCTCGCAGCGGCTGGAACATAATTTTTTAACACTAATTAGTTTTTACACTTACACTCATAATCTAGAATGCACTGTGTGCTAAACATATCCGTGGTGTTCTTTTGTTCCACAGTAACATTTCCGTTCGTCACAAACTGACGAATATCAACCAACTGCCGCGCACTCCGCAATGATCGTTGATTACCCCCAATTGACAAGTGACGCTTAAACATGTTTGTGACAGGTTGCGCTTGCAGCGGCTGGAACATAATTTTTTAACACTAATTAGTTTTCACACTTGTGTTTAAAATACGAATTTAAAAACCACTCATAATCCAGAATGCACATTGTTCTTAACACATTCGTGGTATTCTTTTCTTCCGGAGTAACCACTTCCGTCACAAACTGACGAATATCAACCAACTGCCATGCGCTCCGCAATGCTCGCCAATAACCATGAATTACCACGTGACGCTTTGTAGCGCGTGTGTGCTCGCAGCGGCTGGAACATTATTTTTAAACACTTATTAATTTTCACACTTGCCGCATTTAAAATTCGAATTTAAAAACACTCGCAATCCAGATTACACGGTGTGCTCGACATGTTCGTGGTATTTTCTTCCGGAGTAACACATCCGTCTTCACAAACTGACGACTATCAACTAACTGCCGCGCGCACCGCACTGCTCGTTGAAAACCCCCACTCCCACGTGACGCGTAAATATGTTTGTGACGGTTGGCGCTCGCAGCGGCTGGAACATAATTTTTTAACACTAATTAGTTTTTACACTTACACTCATAATCTAGAATGCACTGTGTGCTAAACATATCCGTGGTGTTCTTTTGTTCCACAGTAACAGTTCCGTTCGTCACAAACTGACGAATATCAACCAACTGCCGCGCACTCCGCAATGATCGTTGATTACCCCCAATTGACAAGTGACGCGTAAACATGTTTGTGACGGGTTGCGCTTGCAGCGGCTGGAACATAATTTTTTAACACTAATTAGTTTTCACACTTGTGTTTAAAATACGAATTTAAAAACCACTCACAATCCAGAATGCACATTGTTCTTAACACATTCGTGGTATTCTTTTCTTCCGGAGTAACCACTTCCGTCACAAACTGACGAATATCAACCAACTGCCATGCGCTCCGCAATGCTCGCCAATAACCATAAATTGCCACGTGACGCTTTGTAGCGGGTAATGATCGCAGCGGCTGGAACATTATTTTTAAACACTTATTAATTTTCACACTTGCCGCATTTAAAATTCGAATTTAAAAACACTCACAATCCAGATTACACGGTGTGCTCGACATGTTCGTGGTATTTTCTTCCGGAGTAACACATCCGTCTTCACAAACTGACGACTATCAACTAACTGCCGCGCGCACCGCACTGCTCGTTGAAAACCCCCACTCCCATGTGACGCGTAAATATGTTTGTGACGGTTGGCGCTCGCAGCGGCTGGAACATAATTTTTTAACACTAATTAGTTTTTACACTTACACTCATAATCTAGAATGCACTGTGTGCTAAACATATCCGTGGTGTTCTTTTGTTCCACAGTAACATTTCCGTTCGTCACAAACTGACGAATATCAACCAACTGCCGCGCACTCCGCAATGATAGTTGATTACCCCCAATTGACAAGTGACGCGTAAACATGTTTGTGACGGGTTGCGCTTGCAGCGGCTGGAACATAATTTTTTAACACTAATTAGTTTTCACACTTTTATTTAAAATACGAATTTAAAAACCACTTACAATCCAGAATGCACATTGTTCTTAACACATTCGTGGTATTCTTTTCTTCCGGAGTAACCACTTCCGTCACAAACTGACGAATATCAACCAACTGCCATGCGCTCCGCAATGCTCGCCAATAACCATGAATTACCACGTGACGCTTTGTAGCGCGTGTGTGCTCGCAGCGGCTGGAACATTATTTTTAAACACTTATTAATTTTCACACTTGCCGCATTTAAAATTCGAATTTAAAAACACTCGCAATCCAGATTACACGGTGTGCTCGACATGTTCGTGGTATTTTCTTCCGGAGTAACACATCCGTCTTCACAAACTGACGACTATCAACTAACTGCCGCGCGCACCGCACTGCTCGTTGAAAACCCCCACTCCCATGTGACGCGTAAATATGTTTGTGACGGTTGGCGCTCGCAGCGGCTGGAACATAATTTTTTAACACTAATTAGTTTTTACACTTACACTCATAATCTAGAATGCACTGTGTGCTAAACATATCCGTGGTGTTCTTTTGTTCCACAGTAACATTTCCGTTCGTCACAAACTGACGAATATCAACCAACTGCCGCGCACTCCGCAATGATAGTTGATTACCCCCAATTGACAAGTGACGCGTAAACATGTTTGTGACGGGTTGCGCTTGCAGCGGCTGGAACATAATTTTTTAACACTAATTAGTTTTCACACTTTTATTTAAAATACGAATTTAAAAACCACTTACAATCCAGAATGCACATTGTTCTTAACACATTCGTGGTATTCTTTTCTTCCGGAGTAACCACTTCCGTCACAAACTGACGAATATCAACCAACTGCCATGCGCTCCGCAATGCTCGCCAATAACCATGAATTACCACGTGACGCTTTGTAGCGCGTGTGTGCTCGCAGCGGCTGGAACATTATTTTTAAACACTTATTAATTTTCACACTTGCCGCATTTAAAATTCGAATTTAAAAACACTCGCAATCCAGATTACACGGTGTGCTCGACATGTTCGTGGTATTTTCTTCCGGAGTAACACATCCGTCTTCACAAACTGACGACTATCAACTAACTGCCGCGCGCACCGCACTGCTCGTTGAAAACCCCCACTCCCATGTGACGCGTAAATATGTTTGTGACGGTTGGCGCTCGCAGCGGCTGGAACATAATTTTTTAACACTAATTAGTTTTTACACTTACACTCATAATCTAGAATGCACTGTGTGCTAAACATATCCGTGGTGTTCTTTTGTTCCACAGTAACATTTCCGTTCGTCACAAACTGACGAATATCAACCAACTGCCGCGCACTCCGTAATGATCGTTGATTACCCCCAATTGACAAGTGACGCGTAAACATGTTTATGACGGGTTGCGCTTGCAGCGGCTGGAACATAATTTTTTAACACTAATTAGTTTTCACACTTTTATTTAAAATACGAATTTAAAAACCACTCACAATCCAGAATGCACGGTGTTCTTAACACATTCGTGGTATTCTTTTCTTCCGGAGTAACCACTTCCGTCACAAACTGACGAATATCAACTAACTGCCATGCGCTCCGCAATGCTCGCCAATAACCATGAATTGCCAAGTGACGCTTTGTAGCGGGTAATGCTCGCAGCGGCTGGAAAATTATTTTTAAACACTTACTAATTTTAACACTTGCCGCATTTAAAATTCGAATTTAAAAACACTCACAATCCAGATTACACGGTGTGCTCGACATGTCCGTGGTATTTTCTTCCGGAGTAACACATCCGTCTTCACAAACTGACGACTATCAACTAACTGCCGCGCGCACCGCACTGCTCGTTGAAAACCCCCACTCCCACGTGACGCGTAAATATGTTTGTGACGGTTGGCGCTCGCAGCGGCTGGAACATAATTTTTTAACACTAATTAGTTTTTACACTTACACTCATAATCTAGAATGCACTGTGTGCTAAACATATCCGTGGTGTTCTTTTGTTCCACAGTAACAGTTCCGTTCGTCACAAACTGACGAATATCAACCAACTGCCGCGCACTCCGCAATGATCGTTGATTACCCCCAATTGACAAGTGACGCGTAAACATGTTTGTGACGGGTTGCGCTTGCAGCGGCTGGAACATAATTTTTTAACACTAATTAGTTTTCACACTTGTGTTTAAAATACGAATTTAAAAACCACTCACAATCCAGAATGCACATTGTTCTTAACACATTCGTGGTATTCTTTTCTTCCGGAGTAACCACTTCCGTCACAAACTGACGAATATCAACCAACTGCCATGCGCTCCGCAATGCTCGCCAATAACCATGAATTACCACGTGACGCTTTGTAGCGCGTGTGTGCTCGCAGCGGCTGGAACATTATTTTTAAACACTTATTAATTTTCACACTTGCCGCATTTAAAATTCGAATTTAAAAACACTCGCAATCCAGATTACACGGTGTGCTCGACATGTTCGTGGTATTTTCTTCCGGAGTAACACATCCGTCTTCACAAACTGACGACTATCAACTAACTGCCGCGCGCACCGCACTGCTCGTTGAAAACCCCCACTCCCATGTGACGCGTAAATATGTTTGTGACGGTTGGCGCTCGCAGCGGCTGGAACATAATTTTTTAACACTAATTAGTTTTTACACTTACACTCATAATCTAGAATGCACTGTGTGCTAAACATATCCGTGGTGTTCTTTTGTTCCACAGTAACATTTCCGTTCGTCACAAACTGACGAATATCAACCAACTGCCGCGCACTCCGTAATGATCGTTGATTACCCCCAATTGACAAGTGACGCGTAAACATGTTTATGACGGGTTGCGCTTGCAGCGGCTGGAACATAATTTTTTAACACTAATTAGTTTTCACACTTTTATTTAAAATACGAATTTAAAAACCACTCACAATCCAGAATGCACGGTGTTCTTAACACATTCGTGGTATTCTTTTCTTCCGGAGTAACCACTTCCGTCACAAACTGACGAATATCAACTAACTGCCATGCGCTCCGCAATGCTCGCCAATAACCATGAATTGCCAAGTGACGCTTTGTAGCGGGTAATGCTCGCAGCGGCTGGAAAATTATTTTTAAACACTTACTAATTTTAACACTTGCCGCATTTAAAATTCGAATTTAAAAACACTCACAATCCAGATTACACGGTGTGCTCGACATGTCCGTGGTATTTTCTTCCGGAGTAACACATCCGTCTTCACAAACTGACGACTATCAACTAACTGCCGCGCGCACCGCACTGCTCGTTGAAAACCCCCACTCCCACGTGACGCGTAAATATGTTTGTGACGGTTGGCGCTCGCAGCGGCTGGAACATAATTTTTTAACACTAATTAGTTTTTACACTTACACTCATAATCTAGAATGCACTGTGTGCTAAATATATCCGTGGTGTTCTTTTGTTCCACAGTAACAGTTCCGTTCGTCACAAACTGACGAATATCAACCAACTGCCGCGCACTCCGCAATGATCGTTGATTACCCCCAATTGACAAGTGACGCGTAAACATGTTTGTGACGGGTTGCGCTTGCAGCGGCTGGAACATAATTTTTTAACACTAATTAGTTTTCACACTTGTGTTTAAAATACGAATTTAAAAACCACTCACAATCCAGAATGCACATTGTTCTTAACACATTCGTGGTATTCTTTTCTTCCGGAGTAACCACTTCCGTCACAAACTGACGAATATCAACCAACTGCCATGCGCTCCGCAATGCTCGCCAATAACCATGAATTGCCACGTGACGCTTTGTAGCGGGTAATGATCGCAGCGGCTGGAACATTATTTTTAAACACTTATTAATTTTCACACTTGCCGCATTTAAAATTCGAATTTAAAAACACTCACAATCCAGATTACACGGTGTGCTCGACATGTTCGTGGTATTTTCTTCCGGAGTAACACATCCGTCTTCACAAACTGACGACTATCAACTAACTGCCGCGCGCACCGCACTGCTCGTTGAAAACCCCCACTCCCACGTGACGCGTAAATATGTTTGTGAAGGTTGGCGCTTGCAGCGGCTATAACATAATTTTTTAACACTAATTAGTTTTTACACTTACACTCACAATCCAGAATGCACTGTGTGCTAAACCTATCCGTGGTGTTCTTTTGTTCCCGAGTAGCAGTTCCGTTCGTCACAAACTGACAAATATCAACCAACTACCGCGCACTCCGCAATGATCGTTGATTACCCCCAATTGACAAGTGACGCGTAAACATGTTTATGACGGGTTGCGCTTGCAGCGGCTGGAACATAATTTTTTAACACTAATTAGTTTTCACACTTTTATTTAAAATACGAATTTAAAAACCACTCACAATCCAGAATGCACGGTGTTCTTAACACATTCGTGGTATTTTTTTCTTCCGGAGTAACCACTTCCGTCACAAACTGACGAATATCAACCAACTGCCATGCGCTCCACAATGCTCGCCAATAACCTTGAATTGCCAAGTGACGCTTTGTAGCGGGTAATGATCGCAGCGGCTGGAACATTATTTTTAAACACTTATTAATTTTCACACTTGCCGCATTTAAAATTCGAATTTAAAAACACTCACAATCCAGATTACACGGTGTGCTCGACATGTCCGTGGTATTTTCTTCCGGAGTAACACATCCGTCTTCACAAACTGACGACTATCAACTAACTGCCGCGCGCACCGCACTGCTCGTTGAAAACCCCCACTCCCACGTGACGCGTAAATATGTTTGTGACGGTTGGCGCTCGCAGCGGCTGGAACATAATTTTTTAACACTAATTAGTTTTTACACTTACACTCATAATCTAGAATGCACTGTGTGCTAAACATATCCGTGGTGTTCTTTTGTTCCACAGTAACAGTCCCGTTCGTCACAAACTGACGAATATCAACCAACTGCCGCGCACTCCGCAATGATCGTTGATTACCCCCAATTGACAAGTGACGCGTAAATATGTTTGTGACGGTTGGCGCTCGCAGCGGCTGGAACATAATTTTTTAACACTAATTAGTTTTCACACTTGTGTTTAAAATACGAATTTAAAAACCACTCACAATCCAGAATGCACATTGTTCTTAACACATTCGTGGTATTCTTTTCTTCCGGAGTAACCACTTCCGTCACAAACTGACGAATATCAACCAACTGCCATGCGCTCCGCAATGCTCGCCAATAACCATGAATTACCACGTGACGCTTTGTAGCGCGTGTGTGCTCGCAGCGGCTGGAACATTATTTTTAAACACTTATTAATTTTCACACTTGCCGCATTTAAAATTCGAATTTAAAAACAATCACAATCCAGATTACACGGTGTGCTCGACATGTTCGTGGTATTTTCTTCCGGAGTAACACATCCGTCTTCACAAACTGACGACTGTCAACTAACTGGAGCGCGCACCGCACTGCTCGTTGAAAACCCCCACTCCCATGTGACGCGTAAATATGTTTGTGACGGTTGGCGCTCGCAGCGGCTGGAACATAATTTTTTAACACTAATTAGTTTTTACACTTACACTCATAATCTAGAATGCACTGTGTGCTAAACATATCCGTGGTGTTCTTTTGTTCCACAGTAACAGTTCCGTTCGTCACAAACTGACGAATATCAACCAACTGCCGCGCACTCCGCAATGATCGTTGATTACCCCCAATTGACAAGTGACGCGTAAATATGTTTGTGACGGTTGGCGCTCGCAGCGGCTGGAACATAATTTTTTAACACTAATTAGTTTTCACACTTGTGTTTAAAATACGAATTTAAAAACCACTCACAATCCAGAATGCACATTGTTCTTAACACATTCGTGGTATTCTTTTCTTCCGGAGTAACCACTTCCGTCACAAACTGACGAATATCAACCAACTGCCATGCGCTCCGCAATGCTCGCCAATAACCATGAATTACCACGTGACGCTTTGTAGCGCGTGTGTGCTCGCAGCGGCTGGAACATTATTTTTAAACACTTATTAATTTTCACACTTGCCGCATTTAAAATTCGAATTTAAAAACAATCACAATCCAGATTACACGGTGTGCTCGACATGTCCGTGGTATTTTCTTCCGGAGTAACACATCCGTCTTCACAAACTGACGACTATCAACTAACTGCCGCGCGCACCGCACTGCTCGTTGAAAACCCCCACTCCCACGTGACGCGTAAATATGTTTGTGACGGTTGGCGCTCACAGCGGCTGGAACATAATTTTTTAACACTAATTAGTTTTTACACTTACACTCATAATCTAGAATGCACTGTGTGCTAAACATATCCGTGGTGTTCTTTTGTTCCACAGTAACAGTTCCGTTCGTCACAAACTGACGAATATCAACCAACTGCCGCGCACTCCGCAATGATAGTTGATTACCCCCAATTGACAAGTGACGCGTAAACATGTTTGTGACGGGTTGCGCTTGCAGCGGCTGGAACATAATTTTTTAACAATAATTAGTTTTCACACTTTTATTTAAAATACGAATTTAAAAACCACTCACAATCCAGAATGCACGGTGTTCTTAACACATTCGTGGTATTTTTTTCTTCCGGAGTAACCACTTCCGTCACAAACTGACGAATATCAACCAACTGCCATGCGCTCCGCAATGCTCGCCAATAACCATGAATTGCCAAGTGACGCTTTGTAGCGGGTAATGCTCGCAGCGGCTGGAACATTATTTTTAAACACTTATTAATTTTCACACTTGCCGCATTTAAAATTCGAATTTAAAAACACTCACAATCCAGATTACACGGTGTGCTCGACATGTTTGTGGTACTTTCTTCCGGAGTAACACATCCGTCTTCACAAACTGACGACTATCAACTAACTGCCGCGCGCACCGCACTGCTCGTTGAAAACCCCCACTCCCATGTGACGCGTAAATATGTTTGTGACGGTTGGCGCTCGCAGCGGCTGGAACATAATTTTTTAACACTAATTAGTTTTTACACTTACACTCATAATCTAGAATGCACTGTGTGCTAAACATATCCGTGGTGTTCTTTTGTTCCACAGTAACAGTTCCGTTCGTCACAAACTGACGAATATCAACCAACTGCCGCGCACTCCGCAATGATAGTTGATTACCCCCAATTGACAAGTGACGCGTAAACATGTTTGTGACGGGTTGCGCTTGCAGCGGCTGGAACATAATTTTTTAACAATAATTAGTTTTCACACTTTTATTTAAAATACGAATTTAAAAACCACTCACAATCCAGAATGCACGGTGTTCTTAACACATTCGTGGTATTTTTTTCTTCCGGAGTAACCACTTCCGTCACAAACTGACGAATATCAACCAACTGCCATGCGCTCCGCAATGCTCGCCAATAACCATGAATTGCCAAGTGACGCTTTGTAGCGGGTAATGCTCGCAGCGGCTGGAACATTATTTTTAAACACTTATTAATTTTCACACTTGCCGCATTTAAAATTCGAATTTAAAAACACTCACAATCCAGATTACACGGTGTGCTCGACATGTTTGTGGTACTTTCTTCCGGAGTAACACATCCGTCTTCACAAACTGACGACTATCAACTAACTGCCGCGCGCACCGCACTGCTCGTTGAAAACCCCCACTCCCATGTGACGCGTAAATATGTTTGTGACGGTTGGCGCTCGCAGCGGCTGGAACATAATTTTTTAACACTAATTAGTTTTTACACTTACACTCATAATCTAGAATGCACTGTGTGCTAAACATATCCGTGGGGTTCTTTTGTTCCACAGTAGCAGTTCCGTTCGTCACAAACTGACGAATATCAACCAACTGCCGCGCACTCCGCAATGATCGTTGATTACCCCCAATTGACAAGTGACGCGTAAACATGTTTGTGACGGGTTGCGCTTGCAGCGGCTGGAACATAATTTTTTAACACTAATTAGTTTTCACACTTGTGTTTAAAATACGAATTCAAAAACCACTCACAATCCAGAATGCACATTGTTCTTAACACATTCGTGGTATTCTTTTCTTCCGGAGTAACCACTTCCGTCACAAACTGACGAATATCAACCAACTGCCATGCGCTAAGCAATGCTCGCCAATAACCATAAATTGCCACGTGACGCTTTGTAGCGGTTAATGCTCGCAGCGGCTGGAACATTATTTTTAAACACTTATTAATTTTCACACTTGCCGCATTTAAAATTCGAATTTAAAAACACTCACAATCCAGATTACATGGTGTGCTCGACATGTCCGTGGTATTTTCTTCCGGAGTAACACATCCGTCTTCACAAACTGACGACTATCAACTAACTGCCGCGCGCACCGCACTGCTCGTTGAAAACCCCCACTCCCATGTGACGCGTAAATATGTTTGTGACGGTTGGCGCTCGCAGCGGCTGGAACATAATTTTTTAACATTAATTAGTTTTTACACTTACACTCATAATCTAGAATGCACTGTGTGCTAAACATATCCGTGGTGTTCTTTTGTTCCACAGTAACATTTCCGTTCGTCACAAACTGACGAATATCAACCAACTGCCGCGCACTCCGTAATGATCGTTGATTACCCCTAATTGACAAGTGACGCGTAAACATGTTTATGACGGGTTGCGCTTGCAGCGGCTGGAACATAATTTTTTAACACTAATTAGTTTTCACACTTTTATTTAAAATACGAATTTAAAAACCACTCACAATCCAGAATGCACGGTGTTCTTAACACATTCGTGGTATTCTTTTCTTCCGGAGTAACCACTTCCGTCACAAACTGACGAATATCAACCAACTGCCATGCGCTCCGCAATGCTCGCCAATAACCATGAATTGCCACGTGACGCTTTGTAGCGCGTGAGTGCTCGCAGCGGCTGGAAAATTATTTTTAAACACTTACTAATTTTCACACTTGCCGCATTTAAAATTCGAATTTAAAAACACTCACAATCCAGATTACACGGTGTGCTCGACATGTCCGTGGTATTTTCTTCCGGAGTAACACATCCGTCTTCACAAACTGACGACTATCAACTAACTGCCGCCCGCACCGCACTGCTCGTTGAAAACCCCCACTCCCACGTGACGCGTAAATATGTTTGTGACGGTTGGCGCTTGCAGCGGCTGGAGCATAATTTTTAACACTAATTAGTTTTTACACTTACACTCATAATCTAGAATACACTGTGTGCTAAACATATCCGTGGTATTCTTTTGTTCCACAGTAACAGTTCCGTTCGTCACAAACTGACGAATATCAACGAACTGCCGCGCACTCCGCAATGATCGTTGATTACCCCCAATTGACAAGTGACGCGTAAAAATGTTTATGACGGGTTGCGCTTGCAGCGGCTGGAACATATTTTTTTAATACTAATTAGTTTTCACACTTGTATTTAAAATACGAATTTAAAAACCACTCACAATCCAGAATGCACCGTGTTCTTAACACATTCACGGTATTCTTTTCTTCCGGAGTAACCACTTCCGTCACAAACTGACGAATATCAACCAACTGCCATGCGCTCCGCAATGCTCGTCAATAACCATGAATTGCCACGTGACGCTTTGTAGCGCGTGTGTGCTCGCAGCGGCTGGAACATTATTTTTAAACACTTATTAGTTTTCACACTTGACCTAGTTAAAAACACTCAATCCAGAATGCACGTGTACTCGACATGCACTTAATATTTTTTTCTGACAAACTGACGAATATCCGCTAATTGCCGCGCGCTCTGCACTGCTCTTTGATTACCCGCAATTGCCACGTAACGCGTAAACATGTTTGTGGCGGGTAGTGCCCGCAGCGGCTGGACCATTATTGTTAAACACTGATTAGTTTTCACATTTGACATATTTAAAATACGAACGCTCCGCACTGCTCGCCAATTACCTCAAATTTCCACGTGACGCGTAAATATGTTTGTGGTGGGTTGTGTTTGCAACGGATGGAATAATATTTTTAAACATTAATTAGTTTTTACACTTGACGTATTTTAAATACGAATTTAAAAATAATCACAATTCAGAATGCACGGTGTTTCAAACATGCGAGCGGTAATCTTTTCTTCCGCAGTAAGACGTTTATCTCCACCATTTGACGTGTGTCAACTATCTGCAGCGCGCTCCGCATGTCTTGCCGATTATTTCCAAATTCAAGATGGAGCGAAAACATCTTTGTGACTTGTTGAGCTCGCAGCGGCTGGAAAAATATTCTTAAACACAAAATAATTTCCACACTCGACTTATTTAAAATTCGAATTTAAAAACAATCCCAATCCAGAAGACACGGTCTTCTCGGAATGCGCGTTGTATTCTCTTCTCCCAGAGTAATACGTCCATCTTCACCATCTCCCGGATATCAACTAACTGCCGCGCACTCTACACTGCTCGCCGAGTTCCTTCAAACTGGTTCTTCATGCACATATTATATTTTGAATTATATTTCATTTACTTTAAATAAGAGTTTGTTATATTGAGAATACTTCGTTTCATCTAATAAATCCATAATCCCAGAGGTTATGGGCCCAGTATGTAAAAGTAATGTAAAAGAACAGAAGGAAACGGCAAAGAAAAATTAAAATTGTTTTTGAAAATTCATTGAATGAACGCATAATCCAAAGGTTTACTATTTTTTGACATATTTATTTGGTTTACAGAATAATATAATGTTACAAGTTTTTATTTATTTATTAGCTTTATGTATAGTACATATGGCGGAGTGAGCGGAGTATCTTCCAGTAACCATAACAATTTGTATTGAAATTTAGTTTGTAGACTTAAGAGATTTTACAATGAAAATTCTTCATAGCACATAATACAAAAAATATTTAAAAAATACAAAAGTAATTTAAAAAAGAAAACAAAATATTGACATGATTTGGGATGGGAAAGACAAGAAAGAGCAAGGACACAAAGGAAAAGGTTTCAGGAGATGCTGGACTTTTTCACTCGATCTTTGAAAATATTTAGAGACGTGATTTTCCTGATGTCAGGATCCAGGTGATTCCAAATGTTTCTTTTCCAGTTTTTCCATATTTTATGAATGCTTCTTTATTTTAAATGAAAAAATTAGTATTACATTATAATTTGCTAAACTAAATGGTGGAGCTTGGAAGACGTACGAATATGAATGACATGAGCATTAAACTAACTTCTACTTTTCACAAAAAAATACTTAGTCTTGAAAAAATTGGCATGTTTAACCAAAATTAATAATTGAAATTAAAAAAATTAGCTACGAATATGTGTTGAATTACATATTGTCAAAATTAAATTTTTTTTGTTTTACAAATACAATATTTTTTAACAATACATTTCTAATAAAGTTACAGACATCGAAAAAACGTGTCTGTACGGAGTATAATATCATTAAAATAATTTGCTTTACACATCTCGACAAAATTTATATGCCTATTTTGTTTTTAAAATACCTTTTATAATTCATGATAATTATCTTTTTTTATATATCATTTCTATTTATATTTACCGAATTACGACAACCTTTATCGCATATTCAGTGACACCGCCGGTGTGATATTTGCATTCATAGAGAGGTACCTTGATATCACATGGTAATTAATAATTTTTAACAATTACTTAGCCGCAATTATATGTACAAAAGCACATATAATTGCTGCTAAATGCAAATTGCGAAGTGCATCACCATTTGACGTTAAAAACAGTTGAAAAAGTTCTTCCAAAAATATTCCATACACCAAATGAAACGCTAGCATCTTCGCAGATTACACTGTTGCCACAAGCCAAACATAAATTTATAAGCTATCACTAAGGGACAAATATTTTGTAGAAAAAAACCTTAGTCGGGGTTTTTGTTTGACTTTGGACGAGATATTCTATTCAATTATTTGTTGAACTAGTTATATACCTACCATGAAGCGATAACAATTTGATTTGTTTGTGAGATGTTTACAGTTGATGTAGCCACAGATTTTTATCATCAAGATCTGTGGCCACATCAATCCCAAAACTATCTGTTAACACCAGTCAGAATAATTTTGGACTCCACTGACACCTAAATGTCACATTAACTACTTGACGACAAATGTTATAATAGACACACAGTTGTTAGTCTTTCAAAGCAGATGCAAGCTGTACATTCCCCATGAGCCTGCAAAATGTGGGATTAGACTATAAAAAATACGTGATATGTGAGAGATGGCATACCTTACCTTCTTAAAGGGATAGATGCCGGAGAATTACTGCACAGAATTCACAGCACAAACAGGAATGTTACAACTGGTCATTGGTTCACGTTAATACCGCTTTAGCCGAGAACTCAAGTCATGACAATACTGCTTTTATAACACTGCTTTTATAAAATACGACAGACTGATTATATTAAATAACAAGTACTCTCCTCACAATAGACCAAACAAGAGGAACCTATCTGAATCTTCATAGTGATACACCTTCAATATTTACGCCCTCAGTCTAAATTCATCATCTTCTGACCACGATGTAATAGGATTGAGCGGAGTTCGCCGTCTAGGAGAAAAGATAATCGTTCGAAAGGTAAGACGACGAATACATCTAGGACAAACAAAAGGACTATACGGAGTGGGATTCCTAGTTAAGAAGAAATATAAAGATACATTCACTGAAATATCTGAAAAAGTTTGCGTACTAGAAATCCAGGCGTATGCACCCACTGAAAACTCATCTCAGGATGAAATAGACAACTTTTATGAAGACTTGACGAAAACTCACGACTCTATACCTACAAAGTACATAATCTCTATGGAAAATTTTAATGCACAAATCAGAATTATTAAGAAATACGAATGTTCAGTTACCGGCAAATATGGGTAAGGTAACAGGAGCATCAGAGATGCAAGCACATTTAATGTGCACATGAATATAGCCTACAAATTATAAATACAATATTCAAAATAAAACCCAAGAACCGATGGACATGGATCTCTCCAGACTGAAACACAAAAAATGAAATAGATTACATTGTGACCATAAAACATCACATTATTTATAGGTATGAAATACTATCTTCATTCTCTTTTCGATTGGATCACAGATTATTAAGAGCTACAATCCACCTAAAGTCAACAAAGAAAAGTAGAAGCAATTTTTCTAATACATCTACGAAGCTGAAAATATCAGCTGAGCAAGAAATGTACCTCAAAAACCTTAACAGCTTTATACCAAAACTTATAACAAAGCAAAACAACTATAAAATGGACGATTACTACAAAAAAAACTATGTAGAGTGTAAAACACACTTACAGCACTTGCTTTTAGTTCCATATTGAGAAGAAAATATAATATTTCATTTGATATGTAGTACGTATTTGCAATACTATATTTGATATGTAGTACGGAAAAGAACTTATTATTAAAAATGTTAATCTATAAATCAATGACGAAATCAAATATTTTGCCATGCAAAACTCTATAAACAATACTATTTAAGAAGTATGTACAAAAATTTAAAAGTAATTCAAAGAGCTTTGAAAATTTCCAAGTTTTGTTATATTTTTGTAACTATTTCTTGAATTGTACTCGTTTTTCAGATGAGTACTAATACGGAGACTTGCTAAGATCAAGCCCAAAATATAAATAATTTTGAAAGTTCTCTACCAACTCTGCAATTTTAACTTTGTTTAGCAAACAAGTGCTGAGTCAGAGGGGTTTAAAAGTAGTACTGAATGTTTTCAGGGGATTTTTTTTGTGAACTTATCTGCTACTACTGTGCATTTAAATTAGGTACTTGTATGAGTTCCGTGCATCTTTTCACAATGACTAACTGCTTCGCTTCTATGAGAAGATCTATTTTTTTCTGCGCTTCTCAATATTTCTTCGGAGCTTAAACTTTTTCGTAAACTAAACTAAATTCAAAGCAACACAAAAATTAATATCACATTTAGGTCTGCAGTTACAAAAACAAATATCTGACCACAAATCGTTGAAATAATCAACCAAAAACGAAAAAATTTCGATAAATCTACTCGTTTATAAAATTGTTCGTGGTTTTTCTCATCAGTTGACTACAATGCGGAAAAATTGAGTTATAATAATTAAAACGTTTAGTTTTTTCTTTGATGTCAAGATATTGTTCCGCTTTGCTGGATATAAATTTACCTACTTGTAAGAAATGTTCTTAAATAAGTTATTTAATTTAATATATAAATAAAGCCTTTTGATCAATTATAAGTTAATTCAGGATTAAAGCTATTCGCCTTATGGTAAACTTAAGATATAAAAAAATGTACTGTATACATTTATAAGCAGTTATATCGTAAATAGTAATTTTTTTAAGAAATTATTTATAAAGTTTCAGGCACCTAAAATTGTATGATAGCGTTGTTTGGCGGCAAAATCCATTTTGCTCGTCCCAATGTGAAAATGACGGTCGTGTTTTCGATGTGGTTGGAATTTGGTACTGGCCAAATTTCAAATGATTGAAATTTCCATTATGATGTAAATTTATTAAAAAAAGAATTAGTCCTAATGTTATATGAAATTATTCAGAACTATTAAAAAAAGCATTGCTACTAAACAATTACAATTATTTCTACTAACAAAATTGTGCGCGAAAAAAGAGAAAATGAGATACATTTTATGAAATTGGTTAAAATGAACATTGAATAATTTCACAAAAAATATTCATTGAGATTGAGAGCATAAGTAATAAAAAAAATTATTTTCGTCTATTTTCATCCAGATGATGTAAGTTTTTATTTCACAGTCTCGTCTTATAAAAAAAAACAAGAATGCGAATAAGAACAAAAAACTGGTGGTTACCGGAAAAGAATTTTCGCATTAATGAGAGACGAGGAATTTCAGCTAATTGGCAGGCTGGCATCCGAAACGTATTATTTAGCTATTTTAGAAGATACCCTTAAAATGTAATTTTGTCTCTCATTTCATTAGTAATTTAATTTATAAATATAAATTGAAAAAAATTATTCCTAATTAGAACAATCCTAATTAAAGTGAACATGGGTTACTCGGGTTAAGTTTATAAAGTTCTTTATAGGTGTAAACCTTTTCGAGGTGTATATTATTACATAATTTGTTCCGTTATATTTAATATTAAGGTAACTAAATATGTAACTCATTTTAAAACGACCTATTATTGCGGCTAAATTGTCTTCACATCCCATATAAATATCAAATTTACATTCTTTTTGTTTTGAATTCCGATATAGTATAGTTATAGAAAAACAGTTCACAAACGTGAATATTTCGGGTTTGCATTTCAGAGAAACGTCCAAAGATATTTTTTTCTATGGATCGACATTGAAATTAATGAAATTTAAAAAAAAATTATTAATTTCAACGTCGTTTCAATTTATTGCTTTTTATGTTCGTTGAATATTTATTACTCTTAGATTCATTAGAATTTTTTTTTTTTTAAATTATTTTTATAAATATAATATTTTATATGACGCACAAAAAATATGGAAATAATTACTAATATAATAAGTAAAAACGCTTTTCCATCATTACTTTCATACATTATTAAGACTAACTTAAAAAAATTAAGTAGTTGATAGGTAGATGAGAAAATACTGCAAATTGATAAACACTATATGAAAATTGAATTCCAGGTTGACATTAGCATCGTTAAGATTTTGAAGTAAATTGAGAGAAACTTAAAGTTGTTGTACATTCTTAGAAAGGAAATAAGACACAGCATAAATATCTTAAAAGCAAACCAATGCGTTTAAAAGAAAGAGAGTTTTTATCGTTATAAAATGAACGAATTGTGGTTTATAGAGAAATAAAAATAAAGCATGAGACTATAAAAAGTAGGTAACTGTAATTATGAAAGTTTTCCTGTTTATAATATAGGACAGCGAGTACAATGAAGATACGAATGGGACATCATTACTGTAAACAAATCGCATTATTTCATTCTCCATAGACAATGGGGTATATAATCCTAATTCACAATTATAAGACAAAATGAAACAATGGGAAGAATTGGTTTTATCTCGTTTCCTGAAAAAGTGTAAGTTTGATAATAATAATTAATCATTCTTTTGCAATTGTTGTCTTACTTTCACATTTTGGACAATTCAAAATATATATAAATAAAACTTATCGTTATAAAACGAGCGAATTATGATTTATAGAAAAATAAAAATAAACGTCAAGTGAGACGTCAAGTGAGAACTAGATAGATGGAACAGTGAGTTAATAGAAGTTCCACAATACACGCAGCCAAACGAACACTGAAACGTATTTGATTTGTCTTCATAGCAAAACTTTATATGGAAAACAATATTCCGAAAACTATCATTCATAAATATCGTATTCTCATTAAATAATATACCTCCATTTTATTGTATCTGGTTAATAAATTACTTAAAATTATTATATTGACTTTTATTTTCACCACTTACTAAATTAAATGCAACAAAAGATGCAATAACCATGGCGCAAATTTACACGACTTTCTCAGTAATCACATGTAAATATAATACTAGGGTCAAGGTTGACTCAAGAATCATTGAACTAGTGGTATTTAATGTATATTTTCTAGTATATTTTTAATGGATTTTGGATAATTTTTATTGTCAATTTGTGCTTTAAATATTGGATAGGATTTGGTCAATAAAATAAATCAATAAAATATTGAAATTACTTATTAGCACGGTACGTCTACATTTGTTTGCCGTTATATTTTTTATAACATTCACGTAAGATTTTTTTCAATATCAAAGATTAAGATTACAGCCCTTATATATTAAAGAATATGCATTAAAAACTATGTATTTCGAAAACTATTTTACAGTTGATTATGTGGCATAAAAAATCGATATGGAAAAATAAAATTATTCACGAAAAATGTATCAAATTTGTATATTCCTTACTTTTTTTTTAACAAACTTCACAATGAATTCATCGTTAAACATTACACATTTAACATACAAAAAAGTATGAAGATATATTTGACTACCTTTAAGTATTTAATTTACGTTACTTTTTTTAATGATTGACCCAAGCCAGCCATACTTCCTCCTAAATTAATAAAATATCAAATTAAGGAAAGGAAACGATAATCAGAAGTTATAAACAACAATAAAACCAGTGACCTTGAATGTGAAGTAAAAACATGCACAATTGTTATTTCTTGTTTGGCACAATATATTCGCGATGTCAAGGTTAAAATTCCTTTTTAAAACTACCCTACGAACAATAATTTGTTATCCAATCGTTCAATCATATGCCAGTGTCACCTTTAAAACAATTTCCTATAAGTCATTAATATTTGTAAGCAGATTAGTTAGTTACATTATGCATATTAGAGTTAAACTAAGGCGTTTAGAAATAATAGATGACTCACCATGTTCATCGAACGATTCTGCCAATTGATGAAAACAAATACCTACTAAATGCAGTCCTCGTCCTTGAATATCCTGGGAATTATCCTGGCGTGTTAGTATACATTTGTTTATTATGTAAACAAAGGATATATTATGCTAATTAAATTCAAATAGATTTAGTCCTAAATTATAAATGCTTACGTTAAATATACGGCAATATTTAAATAAACAAATCATTGTAACTTTATTGCTTGGTAGCTGAACAGAGATTTATATTTAACTAACGACTCCGGCTGGCTTCACATTCACACGTAGTTGTCGAAAGGAAAATTCTCAAATATATAGATTTTCTCCGACTTAATCTGTATTTATTGCCACAGACCGGTTACATTTATTTACACAAGACTTACATTAATATACCTTTGTGGATTTTTTTATGACTTTATTCGTAAAGCAAGATAGCATATACTAAACATTTTTCAGTTCTTCTTACATTTAAAAAAATATATACATATTAAAATGCTTTGAAAGAGGAACTTCATGGTTCCGTAGTGAATATTAATGCAATATCTTACTATTAACTCTATCTTTTACACACTGCACCAGTAATTATTCACAAAACATAGGTTTTTTTTAAGAAATATTCTGGCGTGATATCTAAATATTTCCAGTCAAAATAGAATTTCAAATTGTCCAATGAATGCGATTTTGGCACCATTAATAGTATTTCTCTAAATTTATAAAACTCATTTTTTTTTATCACGTTTCGTAATGATACAGACTGAATTGTAAGTAATCTTATTCATAACCAAATTCCTGGTATATAGAGCAATGTAAGTATTTCAATTTTATTTTGTGATACTTGCTAAGCTCGGTTTTATGTGTAATTATGAAATAACGATAAAGCAATGTTACATTTTGTTCAAAAAAAGTGTCTGTTAATTTAAAATAAAATTGTCGGAAGTTCGTTTTGTTCATATAGTTGTTTCAATTTCAATGTTTTTCGGTAATTTAAATAAATGATGGTATGACTGGTGAAAAAATTATTTTTTTTATAGACTTATTAAATAAAAGCAAATATCGAAATATCTGGTCTAATATGTAGAATTGGGAAGCTAATGAACGCAACATTATTTTTTGTTGTGTTTTTGTGAAATATTAATTAACGAACACTAGTATTGCGATTTAAATGAGAAATTCTAAAAAGGTGTGTCTTTTCAAAAAGATGCACAAAAACGTATAAAGTCCGAGTGGAACTCGCACTACAAAAGTTCGTTGCTTATTTATTAGATTTGCGCGTAATAATTAAAACAAATATTAATTTTTCAAAAAGTAAATATATTGCCTACTGTATTTTTCAGAAACGCAAAAACATAATGCAGATTAATATTATGACATCTAAAATCATCACTACAGTTATAAAATTTGAAACTCATAACAGATATAAAATTTGAAAATAATTTGATTGCTCAATTTGCCCCTAAAATATCGAAAATTAATATATTTGATTGCATGCCACGTATACGTGCGGATAATATGATGTATTGTAATGCCAAATTTCAAGTTTCCACTTTGAACGGTTTCGGAGAAAGACGGTTGCGATAGATAGACCAACATACAAAATAAGTAACGTTTTAAGGATTCCGTTTTTCCTTTGGAGGTACGGAAACAAAAAAAAGAAAAAAAAATTATGTTAAAAAATTTAATATGGTAGACACAAAATATATATCAGATTATTGAAATTTTATAGGGACCACCTTCGAAAGCATCAAACAAAATTACACAATCTCATAAAATTTATTCGTTTCGCGTATTGACAATTCGAACGAAGAATAAGGGCAAACAAGGGGAGGGTACAAATATTATGTTTGAAGGGTGCGGGACATCTCCCGTCGATCTCATATCGACGAAGTCATAGGCACAGGTACTAGGTAAATATAAAGCCAGTATTAAATTAAAAATAATTGCCAAAAACCAATAAATACCGCCATCTAGCGGAGAATTATAATTAAGTGGCGATTTAATATTTTCGTGGTCGATCTCCATGAAATATAGTATCGTGGTTTGTAACACAGAGGTTAGCCCAGTTTCTACGATATAAAATTACAGTTCAATTAGGTTCCTCCTAGGTTTTTGTGTAATGCACGCACAGACATGACCCGCTTACCATTTTGTTATATAAATTCTGTTTGGCAGGCATCCTTACCAACGTTTCCCTCCCAATCATAAAAAGGTACAACAAATTTTCAGTCAATTTCTAACCTTGGTTTTTGAAAATCTATACATAATTCTATTCGCTTTATGTTTTAATATCAAAGTAAAGATAATAAAGCAGAAATTAATGCAAACTCAACAAAAAAACGTGTGAATATTTATATATTACAAGGAAAAATGTATCGAAAAAATGAAGCTCCGACGTAATTATCTCTGGTTTTTTTCCCTATTTTCTTTTATTTAGGTTTCTTGAGTTTCGTATTAGCAAATAACCGTTACATGATTAATTCGAAATAAAGGAATAGAATCGCCTTAATTAACGTCATACAATTATATTTCAATTATCTGATATTATTAAAACTACGTATTTCCGAACTTGATCAATATATCATATTTTCTTTGTTTTATACTTGTTAAAATATTGCAAAAATATAACTGAACAATAAATAACTACACTTATTGAAGTACCATATACTAAAAAAATTGTACACGTTAATTGAATATTTTACATTTGAAAACATTAACAACACGTTAACCATTTTAATCGAGTATGGGATAAAAAGAATATACATTTATTAAAATCGTTGAATCGGCGTATTTACACCTTGAAATTATATAAGAAACATATTGAAGGGGACATAATAAAAATAACAAAACAAAAATAGATTTATTGAACTACTAATTGACATGGAGTAAAAACTACTGCGTAACCCAACAACAAAAACACAACGCAGGCAAACTCGAAACAAAACAACGCAGGCAAACTCGAAACAAAACACAACGCAGGCAAACTCGAAACAAAACACAACGCAGGCAAACTCGAAACAAAACAACGCAGGCAAACTCGAAACAAAACACAACGCAGGCAAACTCGAAACAAAACACAACGCAGGCAAACTCGAAACAAAACACAACGCAGGCAAACTCGAAACAAAACACAACGCAGGCAAACTCGAAACAAAACACAACGCAGGCAAACTCGAAACAAAACACAACACAAGCAAACTCGAAACGAAACACAACACAGGCAAACTCGAAACGACACAAGACAAGACACAAGCAAACTCGAAACGAGACAAGACAAGACACAAGCAAACTCGAAACGAGACAAGACAAGACACAAGCAAACTCGAAACGAGACAAGACACAAGCAAACTCGAAACGAGGCAAGACAAGACACAAGCAAACTAGAAAGGAGACAAGACAAGACACAAGCAAACTCAAACAAGTTTACAGAGAAATAACAATAAACAAAGAACATCAAGTATGAAGTAGGTAGATGTAATAATGAAAGTTTCACAATACACGAAGCCGAAAGAAAACTTAAATTATTTGCTAAAACTGATTGAATTGCAAAACTTTATATGGAAAACAATATTAAGATAATTGTACATTTATAAAAATATATTCCCTTTCTTTAAATAATATACCTCCATTTTATTGTGTGAGGTTAAATTACTTAAATTGTTGTATCGAATTTTATTTTCATCACTTACTAAATTTAATGCAACAAAGGATGCAAAAACCATTGCGCAAATTTACACGACTTTCTCAGTAATCACATGTAAATATAATACTAGGTTCAAGGTTGACTCAAGTACCGTTCGTGTTAAATAATTTCGAAGACACGATGAAAGTTAATAATTCAATACTTTTTTAAAAGTATGTATGTGAACTAGTGGTATAAAAACTTACTGAAATTCAATTGGACTAGCAGGATTATTATTTTATGTTGACGAAATTCGCTGTTTAATTACACAGATCTTATTGCTCCAATAGATATTTTGCGAACACTACATTTTGTAGAAAATAATTGGATGTATTTATAGTTTAATCTGAAATGTGGTTTAACCCAAAATATATTTTTGGTAATTTTTGGATATAAACAAACATGCATTAAAAACAATGTATTTCGAAAAATATTTTAGAGCTGACTATTATATGGTATAAAAAATCGATATGGAAAAACAAAATTATTCACCAAAAACAAATTCGTATGTTCCTTACGTTTTTTCACAAACTTCACAATGAATACATCGTTAGACATTACACATTTAACATGCAAAAAAAGTATAAAGAAGAAATATTTGATTACCTTTAAGTATTTAATTAATGATATTTTTTTAATTAAAGACCTAAGCGAGCTACACTTCCCTCTAAATTAATGAAATATCAAATTAATGACAGGAAACGATAATCATAAGTTAGGTACAACAATAAAACCAGTGACCTCAGATGTGAAGTAAAAACGTGCACAGCTGTTATTTCTTGTTTGGTTCAATATATTCGCGATATTAAGGTTTAAATTCCTTTCCGAACTACCCTATGAACAGTAATTTGTTATCCAGTCGTGTAATCATATGTGTCCCCCTTAAAACAACTTCTAACAAGTCATTAAGATTTATAACCAGTTTAGTTAGTTACATTATGCATATTAGAGTTAAACTAAGACGTTTAGAAATAATAATTGACTCACCATGTTCATCGAACGATTCTGCCAATTGTTAAAACAAGTACTCAATGCAGTTTTCCATGAAATGGAAGCCACCATCCACCTCTGGTATCGTTGAACGTGTGCGTATTCGTGCAGAAGAACGTGAAGGATTCATGTGGAGTCAAATAGCTCGTCGTGCTTTATTCCTCTCACGCCTTGATCCAGATTCATTTTCTCCTGAACTTTTAACTTGGATCATGTGATCCCATTTTAATTTATTATCACTCATCACTTCATTTTCGTACACTTTCACAAATATGAGTAAATAATTATACGAATTTAGAGTTTATAATAATTTTAAGATACGGCAACAATTATCCCAATCGTAAATATAAGTGGCACAATATACGGATAGAATATAATAAAATCAAGTAATATCGGTGCAACAAAACGAATCGAAAAATATCACGAACGTCAGACACCACGCGGTGCGGTGTGACTTCGACGAATGCTCGGCAAAAACTGATTTCGGCGCGCGCTCCAACCGCCTTTATATAGGCCAGTAGCGCTTCCCCCTCCTTCCCCCCCTTCTCGATATTTTTCTTTTATTATTGCTATTACATAAAATTCTGAAAATGAAAAAAACTTTATATTTTTGAATTCATAATGTTCCAAATTAAATCTAAATTATTGTGAGGTTGGGTAATAACTATCCACTTGAAAACTTATAACGACCAGATTAGATTAAAATAGTGTTTTCCATGAAACAATTTTTGTATTTCAAAATGTGTTTGGTTGCCTATGAAAAGGATGTATCCTTTAAGTGAAGACATCAAAATTCGGTTATAGATTCCCTTTCCTGAGATATTGTTATATTTTATTATACTAATTATGGAAAAATATCAGTGCACGAGTTTAATTCTTTCTTCGTTATTTATGCGATACGATACCAATATTTATGTGAACGAAATACATTATTTAATGTACATTAAGGTCACAGTTAAGTGCGGTATCTATGTAAGAGGTTTCGAGTAATATTTTAACGTTTTAATATTTTAACGTGTATAATATTGCAACGGTAAAACTACATTGCGCGTGAAACGCGCTAATGAAGTTTTTCACTTTTCCCCGACTTAAATTATTTTGATAAATTCGAATTTCTTACCTTGTACCGTAGCATCGTTCCAAACAATTTTTATTTATGCTTAAAAATAAATGACTGCAGTTAGATAGACCTTCAAATAAAATAATTACAGTGGCGACCGATACCAGTACAGCGGCGACTCCACCCGCGAATGTAATTCATTGTGACCATAATTATGTAAAAAAGTAGAAAGTAACCGATGATTTGACGAAAAAATTGCTCACTCGAGACAAAAAGCGGAGGGGTCATATAATGCTGTTCTAAACTTTTTTTGTTCTTTAAAATTTCCTTTTTCCAGAGTGATAACTATTTAGTATAATTATCAATAGTACATTTTATTAATGTGCAAAATTTAATAAGATGTTATTTGGTTCAAAAAGAATAATTAGGTCAGAAAGGAAAATAAAACACTTCCACATTTATAATATCCTTAAGTAATGATGTAATGGTCTTGAAGTACTGTTAAGTAGCAATTAAATAAATTAAAAAAAGTATTCTTACTTACGTCAATAAATGCGAGTACTTTTCTTCTCTTGCTATAGATTTTAACTTGTAATTTATTAAAATAGTCGTGCTTGTAATACCGAAGTTATGTATCTTTGCACAATATTCCCTGACAGTTCACTGATGTAAGATTATTCCTTAGATTACATCACTAATATAATAATATGTCTGACAGCATCTTCGTATCTTTGTGATCGTCCTTAGGCATTTTCAAAAAGTAGTTAATAAAAATTATTTCTTTACCAATAATTTTTGTCACAATATTATGGTTCTTCATCTAATATAATTGGTAGATTCAATTGGTTATTCTCATAGGCGTATCGTCTTTCGACCAGACTGTGGCAAAGTCGACAGTATAGTAACTTGTTCATCGTTCAAGATATGTATGTAGTTATGTACGGTGTGCTAGTTGAGTTTTATCTTGGCGTGTCAGTATACATTTGTTTATTATGAAACCACAAGGATAAACCTTGCTAAGGTCAGTCACTGTTTTAGTATTAAATTTAAATAGATTCAGTTCTAAATGATAAATGCTTACATTAAATATACGGCTATATTTAAATAGATAAATCATTCCAACTTTATTGCTTAGCAGCTGAACAGAGATTTATATTTAACTAGCGACTCCGCCTGGCTTCGCACTTACAGGTAGTTGATGGAAAAGAAAATTCTTAGATATATAGATTATAAGAATTAAATCTGTATTTTATAATAATTGTTGCCGATCTGTGGCGATCCACAGATCGGTCACAATTATTTCCACAAAACCTATATTAATTATATACCCTTGTGGATTTTTTATGACTCTTTATTCATAAAACAATACAAAAATTATTAAATGTTCTTCAGTTCTTTTTTCATTTAAGAAAATACAGAATAATAAAAATGCTTTGAAATAGTAACATCAAGGTTCCGTTATGAATATTAATACAATATATTTCTATTAACTCTATCTGTTACACACTGGACCAGCAATTATTCACAAAACATAAGTTTTTTAAACAAATATTCCGACGTGATGTCTTGATGAGGTTTCCTAAAAAAATTTCTAATCAAACAGAATTTCAAATTGTCCAATATATTTAACAAATGAATACGATTTTGGCACCATTCATATTTTTTCTCTAAATTTATAAAATTTATTTATTTATCACGTTTTTTAATGACACAGACTGAATTATAAGTAATGTAATTCATAGACAAATTCCAAGTACATAGAGCAAAGTAGGTATTTACATTTTATTTTGGGTTACTTGCTTAACTCAGTTTTATGTGTAGTTATGAAACAACGATAAAGCACAGTTACAATTGGTCCAAAAAAGTGTCCGTTAATTTAAAATAAATTATCGGAAGTTCGTTTTGTTCATATAGTCGCTTCAGTTTGAATGTTTTCCGGTAATTTAAACAAATGATAGTATGGCTAGTGGAAAAAGTATTTTTTTTATTGACTTGTTATTAAATAAAAGCAAATCTTCAAATATCTGCTCCAATATATAGGATTAAGAAGCTAACGAACGCAACAACATATTTCGCCACGGCGAATTTATCTTTATGTTCAGAAATTGCACAATCTATGAAATATTAATTAACGGGCGGTAGTATTTCGATTTAAATGGGGAATTTTAAAAAGGTATGTCTATTTAAAAAAGATGCATAAAAACGTGTCAAGTACGAGTAGAAATCGCACTATCGAAGTTCGTTTCATATTTAGGTTCTCAAAGATTTAAGTATACATAATAATTCTATTAAATTATTAACTAATATTAAGTTTTCACGAAGTAAATATATTGCCTACTGTACTTTTTAGACTAGCGGAAACATAGTGCAGATTAATATTATGACATCTGGAATCATCAATACAGTTATCCTACAATCATTACGTAGGTTTCTAAACACCCTATTTTTTCATCAATTTGAATCGAGTAGTTTCGAAAATAAGCGGAGGGAGCACACTTTTTTGTTTATTTTTCAACATATGTCTGAAGACAGTAGCTGAAATTATGGAAAAGTATTTTTGAAAGATATAACTAGCCCTTTCAAACGATTTCTCATAACAGATATAGAATTTGAAAATAATTTGATTGCTCAATTTGCCCCTAAAATTTTGAAAATTAATATATTTGGTTGCATGCATACGTATACGTGCGGATAATGTGATGTATTGTAATGCCAAATTTCAAGTTTCCACGTTAAATGGTTTCGGAGAAAAACGGCTGCGATAGACAGACCAACATATAAAAAACGGTTGCGATAAACAGATCGACGTATAAATAAGTGATGTTTTAAGGACCCCGTACCCCTTTAGAGTTAAGGAATAAAAAAGAAAAAAAATAAGTGCTACAAGATTTAATATGGTGGACACATAAATCTATATCAGTTCATTGAGACATTATCGCCGTTATAAGCGGACCGCTGTGAAACTTTATAGAGACCACCTTCGAAAGCATCAAACAAAGTAGCACAACCTCACAAAATTGATTCGTTTCGCGTATTGACAGTTCGAACGAAGAATGGGGGCAAACAAGTGAAGGACACAAACGTTATGTTTGACGGGTGAGGGACATCTCCCGTTGATCTCACATCGATGAAGTCATAGGCACAGGTACAAGGTAAATATAAGGCCAGTATTAAATTAAAAATAATTACTAAAAACAAGTAAATACCGCCATCTAGCGGAGAATTTAATAAATAACTACATGTGTATGACTGTTATTTATAAAAGAAACCGATGTCACCGTTATATAATTAAGTGGCTATTTAAAATTTTCGTGGTCGATCTCCATGAAACATAGTATCGTTTAATACAGAGGTAAGCTGAAGTTCTACGATATAAAATTGCAGTTCAATTAATTTCATCCTGGGTTTTTGTGTATATGGAATATGGATTACTAGTGAATATGGATTACTCGCTTTAGGTTATATAAAAGTTCTTTAGAGGTGTAAACCTTTTCGAGGTGTATATTATTACATAATTTGTTCCCTTATAATTAATAAAATATAATATGAAGGTAACTAAATATGTAACTCATATTAAAACGACTATTAATGCGGCTATATTGTGTTCACATCCAATAAAATTATTAAATTGACATTTTCTTTTGAATTCTGGTATAGTGATAGTGATAGAAAAACACTTCACAATCATAACTTTTTCGTGTTTCCATTTCACATAAATTTGGAAAGATATTTTCTTTTATGTATCGACGTTGAAATTAATAAAAGTAAAAAACATTATTGTTGCGTTTAAAAGACAGGTTTTATCGTTATAAAACGAACGAATTAAGGCTTTTCCGCATGCGTGTGGTATTTTTTTCTTTCACAGTAACAAGTCGGTCTTCACCAACTGGCGGATATCAATTAACTGCCGGTCGCTCTGCACTGCTCGCCGATTACCCTCAAATTCCACATGATGCAAAAATATGTTTGTGACTGGTTGCGCTCGCAGCGGCTGGAACAATATTTTTAAATACAAATTAATTTTCACACTTGATCTATTTAAAATAAGAATTTAAAAACAATCGCAATCCAGAATGCCCGGTTTTCTCGGCATGCGCGATATATTCTTTTCTTCCGCATAATGAGTCCGTCTTTACCAATGGACAAATATCAACTAACTGCCGCGCGCTCCGCACTGCTCGACGTTTACCGCTTAATTTCACGTTGTGCGTAAATATCTGTAAAGAAACTATATTTCTTTAATTGGTAGAGCGCTGTTCTGTCGGTAAGCAGTGACCCTGTACTTATGACTACATAGATGGCGCTGTGAGTATTGGCGGCTAACTCAGTCAGCAAAGTAGATTTTTATTGGTTGACAGAACTCGCATTGTTATTTAGACTACTTGGTTATATTAAAATAATTGCATAAAAAAGGAATCGACAATTGAAATAATAAACTTTAAATGTCGTTTCCTTTTTTTCAGCTGTAAACAAACTTTGTTTTCAGAGCAATGCAATTGTTTAATTGAATCTAGCAATTATTAATAAGTTCGAAGAAATTGTTTTATAAAACGACATTTCTAGTTAAAATCAAGAGAGATGGAAAAACGACACTTTAAATTTGTAGTACGGGGATCAACGGACGGAAAAACAAATGTGATTTGTATAACCTCTATTGAGACACCCGACGGACGTGTTTTTGATGTTCCAGATGATCTCAAGCCAGCAAGTAAGCACACTGCTATATTGTCATCAGATGTATTTACGAAAATCAAAAATTTGCTCAAAAAAGACACCAAACAAGTGCAGTTTGAATTCCTCTAAATACCGACTTGAATAAAATATATCTAGATGAACGTGAAAATTTACAGCTTGGTAACCAGTATTTAGATGAGATTACGGCAACGAAAGTGCCTTTACACAAACACACTAATAGTGCCACGCCAGGAAATACAAATTTAGGAAAAACGGCTGAAAGGTTTTTGATAGAAAAGTTTTCAAATAAACATCGAATGCTGACCAATGGATTTAGGAGATTTTAGGAGAGAATGTTTCCGCATCCGTGCAAGATTCAAGATTCTACAGGATGAAGAGAAAATTGAGATTTTAAAACATCTAGAAAAACAGCAGTATGTTAATAAAACTGACAGTAAAATCGGAATCGTCAGTATGGAAAGATAACTTTTGTCAAACATATTGAAATAAAGGTTGGCCCCAAGTCAAATATGAATTTACATTTATATTTCAAGCTAGCTCGATACTGGAATACACCACAAAAAAGGAAAGACTGTTATTAGAGGTCAACAAACACATCGACACCCAACCAATGATAACCCTTATTGTAATGGGATTACCAAATTACGTAATGGATAAAACAGATAAAAAACCGTAAAATCAAGTGCAAGCCTCTACAATGAAATCGGAAAGCATTAACATATAGCGAACAAAAACAACTTCATTAAGAATAAAAAAAATACCATATTTGACTTGTGAAAAATATAAGACTTGTGAAAATTGAAATAAAGTTATTCGCTTTCATTCTGAAGAGAATTGCTGGTTCAAACGGAAAGAAGAATAAAACCAGAAGAGAAACAGTAGTAAAACCGTGAACAAATCAGTGTTTGATATGAAAATAAAAAACAATGATAAAAAAACGAATAATAACACCATTATTTAAAGTCAAACAATTATTAAATGGATAATTAGAGATATTTGGAATATATGATTCAGGCTCAAACGTTTCTGTAATTAATTTCAAACTAATAGGACTGAAAGAAGAAGGAAGGAATGGTTCAAAAAGTGATAATTTAATCACAATTAATGGTGTTAAAAGACAAATGGTGTGACAACTATTAAAATAAAAATTTTGGATGTAGAAGAAAAAACCGATGTTTATATCATTGGTGGAGAAGAATTCAAATACTATTTTCTAATTCGACTTGGTATCATAAAACATAAAACTGGTTCAAGATGAAAATTTAAAAACCACTCAAAAAAGAGAAGAAATAGAAATAGAAGAAGAGATTGATCCTATGAATAAGGATGATGATAAAAACAACACTCCGAAAGAGATGATAAATGAAACAAACCAATATTCAATGAATTTTAATGAACACATAAAGGAAGAAGATCTCAAAATAAATATGAGTAACTTAAATACCAACAAAAGTCAGAAATATATAAACTAATTGTCACTTACAAATCTATCTTTGCAAAAGACAAATATGATATTGGCGCGGTCAAAGAATATGAAGCACATATTGATCTACTCATGGACAAATATTGTAGTAAAAGGCCTTACAGGTGTTCGGTTGAAGACAAAAAAAGAGATAGAAGACCAAATAGCAAAGTTAATTGACAAACATCTTATAGAGGAATCTTATAGTCCATTTGCGGCACTGGAAACTTTGGCTTTCAAGAAAGAAGACAACAAAACAGGACGGACATTATCAATGGACATGTTTACCTTTTGGTTTGAAGACATCACCATCTATTTTTAAAGAACATTTTAAGAAAGTGCTAAGTAACATTTTAAGAAAGTACAAGCTGACAAATTTTGCAGTAAACTACATAGGTGACATATTTATATGCTCTAAGACTTTTTCTGAGCACATTAACCATTTAATACAATTATTATAAGCTATAAAAAGGGAGGGTTTTAGACTAAAGTTTAGAAAATGTACATTTGCTTCAGATTCATTTAAACTGGCTAATGGCAATACTGGCTAATAGGTAAATCGTTTACAGTATATTCAGACCATAAATCTTTAGAAAACTTAAATTTTCAGTCTAGGATAGATGGTGAGTTAGGAAATTTAACATATTACTTATCACAGTATAATTTTAAGATAAAATCCAGAAAGAGAAAATATAGAGGCAGATTGTTTAAGTAGGAACCCAGTATTGGAAGCAGATGAAGACGCAGATGAGCATTTAAAAATTGTTAACATGATAAGATTGGACGACATTATTACAGATCAAGAAAACAATGCAGAGGTACAAAATAATAAATCAAAATTAATATCGAGATACAATGTCTACTATGAATAATTTAGAAATCGTGAAAGAACTATTTTATCGGAAGACTTCAGTAAGAAACTTATTAAAGTTATACATGAAAATATGTGTCATTTAGGTACAAAACAAAAGCAAAACAAATAAACGAAAAAGTAGTAAAATGGCATGGACGACAATTGCTCATAACTGCGTAGATAAATATAATAGTAAAGAATATACAGTTACTGGCTATGCACCAAAATATATGTTAAATTGTACAGATGTTACCTTTTTTGCCAACTGAACTAAAAAAAAATAAAATGCCTTCTCTACAGTAGACTCACTAATGTAAAGTTGACATATTGGGGTCGTCTCAATGACTAGCCCAGCGCTAACTTTAATTAATTACCATTTTAATTTACCCATTTACTGACCTGGCTCAAAGAACCAAGAAAATAAGCTGCCTATACGGGACTGGGCTGATCAATGACTTAATTCACCCAAACGGGTACATAAACATATCTGTTGTGTGACCTTATAGTGTAAGATCAAAAACATCTAGTCGTATCCTTCCATTCAAATACTTATTAAATCGTTTTATAATTGTTTATAAAAATACTTTAGTTAATATTCTGAAAGAGATTGTAAGCAATAGTTATTTATAGTTTTTGTATTCGTACAATATTAAGTACTTGTTATTTCACAGTATTGCATTTTATATTTGATTTACAAAAAAACTAAACTATTTTCCTACAAAAAAAAAACACAAATAAGACTTTCCGACAATTTAGTTTCGTTTAATAGATTGTAAAACTTAGGTTTAACTTTAATCACTTTAGTGTAAAAGTGAAAACATCGGTGAAAATTCTCTCCCCTGGGGAGGGAGATGTAAAGAAACTATATTTCTTTAACTAATACAGTGCTCTTCTGTCGGTAAGCAGTGACCGTGTACTTATGTACTCTATAGATGGCGCTGTGGGTATCGGCGACTCTCTCAGCTAGCAAAGTAGTTTTTTTATTGATTAATAGAACTCGCATTGTTATTCAAACTGTTTGGTTATATTGAAAGAATTGTATAAAAAAGGAATTGACAATTTAAATATTAAACTTGAAATGTCGTTTCTTTGTTTTCGGGTAGTATAGTACTATTTAAGTTAAACTCTGTAATTAATATAACGTGTACTACTAGTGCTAAAATAAACAAACTTTGTTTTCATAGCAACGCAATTATTTAATTGAATTTTGCAATTCTTAATAAGTTCGAAGAAATTATCTTAAATATATTTACGATGGGTTGCGTTCGTAGAAGCTGGATCAATATTTTTACACGCGATTTAATTTTCACACTTTTTTCTATTTAAAATATGAATTTATCTTTTTATTTTTTTTTATTTTTATTAAATAATCACCATAAAAAATGCGTGGTGTTCTCAGCATGCGCGTGGTATTCTTTTCTAACGCAGTAACACGTCCGTCTTCACCAACCGATGACTAACGGTAGCGCTCTCCGCACTGCTCGCCGATTACCCCAACTCCACGTATTGCAAAAATATGTTTGTGACGGACTGCGCTCCCATCAGCTGGAACAATATTTTGAAACACAAATTAATTTCCAAACTTGATTTATTTAAAATATTAAATTAAAAACAATCGCAATCCAGAATACGCTGCGTTCTCGGCATGCGCGTGGTATTTTTTTCCGCAGTATCACGTCAGTCTTCATAAACTGACGAATATCAACAAACTGCCGCTCACTCCACACTGCTCGCCGATTACCCTTAAATTCCACATGGTGCAAAAATATGTTTGTAACTGGTTATTACATTTATTTATTTTTGGTTATTATATTACATTTTTAGACACAAATTATATTTCACCTATTTAACCTATTAAAAATACGAATTTAAAAACAATCACAATCAAGACTGCATGTGGTATTCTTTTCGTCCACAGTACGACGTCCGTCTCCACCAACTGACGGTGGAGACGGACGTCGTACTGTGGACGAAAAGAATACCACATCAACTAACACAAAAGAATACCACATCAATAACCATATCAACTAACAGCCGCGCGCTCTGCGCTGCTCGCAGAATACCCCCAAATTCACGTGTTGCAAAAATATTTTTTTGACGGGTTGCGCTCGCAGCGACAGGAACAATAATTTAAACACCAATTAGTTTTCACACTCGACCTATTTAAAATATTAATTTAAAAACTATCACAATCCAGAATGCGCGATTTTTTCGGCAAGCGCGTTGTATTCTTTTTTTCCGCATAACACGTCTGTCTTTACCACTAACTGCCGCGCAATCGTGTCCATCCACTAACTACCGCACGATCCGCACTGCTCGCCGATTACCAATATGAATTTAAAAATAATCACAATTCAGAATGCGCGGTGTTCTCGGCATTGGCGTTGTATTCTTTTCTTCTACATAACACGTCCATCTTTGCCAACTGATGAATATCAACTAACTGCTGCTCGCTCCGTACTTCTCGCCGATTACCCTAAAATTTCACATGGTGCGAAAATATGTTTGTGACTGGTTGCGCTCGCAGCGGCTGGAATAATATTTTTAAACACAAATTAATTTTCACGCTTGAGCTACTTAAAATACTAATTTAAAAACTATCACAATCAAGAATTCTCGTCATGCGCATGATATTCTTTTCTTCCACAATATTACGTCAGTTTTCACCAACTTACAAATATCGACTAACGGCCGCGCGCTTCGCACTGCTAGCCGATTAACCCCAAACTCCACGTGATGCAAAAATATGTTTGTGACGGGTTGCTCTCGAAGCGGCTGCAACAATATTTTTAAACACAAATTAATTTTCACAGTTCACTTATTTTAAAATACGAAATTAAAAACAATCACAAACCAGAATGTGCGGTGTTCTCGGCGTGCGCGTTGTATTTTTTTCTTCAGCATAACACGTCCGTCTTCATCAACTAAGGAATATCAAGTAACTGCCGCGCGCTCGGAACTGCTCGCCGATTATTCTTAAATTCAACGTGGTGCCTCAATACGTTTATGACAGGTTGGGCTCGCAGCGGCTGGAACAATCACATTCAAGAATGCGCGGGTTCTCGGTACGCACGTGGTATTTTTGTCTTCCGCAGTAACACGTCCGTCGTCACCAATTGCCGGATATCAACTTATCGCTCGCTCCACACTGCTCGCCGTTTACCCCCAAATTTCTCGTTGTGCGTAAATATGTTTAGACGAGTTGCGTTCGTAGCAGCTGGAACATTATTTTTATTAACGATTAAATTTTTACACTGAGTTGTGATCATTGGCGCTCGCAGCGGCTGGATCAATATTTTTGAACAAAAATTAATTTTCATACTTGATTTATTTAAAACATGAATCATGAAACAATCACAATTCAGAATGCGAGGTGTTCTCGGCATGGGCGTGGTATTCTCTTCTTCCGCAGTAACAAGTCCGTCTTCACCTAATGACGAATATCAACTAACTGCCGCGCGCTCCGCATTACTCTCCGATTATCCTTAAATTCCACGTGGAGCCTCAATATTTTTGTGACAGGTTACACTCGCAGCAGCTGGAACAATATTTCCAAAAATAAAAAATAATTTTCACACTGTGTGTTATATAAAATATGAATTTAAATATAGTCACAATCGAGAATGCGCGGGGTTGTCGGTATGCGCGTGGTACTCTTTTCTTCCGCAGTAACACGTCCGTCTCACCAACTGACGAATATCAACTAACTGCCGCTCGCTCCACACTGCTCGCCGATTACTCATGAAAGCCACCTGGTGCGTAAATATGTTTGTGACGTGTTGCGCTCGCAACGACTGGAACAATATTTTTAAACACAAATTAATTTTCACACTGAACTTATTTAAAATTTGTATTTAAAAATAATCACAATCTAAAATACGCGGTGTTCTCGGCATGTGCGTGGTAGTATTTTCTTCCGCAGTAACACACTTCCACCTTCATCAACTAACGAATATCAACTAACTACCGTGAGCTCCATACTACTCACCAATTACTTCCAAATTCCCCATGGTGCGTAATATGTTTGCCACGGTTTGCGATTGCAGCGGCTGGGAAAGTATATTGAAATACAAATTAATTTTCACACTTTCCTTATTTAAAATATGAATTTAAAAACAATCACAATCCATAATTCGCGATGTTCTCGGAATGCGCGTTGTATTCTTTCATTCCGCAAAAACACACGTCCGTCTTCACCGACTGACTTATATCAACGAAGTGCAGCCGCTCCGCACTGCTGGCTGATTACCCCAAATGCCACGTGTTGCGAAAATATGTTTGTAACGGGTTGCGCTCGCAGCGCCTGGAACAATATTTTTAAACAGAAATAATTTTTCACACTTTACTTATTTAAAATACGATTTAAAAACAAACACAATCCAGAAAGCGTGATTTCGGCATGCGCCTTGTACTCTTTTCTTCTGCAGTAACACACGTCGGTCTTCACAAACTGACGAATGTCAACTAACTGCCGCGCGCTCTGCACTTCTCGCCGATTACCCAAAAATTCTACGTGATTCGTGCTGGAACTTGTTTTTAAACTCAAATTATATTTCACACTGTGTTATTGTGTGTATTCACAAGCACAATCGAGAGTGCACGTTGTTCCCAGCATGAATTTCAGAAATTTTATATCACAAATTGAAATTGTGACAATTTCTATTTTTCACATTGTATTACTGTAGGTTTAATATAATTTAGATTAATGTCATTATAATTTAGAATCAAGTTAAATTCTTCTACCTAATACTTCTCACACTTTGCAACTTTAACGTTAGTATTATTAATTTAGAACAATCAGGGTCGAGAAGGTCTTGTTTACTCAAGATGGGCGTTCGATTTTTTCCGTCAATTTATTTCACGTCCGTCCGTATGAGCTGTCAAATATCGACTGCCTCTCGCCCATCACTGCACGCCGACTACCCCGAATGCACTGATATAATAATTATTTTCGTGGATGGATGTGCTCGATGTAACTGAAATACTAATTTGATTCGGAAATTAAAAGTATTACACTTTTTTTTCACATTTTATCACTTTAACAATAATATTTTTAAATATTGAATAAATTTGGCGTTAATTTTGTATAAATTCATTATTCATAATTAAATGAAACTACGTGATGTAATATTATTTCTACTTTCATGAATTTCTTTAAAACGACCTAGGTTTCGTTGTATTACAACATCTTCAGGTGGGATATTAGCAAAGATTAACTCTTAGGAATATCCAACAGCATTTATATTATTTAAACACAATAGCGGAAGCCATTCAGGTTTTTCCATTGCTTATGTTCATGAGTTTATTGCAGGGGCGCGGTGTAGGTTTTATTATATTTCCGACAGTTATACAATATACCGGTATTTTAGTGAGGGTAATAAATTAAATTGTTGTTATTGTGTGAGGTTTTACAATGCAAATGTTCCGGTGTATGTAATAAAATTAAATGGAAGTTATTATCGGTAATATATTTATACAATAGCAAGGGTATCTGAAAGACAAGGTAATACACTAATTCTACATATCTCCGGTTTTATTTATTCATATATTTATTTATTTATTTCTTTTAATTTATTTTTTTTTATTATTTTTTATTTATATATACTTATATTTATGTGTATTTGGGGTGAAACAATTTGAAGAATACTGTAGTATCAATGTTGTCTAATTACATTATGTCTAGAAGATATTAAGTATGGGTGATGATATTATATTTAGTTGTTCATTTAATATATTAACCTTGGTGTCTTTTTTAAGTGTCTTTACTTCTAATGTTTCTAGGATATTAAGTTTATTGCCTTTTGTATTTATTTGTAATATATAGGGGGCATTATCAGTATGGGGGTAATGGTTATTTTCAATGAAACGTTTAGCAAAGTGGGACGTGTCTGGTTTATTATTTCGCCAGCTGGTAATGTGTTCTTTATATCTTGTATTAAAATCTCTTCCTGTTTGACCTATGTATACACTATTACAGTCGTTACATTTAAGTTTATAGACACCACTCTTTTTATATTTATCTATTTTTTCTTTATTATTAATAAGATACTTGTCAAAATTATTTTTTTTTTGTTTTACATTTCTAATAAAGTTACAGACATCGAAAAAACGTGTCTGTACGGAATATAATATCACTAAAATAATTTGCTTTACACATCTCAGCAACATTTATATGCCTATTTTTTTTTTAAATTCCTTTTATAATTCATGATAATTATCTTTTTTCATATACCATTTTCATTTGCATTTACTGACTTACTACAACCTTTACTGCATATTCAGTGATACCGCCGGTGTGATATTTGCATTCATAGTAAGATTCATAATGGTATTTGCATTCATAGAGAGATACTTGATATCACATGGTAATTAGTAATTTTTAACAATTACTTAGCAGCAATTATATGTACAAAAGTAGGTGTATATAGCCAATATAAATAAAATGAAAATATAATGCATCACCATCTGATAAAATTAAACAAATTTGAAAAAGTACTTATAAAAAGATTCCATACACCAATTAAAACGCAGTTGCCACAAGCCAAAATGAAACTTATGAACAGATATTTATAGGTTATCACTAAGGAACAAATATTTTATAAAAAAAACCTTAGTTGCGGTTTTTATTTGACTTTGGACGAGATATTCAATTCAATTATTTGTTGAACTAGGTATATACCTACGATGGAGCGATATCAATTTGATTTGTTTATGAGATGTTTATTGTTGATGTAGCCACAGATTTTTATCATCAAAATCTGCGGTTACATCAATCAGAAAACTATCTTTTAACACCAACCAGAAAAATTTTGGGCACCGCTAGTACCTCAATGTCACATTAACTACTTCATGACAAATGTTATAATAGACACACAGTTGTTAATCTTTCAAAGCAGACACAAGCTGTGCATTCCCTATAAGCCTGCAAAATGTGGGATTAGACTGGAAACAATATGTGATATGTGAGAGATGGCTTCCTTACCTTCCAAAATAAAGTATGCCATATTTAAGGGACAGATGCCAAAGAATTGCTGCATAGAAATCACAGTACAGACAGGAATGTTACAACTGGTAATTGGTTCACATTAATACCGCTTTAGCCAAGAACTCAAGTCATAACAACACTGCTTTTGTAACATTGATTTCATAAAATATGGCAGACTGGCTATATTGAATAACAAGCACTCTCCTCACAATCGACCAAACAAGACGAAACATATCTGAATCCCCAGAATAATCTCACCCCAGTAGCCAAAATGTTCAACAGGCTAGTAAGCAGCCACAAAAGAAAAACAAAGCAAATATGAAAAATTATGTAATACAAAAGCCTTAATTAATCTTCACTGAGACAAAAACATCTCAAAGCCAAATGAAGACATCATAGCACAACACAGAATAACAAGCAAAACTGGACCTTCCATCCATCCCTCATCTCCCAGTAAGGCCGGTCACCGCGGGAGAGCTAGACCAAAACCCTCTAAGGAAAATCACTTTAACAAAAAACACCTTCAATATTTGCACCCATAATGTAAAATAATTATCTTTTGAACAAAAACTTATTGAGCTTAAAGTAGCACTACAAGACAGTGACCACGATGTAATAGGATTGAGCGGAGTTCGCCCTCTAAGAGAAAAGATAATCGAACGAAAGATAAGACGACGAATATATCTTGTACTACCTAGGACAAACAAAAGGACTATACGGAGTAGAATTCCTAGTTAAAAAGAAATATAAAGATAAAATAATAACATTCACTGGAATATCTGAAAGAGTGTGCATACTAGAAACCGAGTTAGAGTTTAGCAATAATCCAGGCTTATGAAACTGAAAACTCATCTCAGGATGAAATAGACAACTTTTATGAAGACTCAAGACTCTATCTATACCTACAAAGTACATAATCTCTATGGGAGATTTTATTGCACAAATCAGAATTCCTAAGAAACACAAACGCTCAGTTCCCGGCAAATATGGGTATAGTAATAGGAGTATCAGAGGTGCGAGACTCATTTAATATGCACAAAAATATAGCCTACAAATTATAAATACAATATCCAAACTAAAACCCAAGAACCGATGGACATGGATCTCTCCAGACTGAAACACAAAAAATAAAATAGATTCCATTGTGACGACAAAACATCACATTATTTATAAGTATGAAATACTATCGTCATTCTCTTTTGGATCGGACCACAGGTTATCAAGAGCTACAATCCACTTAAAATCAATAAAGAAAAGTAGACGCTATTTTTCTAATACATCTACGAAGCTGAAAATATCAGCTGAGCAAGAAATGTACCTTAAAAACCTTATCAGCTTTATACCAAAACTTATAACAACGCAAAACAACTTTAAAATGGAGGATTGCTCCAAAAAAAACTATGTAGAGTGTAAAACACACTTACAGTTCTTGCTTTTAATTTTCCATATTGCAAAGAAAATATAACACTTTTTTAGTCTACTATATTTGATATGTAGTACAGAAAAGAACTTATTATAAAAAATGTTAAACTATAAATCAATGACGAAATCAAATATTTTACCATGCAAAACTCTATAAACAGTACTATTTAGTAAGTCTACACAACAATTTTAAAATAATTCAAATAAGTCTGAAATTGGCAAGTTTTTTTATATTTTTGTATAACTTTTTCTTGAATTCTACTCGTTTTTCAGATGGGTACTATTACAAAGACTTGCTAAGATCAAGCCCAAAATATAAATTATTTTTAAATTTCTCTACCAACTCTGCAATTTTAATTTTGTTTAGCAAACAAGTGCTGAGTCAGAGGGGTTTAAATGTAGTACTGAATGTTTCATATAAACAGGGGGTTTTTTTTTGTGAACTTATCTGGAACTACTGTGCATTTAAATTAGGTACTTGAATGAGTTCCTTGCATCTTTTAACAATGACTAACTGCTTCGCTTCTATAAGAAGATCTATTTTTTTTGCACTTCTCAATATTTTTTCGTAGCTTAAACTTGTTCGTAAACTAAACTAAATTCAAAGCAACACAAAAATGAATATCACATTTAGGTCCGCAGTTACAAAAACAAATATCTAACCACAAATCGTTGAAATAATCATTTTGCGGAAAGCTGAAAAATAATATTTTTGATTACATAGAATGTTAAACAAGTACCTGAAACTTCCAAAAACGCAAAAAATTCTATACATCTACTAGTTTATAAAATTGTTCGCGGTTTTTTTCATCAGTTGACTTCAATGCGGAAAAATTGAGTTATAATAATTAAAACGTTTAGTTTTTTCGTTGACGTCAAGATATTGTTCCGCTTTGCTGTATATATATATACCTACTTGTAAAAAATGTTCTTAAATGAGTTATTTATTTTGTATATCAATGTATATACTTTCTACATAATACTAAATCGTTTTTAATGTTACAATTAAATGTGTATCATAGATAGTTTCTTGGAACCGCCACATAGACAAAGACACAGTGAGAAAAAACCATATAATATAGGCATTATTTATAATGATTCATTCTGCAGCCCTAAGTGTAATTTTTAATTTCCTCAATATTTATTTTTTTTAGAATTCTCCTGAATTTGGTGGTGTATTGATTACAGCAGTTATTTAATAGCCTTTTCTTAGAAATAATTGTAACGAATAGAAAATGTGAAAAACCACTTTTTTCTTTTGTAAAGGAACCATTTTAAAATTTATATTTTCACCACTTTATGTAGAGGAAGACAAGATTCTTCATCTCAGAAAGACTTACGTTCGAAAGACATGGAATTGACAGATAGTATATTTATTTAAAAATTTCAAATATTTGCAACATTTTAAATCAGATTTACATAGATAATGAAAGAAAATTTCTTACTTCATAAAGAAGTTTTCGTATTTTTATGTTTTGTGGATATCTCTGTAAAGTAAAACTTTACTGAGAAATCAAAATTTACACTTGCAGGGTTTGTACAAACATGTGGCAATGTTTTATTGACTAAAGACGGAATGAGTGTTCAGTATATTCCGAATATTTCATAAGGTGATCTTTAGATTTAGATGATTTTCAGATTTAAAAAATCAACATTGTCAAATATTATCAGATATATTCTGAATATAATATTAGAGAGCCCAAAATTTACTTTGAAATAGAAGTGTAAAGACCACGGGTACAAATTCGATTAATATGTTTAAAAAATATGATTATTTGCAGTTTTTCACTGCCAACATCATTGTATCAGCGTTATTAATAACTCCTGTCAATGCGTGTGCAACCATTATTAAACTTTTAATACTGTATGTGTTCTGATAGCATATATAATGTTAGTTATATTCTATGTTGTTATAAACATATAATTATTTATTACAGTTAATATTGGCGTTTGTTACAAATTTTTGTCACATGTTTCTTACTTTTGAGAGTATCATTTTAGTTACCAACAACACGGCTATGGTAATATTACATATGTTTACGTTTTTTACAATATATTAATGTTAGTTTTTATTGGATATTTTTTAGGATAAAAGTAGATGGAGACGACGTTTGTAGTAGTCCTGCAGGTAAACTACATATTGTTAGGCTTAATATAAACATTCATGAACTGCACAAAAATTAATAAAAAAAATTCAAAAGGACCAGCATATTGAATTGAACATAGTTATGTTTAAAACTCTTTGTAAATTGAATAAAACAGCTCGTTCTTCTAAACTCTATTGTTAGCTGTCGTACACAAAGATTGCAGAGTAAACAGTGATCATTAAAAATGTATAAGGTTTTACAATTACTCATTTTTGATCTCTCACACAGATGTATTACATTCGAGTGGAACATTTATAGAGTTTTAATTTACATGTGTTATTTCAAGAATAAACTCGGTATTTTAGTGAACATAAAAAAGATGACTTTTTATTAAATTAATCACAAGTAACACTTTTAAAGTTAATTATTTTTTGTGGGCCCTTTGAATTAAAGCTGATATCGCTAAATTGCCCTCATACCATATATTATTTTGTTGTGTCACTTTCAATAGTTCGAATTGACATTTCTCGAGTTTGTCTGAATTCAGCAGTAGACTTCGTTCAGGATTAATATTTGAAGCCAACCACATTATTAATAACATTTTTAATAGGAATGAGTCAGTAAATATAAATTGTTCTTGAAAAAGTGTTTACTATCCACTATTAGGTAAACCAAAGAACCAAATAAAATGTAACTTTTTGAATTTTTGTCTGTTTCTTTCGATGTTACGTGAATAATCATTTATCCTCATTAAAAACCCACTGGTTATATTTTGTTACGTCTAAGCATCCAAGAGCGAGGAATTATCCGTGTACATATTTATCCACGTACACAGCACTGATCACAACTTTAGAATTAAGGAATAATAAATCTTTAACATTAATGAAATATATACAATATTACATATTTCTTTAATGTGGAACAAATATGTGCGTTGAGTAAAAATTGAATATTTCATGATTAAAAAATTAGGATTCTGAAGTAGATGCGGACGACCTTTAAATGAATAATCAAACGTTAAATAAATATCGGGCTGTAGCATAACATTCCAATAACATATTCCTCAATGGCATTGGGAGACAAGTTAGAAATGTGAAAAAAATGTAACAATAATTTTTTTAATGAATTTTTCAGCTGAAAATTTGCTAATACAAATGGAGGATCTTTGCCACTGCTGTCCATGCCAGGGTTCGGAGTATTTAATATTGGTTGTCTTTTGAACCCTGTCTCTGATACTGGACTAATTTTGTGACAACCAATGTAATCGCACTACTTAAATTTTTTGGCAACCAATGTAATCGCACTACTTCAATTTTACTTCATGAAGTAAAGTTAAAATATTGAATTAAGACACATTTATATAAGATGGACACAAGTGGTCATAAAATGTCATCCTTAACATTCTCCATCCTAAATTACAAACATTTAAATGAAAAACAAATTATCAACATGGCATTCTATTGCCTCATCATATTATTATTTTTGTGAAAGTTCTACGTTTGGGTAAGACCAATTTTAAAAAATGTAACATTTAAAAGTTGTTCCGAAAATATCACATTATATAGTTATTATTATGAGCTATACTGCTGTTGTCATTGTTAATGTAATGAATATTAGCATCTATGTCTATAAAATTATGTGAAAATTTAAGTCTTAATAATGTTATGGCATAATTAACTTTACAGTCCTCAAATAAACGTCATCATCTTTTGAATTTTTTTTTTAAATATATAAAACAGATGTAAATGAAATTGTAGTTATTATTTTAGATTTAAATGAGTACGAACCTTTCTTAAATCACTTTAATATAGTTAATAAATTATAGGTTTACGTCACACAAGATATTCACAACGCTCTGTAAACAGCTTTATGAATATCTTTGTAAATCCCGAATAAAAAATATTTCTTAATATAACTAATAACTTACCATTTTATTCATACATAAAGTATTCCTATTTTTCCAGCACATAAAATTTCTTTTACACTTATTGATTGATGAAGAACAATTTCATAATTACCACTTTAACTTGACCGTCACTGGATGAAGCCTGAAATAATTGAAGAATGATGAAATTAAATTTTTTGCATCAACATAAATTAAACATAAAATGTACGTGATTTTGATCGTAAATAAGGAGTATAGATCGATGGATTGAAGATGCTGAAATGATAAAATACTAAAGATTGTAAAGTAAGAACAAAATCAACTCAGTGGACACGTCCTGTCCATTGTGAAAGAAAGATGGAATATATACATGTAGTTTTATCGTCTAGTTATTGTTTGTTTTAATTGATCGATGTTAAAGAAACGGTTTATGGAATAGTTTGTTAATTATTGTGTTAAATAAAATCAGACGAGTTATTACTTAATATTAAAGTAATTACGCAATTACGTATTTTGAGTAAATCGTGGAAATACACGATTTACTCAAAATATTGTTGCGGTGCGTAACCAGCGCAGAAGCTGGTGCACACCTTAACAATTATATATTTTATCAGTGCTATGAATGATCAGTGAGTATTCAGGAATTAGGAGTTTATATGAATGATCAGGGATTATTCAGGAATTAGGAGCTTATATATACACTACTTAGATCTTAAAACCTAGCTGTGAGAGGATAGATGAGGTTGAAAATAGAAGTGAGGAATAGATAGAAAATGGACAATCCCTTTTATGTTGCTTCTAGATTAGATTATCCTTTATATATCATAGATATTTAAAATGTTGAAAAGTGGCTAACGATGTGAAATATTTCGATCATACATCGATTGCGAATCTTTTATAACCCATGCAGAAAGTTGGTCTTATTTTAAGATCAAAATTTGGCATACGTACAAATTTTGAAAATGTTTCACCTTATTCGGCATTCGATCATTGAGTTTAGGATACCAATGCACATAATCGAGTAATTTTCTAAGATTGAAAGAGATTTGGTATTATGTGATGCACGTTGACAGTTTTAATGAATTTTGGAATGTATAACACAATCAAATACTTTGAATTAATACTTTAAAATATTAATTAAAATTAATTTCTCAGACTATATTAATAAATAAGCCAATGAAAATGTAACCATTGTCTTATGTTTATTTTGTCTTGAGTTTATGAAGAAGTTTGTATGAAAAGTAATTCGTTATATAAATAACGAATGGAAATAATAATATGACACTAATATTTAAAGAATACATTTCAAGTACAGAAGCTTTCACAAAATAGGAACCACTTTTATTATTATAATGTTGCGCCATCTATATAAATTATGCGTCGTTAATTTGCTTTTAAGATAAAAATAATTCACAAGGCCAAAATTTGTCTTACAAAAGTTAATTTATAGCAAAAAATTGCCACTAATAAAGGTACTTTAAATTTTCACTTTTACAAGCTTTTGAGCAGTTCAGAAATTTGTCATTTTACAGAAACATCACAAATAAATTTGTTCACTCTAATTTAGCTGTTATAGAAGACTTTAAATTATATACAAATTTGTTGTAATAATTTGTTTTCTGCATAAAACTTGATCAAGATAAGCCACAGTCATGTCTTATAGTGGTGCTGGTAAATAAGGCACAGCTATTAAATACAAAGAAAAAATGAAAAGATATAATACAAAGATTATACACCATTATGATGTGAACAACAAAACAAGTGGAATGTGTCAACCAGATGCATCATCAGCCCATTCAACGTAAACAAGTCTAGTGATAATGTTGTTAAATAAAATTACAAAAAAACATTCTGAATTGATTCAGTGCTAGGTGTAGGGTCTCTTTGTTACATAACCATGCTTTCTTATTTATGAAAATATCTACTTATGTTTAAATTTATAATTATGTATTATTATGGAAGAAACCTACAAAATTATTCATTGCTTCATTCAAATGCTTCATTGATTATGTAAAAAATAGGAGACTGGATATTGACTGACCGTATATTAAATACTGGATATTTAAACAAATTGTGAGTTATTAGGGCAAATTTTTAGCCCTTAATTCGTTTTCTTCATGATCGCATTATCATTTTCTCTTTGTGGCTTTGTAGTTTATGGTTGCTAAGTTGTTATTAACAGTACTTACATATTATTAACAGTACTTACATTGGATATTCTTTTTATTCTATTTTTAAGAAAATCTTATACGTTAAGGTATGCCAGAAAATATAAGACAGTGTGACATGAGTAGCTGCAAAATAAATTGAATGTTAATTCATAACAATGCATGCAGAATATATAGAAATAAATTGGACATATTTGAAAACTGCGAACTTCCCCAATCATGAACTTAATAAATAAAAGTAGCTAAGCAATTTTGGTCAGGAGTTATTCAGGTTTTAAAATCGCCTATTAGATACGTACTTATGCATACTTTTCGGAAAAGTAGTCGCTTTATAATTGTAATTTTTTTAAGTAATAATAAAATTGAAACTTATTACCTCCTATGAAATATATAAAAAGACTAGAATACTTTTAATTGAGTAAAATTATCTATTTTTGTCTCACCGGAAGACAAAAAAATAATTAAAATCGACACTGCATACACGCGGGAATTTGTGTCGGCATGACAGCTTGTGTATCAATAATATTGCCAGAACCAAAAGTGTTTTTTTTTCCCAATTTAATAAATATTATTTTTCATAATCAGTTATTCTACAAAAATCTTTTCTTATGTATAATTGAAAAAAAAATGGAATATAATAATAATTTAGTTTGTGTTTCTGAATTAATTAATTTTATGGATAAAATAATTACCAAACTATGATATCACAATTATCAATCTCATTTGACAGTCAACATAAATTCTTTTCTTTTCTTACGTACAACTGAAAAAAACGCAATATTATAATAATTTAGTTTGTGTTTTTGAATTAATTAATTTTATAGATAAATAATAACCGCCTATGATATCACAATTGTCAACCTTATTTGACAATCAACATAAATTCGATTAGGTATATAAAAAGTATTACAGATTAAAAAAAATGTTTTCCTTTATGACTACAGAATAATTTTTCATCACTTTACATTGGTATATATTCATAACTATGGAAAGGCAGACCCATATAAGCTATTTCCTTCCATAAAATATTTCCAGTTATTTATTATTATGCCAATTAACATCTTTAAAGTAAAAATATACTTCTTAATAACAGGACGTGATTGTCTACAGACAATTAAAATATACTTTGAAACTAGAAACTTCCCCAATTTTGAATCCCAAAATTAGCAAAGTTCAGCAGAGTTAACCAGGAATTATACTATATATTTAGAAAATTTATAAATAAAAAATTAATTAATTGATTTGTAAATTTTTTTGTTGCCACATATTTTTAGAAAAATACTCGCTTTGGAATCATTATTTTTTAAGTATTAATAAATTGAAATATAATAAACTAATCTTATAAAATATCCAAATATGTTAAAGTGAAAAAAAAAATGTATCTTATTTCTTTTTACATTTTTATTTAATCATGTATTAGTTATTCTTTAAATATAAATAAATTAAAATGTAATACCTATACTTAACTAATGTTACAAAACATCATCAAAACAAAACGTGAATACGCATTTATCTTGGTTTATTTTAAAGTATTCTTGAAAAAAAATCTGTGTTAACTTTCTACATAATATTCATAATTTTTATTCTTATAAAACTTTTTGCCGTAGGCCTTCAAAGTTTATGTATGAACATATGTATGCCAAATGTCTATATGCAATAGAGTTCAGATGGACTGGAGTTTACCTAGTATGAAACAAGCATAAAGTATGAGTACATGGAATACACCAGTATATGGAATACTAGCTTGTTCAAGACATGTGTCAAATATGAGTCTTTTTTCAGAACATTTTTTATTTCATTCTTTCCTAAAAAATTTATAAGATGAACAGGACAGCGTATAATCGCTTTGTGCCTTTTGCTCTTATAGTGGTTGGAGTCATTATAGAAAAATACAGAATGCTTAAATATTTTATAACAATTATCTGCAGAATGTCATGCTGGTATGTTTGTTCCATGCTAATACTTCATACTTATACAGTGTACAATACATATTCATCAGTTCTATTCTAAACTTCACTTATTCTGTTCTAAAACTTTGTTTCTTCGCAATCATTACATAATTACATTAGATGCAAATTAATAACATTTTGTTAATATAGTCATTTTACTTACATGTCGGTGCCATGATGATACAACTAGGGCAAGAGGAGTGTTTTCTAATAATACATGCCTTCTACCAAGTGTGACAGACCTTCCAAAGCCATAACAGAAGTTGTTGTGTCCAAATTGTCTCTACCTTGCATTGGTTGTAAGGTATTTTAAAATGACATTATAGCAGGCACAGCATATAGAGCTCTGTGGTGGTAACTGTTGTGAGAAAACAAATATTAGTTTAATTATATATACTACATATTACTGTAATTTTTGAAAGATATTTATTAACACTTTAAATGTAATGAACACTCGGGTAGACACAAATTAAAACCAATCTAGTTTGCAGTATCTCCTATTATTACAGCACCTTACTCTTCTATTTGTATTTTCTCTGCCTGTTGCTATTCCAACCATACTTTCTCTTCAAAGAGTTTCCCGATGATATAAATAAGGGTTTTTGTTCGCTTTCTTTGCATTTTTTTTAAGATTACAATAACTCATTGAAAATAGATCAGTTGATTGCAATGACAATATACACATTCTATGTGCTTCCTTCATTTATGTGCTAACTCCGCGGTAATAATATACGAAGTATACAAAAATTCTCAAACTGTTAAGACCATGATATGTGACCGATCACCGAAAATATAGCTATATAAATAAAGGAGTTCCACAATGAAACAATTCTAACCAAAGGCAGAAAAAAATCTGTCACCAGCTTTAAGAAAAAATTTTAATGTCTTGTGAAAAAAAAAATTATTAATTCGTGAATATAAATTGCACACTAGTAAGAATCTTGAATTGGGTCCAAAAACTGCAAGGAGTTTTACTGGATAAACACAGATTGTAGCAGTTTTTATTAAAATCAGATTTTATCTGTTCAGAGACTTCTACGAAGTGGGGACTGCAAATCACTAAATGTTTTTTGGATTCCCATGGTTTTCAATCTACATTGGAAAAATTACGAAACAGGTATTAACGAAAGACATAATACAAATTACTTTATTAAATTTGTTTAATAAAAAAATGTTTTAACGACCAGTGGCAATGACATGATTTCACTCAAATTCTTTTCACTTTCATTTTTCGACCCATTATATTGATATAATATTTTCGATGGATTTGTGCCCCAAGTCTCTTATAAAAGTAGTAGTAAGTAAATCTCGAAAATACCGTTACTTTAAACCAATTTTTCCTTTTAGAAAAATTTTAATGTAATGTGTAATGTAATGTAATGTGCAATGTAATGTAATGTAAATGTAATGTAATGTAATATAATGTGTACCGTAATGTGTAATGTAATGTAATATAATGTGTACCGTAATGTGTAATGTAATGTAATGTGTATTGTAATGTGTAATGTAATGTAATGTGTAATGTAATGTGTAATGTAATGTAATGTAATGTGTAATGTAATCAGTAATGTAATATAATATATAATTTAAGGTATAATGTGTAATGTAATGTAATATGATGTGTAATGTAATGAAATGTGTAATGTACTTTAATGTGTAATGTAAAGTAATGTAATGTGGAATGTAATAAGTAATGTAATGTAATGTGTAATGTAACGTGCAATGTAACGTGTAATGTAACGTGTAATGTAACGTGAATTGTATTGTAATATGCAATGTAATGTAATGAGTAATGAAATGTGTAATGTAAAGTAATGTCATGTGTAATATAACGTGTAAAGTAAGGTGTAATATAACGTGTAATGTAACGTGTAATGTAATGTGTATTTTAATATAATGTGTAATGTAATGTAAAATGCAATGTAATGTAATGTGCAATGTAATATAATGTGTAATGTAATGCGTAATGTGTAAAGTGTAATGTAATGTAATTTGTAATGTAATGTAATGTAATGTGTAATGTAATGTTTAATGTAATGTGTAGTGTAATGTGTAATGTAATGTAATGTGTAATGTAATGTAATGTGTAATGTAATGTTTAATGTAATGTGTAGTGTAATGTGTAGTGTAATGTGTAATGTAATGTGTAATGTAATATAACGTGTAATGTAATATAACATATATGTAATGTGTACTGTAATGTAATATGTAATGTAATGTGTAATTAAATGTGACGTAAACTGTAAAGCATAGCAATGTGTAATGTTATGTAATGTAACGTGTAACGTGTAAAATGTAACGTAACACGTAACGTAACGTGTAACGTAACGTGTAACGTAACGTGTAATGTGAACGAAACGTGTAACGTAACCAGTAACGTGTAAAGTGTAACGTGTAAATTAACGGGTAACGTAACGTGTAACGTAACGTGTAACGTGTAACGTAACGTGTAACGTAACGTGTAACGTGTAACGTAACGTGTAACGTGTAGCGTAACATGTGATGTGTTACGTAACGTGTGACGTGCTACTTAACGTGTGACGTGCTACGTAACGTGTAACGTGTAACGTAACGCGTAATGTAACGTAAAATATAATGTGTAATGTGTGATGAGATGTGTAAAGGGTTATGTAACGTGTGATGTAATGTGTAATATAATCTAATGTGTAATGTAATGTGTAATGTAACGTATAACGTAGCTTGTAACTTAACGTGCAACGTGTAACGTGTTACGTGTAACGTCGTAACGTGTAACTTAATGTGTAAGGTGTAACGTAACGTGTAAAGTGTAACGGAACGTGTAACGTGTAATGTAACGTTTAACATGTAACGTAACGTGTAATGTAACTTGTACTGTAACGTGTAATGTAACATGTAATGCAACGTGTAATGAAACGTGAAATGTAACGTGTAATGTAACGTGTAATGTAACATGTAGTGTAATGTGTAAACGTGTAACGTGTAACGTAACGTGTAATTTAATGTGCCATGTAACATAATGTAATATATTTAATGTACTGTTTAATAAAATCTAATGTGTAATGTAATGTATTGTGTAATGTAACGTGTAAGGTAACGTGTGACGTAACGTGTAACGTAACGTGTAACCTGACATGTAACTTAACGTGTTACGTGTTACGTGCAACGTTGTAACGTGTAACGTGTAACGTGACGTGAAAGGTGTAACGTAACGTGTAACGTGTTACCTAACGTTTAACGTAACGTAACGTGTAGCGTGTAACCTGTAACGTAACGTGTAATGTGTACCGTGTAATGTGTAATGTGTGAAGTAATGTGTGATGTAATGTGTGATGTAATGTGTGATGTAATGTGTAATGTAATGTAATGTGTAATGTAATGTAATGTATAATGTAATGTAATGTGTAATGTAATGTAATGTGTAATGTAACGTAATGTGTATTGTAACGTAATGTGTAATGTAACGTGTAACGTATAACGTAACATGTGAAATAACGTGTAAAGTGTATCGTAACATGTAACGTGTAACGGAACTTGTAACTTGTATTGCGTAACGTGTAACGTAACGGGTAACGTAACGTGTAACGTGTCACGTAATTTGTAAATTAACGTGAAACGTGTAATGTAATGTAACGTATAATGTAACGTAACGTGTAATGTAACGTGTAACGTGTAACGTGTAACTTCGTAACGTGTAACGTAACATGTACCGTAATGTGTACCGTGTAACGTAACGTGTACTGTGTAACGTAACATGTATCGTGTCACGTAACGTGAAACGTGTAACGTAACGTATCGTGTGACGTAACTTGTAAACGTGTAACGCATAACGTAACGCATATCGTGTAAGATATTACGCAATGTGTAACGTGTTACGTAACGTGTACAATGCACCGTGAAATAAAGTGACGTGTAACGTGTAATGTGTAATGTAATATGTTATGTAATGTGTGATTAAATGGAATGTAATATGTAATGTAATGTGTAATGTAATGTGTGATGTGAATTAATGTAATGTAATGTGTAATGTAATGGAATGTGTAATGTAATGTAATCTAATGTAATGTAATGTGTTATGTAATGTAACGTGTAACGTAACGTGTAACGTAACGTGTAACGTAACGTGTATCGTAACGTGTAACGTAACGTGTAACGTAACGTGTAACGTAACGTGTAACGTAACGTGTAACGTAACGTGTAACGTAACGTGTAACGTAACGTGTATCGTAACGTGTGATGTAAAGTATAGTGTAACGTGTAATGTGACGTAACGTGTAACGTGTAATGTAACGTAACGTATCATGTAATGTAAAGTGTAATGTAACGTAACGAGTAAGGTAACGTGTAACGTAACATGCAATGTAACGTATAGTGTTATGTAACGTAATGTGTAATGTAACGTTACGTGTACTGTAACGTAACGTGTAATGTGTGATGTAACGTGTGATGTAATGTGTGATGTAAGGTGTAATGTAATGTGTAATTTAATGTAATGTGATATGTTATGTATTGTAATGAGTAATGTAATGTGCAATGTAATGTAATATGCAATGTAATGTGTAATTAAATATAATGTAACGTGTAATGTAATGTAACGTGTAATGTGTAATATAATGTAAAATATTATGTAATGTCATGTGTAATGTAATGCAATGTGTATAGTAATGTAAGGTTTAATGTAATGTAATGTGTAATATAATGTAATATGTAATATACCTTGATATGTAATGTAACGTAATGTGTAATGTATAGTTATGTGTAATATAACGTGTAACGTGTAACGTATAATGTGTAACGTAACGTGTAACGTAACTTATAACGTGTAATGTAACGGGTAACGTAATGTGTAAAGTGACGTGTAACGTGTAGCGTAACGTGTAGCGTAACGTGTAGCGTAACGTGTAGCGTAACGTGTAACGTAACATGTAACGTAATGTGTAACGTAATGTGTAACGTGTAACGTAATGTTTAACGTATAAAGTAACGTGCAATATGTAACGTAATGTGTAACGTTGGGCGTTTCGTGTAATGTGTAACGTAATGTGTAACCTGTAATGTATTGTAACGTGTAATGTAACTCGTAATGCAAAGTGTAATGTAACGTGTAATGTAATGAAATTTGTAATGTAATGTAATATGTGTAATATAATGTGTAATGTAATGTAATGTGTAATGTAGCGTGACCGTAACGTGTAACGTGACATGTAACTTAACGTATAACGTCGTAACGTGTAACGTGTAATGTTGTAAAGTGTAATGTGATTTGTAATATAACGTGTATTGTAACATGTAATGCAACGTGTAATGTAGCGTGTAATGAAAAGTGTAATGTAATGTGTAATGTAACGTAAAATGAAACGTGTAATCTAACATGTAATGTAACGTGTAACGTAACGTGTAATGTAACGTGTAATGCAATGTAATATGTAATGTAATGCAATATGTGTAATGTACTTTGTAATGTAATCTAATCTGTAATGTAATGTGGAATGTAACGTGTAATGTTACGTGTAACGTAACGTGTAACGTTACATGTGACCTAACGTGTAACGTGTTACGTGTAACGTCGTAACGTGTAATGTGTAACGTAACGTTCAACGTATAACGTAACGTGTAATGTGTATCGTGTAATGTATAATGTATACAATGTAATGTGATGTGTAATATGTGATGTAATGTGTGATGTAATGTGTGATGTAATGTGTGACGTAATGTGTAATGTAATGTGTAATGTAATGTAATGTGTAATGTAATGTGTTATGTATTATAATTTGTAATGTAATGTAATACGTAATGTAATGTGCAATGTAATGTATATGTAATGTAATGTGTAATTAAATGTAATGTACGTCTAATATAACGGGTAACGTGTGTCGTGTAGTTTACCGTTTAACATTTAACGTAACATGTAATGTGTAATGTAATGTAATGTGTAATGTAATGTGTTATGTATTGTAATGTGTAATGTAATGTAATATGTAATGTAATGTGCAATGTAATGTATATGTAATGTAATGTGTAATTAAATGTAATGTACGTCTAATATAACGGGTAACGTGTGTCGTGTAGTTTACCGTTTAACATTTAACGTAACATGTAACGTAACGTGTAACGTAACGTGTAACGTGTAACGTAACGTGTAACGTGTAACGTAATGTGTAATGTAACGTGTAATGTAACGTGTTACGTAACGTGTAAAGTAACGTGCAACGTAACGCGTAACGTAACGTGTAACGTAACGTGTAACGCAACGTGTAACGTAACGTGTAACGTAACGTGTAACGTAACGTGTACCGTAACGTGTACCGTAACGTGTAACGTAATGTGTAGTATAAAGTGTAAAGTGTAAAATGTAATGTATTCTATAATGAATTGTAAGGTAATGTGTAATGTAATTTAATGTGTAATATAATGTCATGTGTAATGTGTAATGTAATGAGTAATGAAATGTAATTTGTAATGTATAGTAATGTTATGTAATATAACGTATTGTAATGTAATATGTAATTTAATGTAATGTGTAATGTAATATAATGTAGAATGTAATGTGTAACGTAACGTGTAACGTAACCTGTACCGTGTAACGTAACGTGTAACTTAACATGAAACTTATAACATAATATGTAAAGTGTAACGTAACGTGTAACATAACGTGTAACGTAAAGTGTAACGTAACGTGTAACATAACGTGTAACGTAACGTGTAACGTAACGTGTAACGTAACGTGTAACGTAACGTGTAACGTAACGTGTAACGTAACGTGTTACGTAACATGTAACGTGAAGTGTAACATAACGTGTAACGTAGCGTGTAACGTAACGTGTAACGTAACGCGTAACGTATCACGTAACGAAACGTGTAACGTAACGTGTAACGTAACGCGCAACGTAACGTATAACATGTAACGTAAAGTGTGATATGAACCGTGTAATGTGTAATGTATACCGTGTAATGTGATGTGTGATATGTGACATAATGTGTGATGTAATGTGTGATGTAATGTGTGACGTAATGTTTAATGGAATGTGTAATGTACTGTAATGTGTAATGTAATGTGTAATGTATTGCAATTTGTAGTGTAATGTGTAATGTATACCGTGTAATGTGATGTGTGATATGTGACATAATGTGTGATGTAATGTGTGACGTAATGTGTAATGGAATGTGTAATGTAATGTGTAATGTATTGCAATTTGTAATGTAATGTGTAATGTAATGTAATATGTAATGTAATGTGTAATGTAATGTTAGTTGTAATGTAATGTGTAATTAAATGTAATGTAATATAACGGGTAACGTGTATCGTGTAGTTTACCGTGTAACATGTAACGTAACATGTAACGTGTAATGTGTAACGTAACGTGTAACGTGTAACGTAACGTGTAATGTAACGTGTAATGTAACGTGTTATGTAACGTGTAATGTAACGTGTAACGTAACGTGTAACGTAGCGTGTAACGTAGCGTGTAACGTAGTGTGTAACGTAGCGCGTAACGTAGCGCGTAACGTAGCGCGTAACGTAACGCGTAACGTAATGCGTAACGTAACACGTAACGTAAAGTGTAACGTAACGTGTAACGTAACGTGTAACGTGACGTGTAACGTAACGTATAACGTAACATGTAACGTAACGTGTAACGTAACGTGTAACGTACCGTGTAACGTAACGTGTGACAAAACGTGTAACGTAACGTGTAATGTAACGCGTAACGTAACGTGTAACGTAACGTGTAACGTTACGCGTAACGTAACGTGTAACATGTAACGTAAAGTGTAATGTGTACCGTGTAATGTGTAATGTATACCGTGTAATGTGGTGTTTAATATGTGATATAATGTGTGATGTAATGTGTGATGTAATGTGTGATGTAATGTGTGACGTAATGTGTAATGTAATGTGTAATGTACTGTAATGTGTAATGTATTGCAATTTGTAATGTAATGTGTAATGTAATGTAGTATGTAATGTAATGTGTAATGTAATGTTATATGTAATGTAATGTGTAATTAAATGTAATGTAATATAACGGGTAACGTGTATCGTGTAACGTAACGTGTAATGTAAAGTGTTACGTAACGTGTAACGTAACGTGTAACGTAACGTGTAACGTAACTTGTAACGTAGCAAAGTAACGTAGCGTGTAACGTAGCGTGTAACGTAGCGTGTAACGTAGGGTGTAACGTAGCGTGTAACGTAGCGTATAACGTAGAGTGTAACGTAGCGTGTAACGTAGCGTATAACGTAGAGTGTAACGTAGCGTGTAACATAGCGTGTAACATAAATTGTAACGTAACGTGTAGCGTAACGTGTAGCGTAACGTATAGCGTAACGTGTAGCGTAACGTGTAGCGTAACGTGTAGCGTAACGTGTAGCGTAACTTGTAACGTAACGTGTTATGTAACGTGAGACGTAACGTGTGACGTAACGTGTGACGTAACGTGTGACGTAACGTGTGACGTAACGTGTGACGTAACGTGTGACGTAACGTGTGACGTAACGTATGACGTAACGTGTGACGTAATGTGTGACGTAACGTGTGACGTAACGTGTAGTGTAATGTGTAGTAAATGTGTAGTGTAATGTGTAGTAAAAGTGTAAAGTGTACAATGTAATGTATTCTATAATGTAATGTAAGGTAATGTGTAATATAATGTGTAATGTAATTTAATGTGTAATATAATGTCATGTGTAATGTGTAATATAATGAGTAATGAAATATAATTTGTAATGTATAGTAATGTCATGTAATGTAACGTATTGTAATGTAATATGTAATTTAATGTTATATGTAATGTAATATAATGTGGAATGTAACGTGTAACGTAACCTGTACCGTGTAACGTAACGTGTAACTTAACATGAAACTTTTAACATAATATGTAACGTGTAACGTAACGTGTAACTTAACATGAAACTTGTAACATAATGTGTGACGTGTAACGTAACGTGTAACGTGTAACATAACGTGTAACGAAACATGTAACGTGTAACGTAACGTATAACGCAACGTGTTACGTAACATGTAACGTAAAGTGTAACGTAACGTGTAACGTGTAACGTAACGTGTAATGTAACGTGTAATGTAATGTGTTACGTAACGTGTAACGTAGCGCGTAACGTAACGCGTAACGTAACGCGTAAGGTAACGCGTAACGTAACGCGTAGGGTAACGCGTAACGTAACGCGTAACGTAACGTGTAACGTAACGTGTAACGTAACGTGTAACGTAACGCGTAACGTAACGCGTAACGTAACATGTAACATGTAACGTAAAGTGTAATGTGTACCGTGTAATGTGTAATGTATACCGTGTAATGTGATGTGTAATATGTGATATAATGTGTGATGTAATGTGTGATGTAATGTGTGATGTAATGTGTGACGTAATGTGTAATGTAATGTGTAATGTACTGTAATGTGTAATGTATTGCAATTTGTAATGTAATGTGTAATGTAATGTAATATGTAATGTAATGTGTAATTTAATGTTATATGTAATGTAATGTGTAATTAAATGTAATGTTATATAAGGGGTAACATGTATCGTGTAGTTTACCGTGTAACATGTAACGTAACATGTAACGTGTAATGTGTAACGTAACGTGTAACGTGTAACGTAACGTGTAATGTAAAGTGTTACTTAACGTGTAACGTAACGTATAACGTAACGTGTAACGTAACATGTAACTTAACGTGTAACGTAACATGTAACGTAACGTGTAACGTAACGTGTAACGTAACGTGTAACGTAGCGTGTAACGTAGCGTGTAACGTAGCGTGTAACGTAGCGTGTAACGTAGCGTGTAACGTAGCGTGTAACGTAGCGTGTAACGTAGCGTGTAACGTAGCGTGTAACGTAGGGTGCAACGTAGCGTGTAACGTAGCGTGTAACGTAGAGTGTAACGTAGCGTGTAACATAGCGTGTAACGTAAATTGTAACGTAACGTGTAGCGTAACGTGTAGCGTAACGTGTAGCGTTACTTGTAACGTAACGTGTTACGTAACGTGTTACGTAACGTGTGACGTAACGTGTGACGTAACGTGTGACGTAACGTGTGACGTAACGTGTGACGTAACGTGTGACGTAACGTGTGACGTAACGTGTGACGTAACGTGTGACGTAACGTGTGACGTAACGTGTGACGTAACGTGTGACGTAACGTGTGACGTAACGTGTGACGTAACGTGTGACGTAACGTGCGACGTAACGTGTGACGTAACGTATGACGTAACGTGTGACGTAATGTGTGACGTAAAGTGTGACGTAACGTGTGACGTAACGTGTAGTGTAATATGTAGTAAATGTGTAGTGTAATGTGTAGTAAAAGTGTAAAGTGTAAAATGTAATGTATTCTATAATGTAATGTAAGGTAATGTGTAATATAATGTGTAATGTAATTTAATGTGTAATATAATGTCATGTGTAATGGGTAATGAAATGTAATTTGTAATGTATAGTAATGTCATGTAATGTAACGTATTGTAATGTAATATGTAATTTAATGTAATGTGTAATGTAATATAATGTGGAATGTAACGTGTAATGTAACCTGTACCGTGTAACTTAACATGAAACTTTTAACATAATATGTAACGTGTAACGTAACGTGTAACTTAACATGAAACTTGTAACATACTATGTAACGTGTAACGTAACGTGTAACGTGTAACATAACGTGTAACGTAACATGTAACGTGTAACGTAACTTGTAACGTAACGTGTAACGTAACGTGTAACGTGACGTGTAACGTGACGTGTAACGTAACGTGTAACGTAACCTGTAACGTAATGTGTAACGTGTAACGTAACGTGTAAAAATAACGCGTAACGTAACGTGTAACATGTAACGTAAAGTGTAATGTGAACCGTGTAATGTGTAATGTATACCATGTAATGTGATGTGTGATATGTGACATAATGTGTGATGTAATGTGTGATGTAATGTGTGACGTAATGTGTAATGTAATGTGTAATGTACTGTAATGTGTAATGTAATGTGTAATGTATTGCAATTTGTAATGTAATGTTTAATGTAATGTAATATGTAATGTAATGTGTAATGTAATGTTAGTTGTAATGTAATGTGTAATTAAATGTAATGTTATATAACGGGTAACGTGTATCGTGTAGTTTACCGTGTAACATGTAACGTAACATGTAACGTGTAATGTGTAACGTAACGTGTAACGTAACGTGTAATGTAACGTGTAATGTAACGTGTTACGTAACGTGTATCATAGAGCGTAACGTAGCGCGTAACGTAACGCGTAACGTAACGCGTAACGTAACGCGTTACGTAACGTGTAACGTAACGTGTAACGTAACGTGTAACGTAACGTGTAACGTAACGTGTGACGTAACGTGTAACGTAACGTGTAACGTAACGCGTAACGTAAAGTGTAACGTAAAGTGTAACGTAACGCGTAACGTAATGTGTAACATGTAACGTAAAGTGTAATGTGTACCGTGTAATGTGCAATGTATACCGTGTAATGTGATGTGTAATATGTGATATAATGTGTGATGTAATGTGTGACGTAATGTGTGATGTAATGTGTGACGTAATGTGTAATGTGTTAGAATTAATATCAAAATAATGTATTTAATGTACTACTAGCGCCTTCTATGTGGTATCATTTGTAACTACCTACCTAAGGTTAATATTAAGAAATAAATTCATTCTTTGATCAACTACCGTACACGTTTTATTAGGTTATGCGCCCAGACCCACATTTTGCTAAAATCTTTTTTATTTTCTCGTGCGAAAGTAACTATGTCGACGTCGGGGTACTTAGTAAATGTGCCGAAACTCAAAGGACGCGAAAATTACGACGATTGGGCCTTTGCAACAAGTAATTTCTTGTTACTTGAAGGCATTGACATTGAAAATGTACCGGCAACTATCAGTGAATCTGAGAAGAAAAAAGCTAAAGAAAAACTCGTTATGACAATTGACTGTTCATTATATGTGCATATAAAAAGTGAAACTACAGTGAACGGTGTGTGGAAGAAATTAAATCAGTTATTTGACGACACGGGGTATCAACGAAAAATAAGTTTGCTTCGTACATTGATTTCAATACGCCTCGATAACTGCGAATCCATGACATCCTATGTATCTCAAGTGGTTGAGACAGCACATAAATTGAAAGGGACAGGTTTCGAAATCACAGACGAGTGGATTGGGTCATTACTTTTGGCGGGACCTCCAGATAAGTATTCACCGATGATAATGGCAATAGAACACTCTGGAATAGCCATTAGCGCTGACGTCATTAAAACAAAGTTACTTGATATGTGTTCGGAGGTTGGCACTACTGGAATCGACTCTGCCTTTTGGTCAAAAGAGCGAAATAAAAAAGGCAACACTGACAAGCAAATGTCAAAGTCAGCCAGCAGTAAACAAATAAAGTGTTATAATTGCAAGAAGATCGGCCACTACAAAAATAAGTGTCCTGAATTAAAAGCAAATAAACAATTGAATACTTTTAGCGCGGCGTTTTTCAACGGTTATTATAACACAGAAGACTGGTACATCGACTCAGAGGCAAGCGCGCATATCAAAAATGTTTACACCGAACTCGACCAGTACACGAACCTAAAGAAATCGTAGTGGCAAATCAAATGACGGTGCCTGTAGTTTGTGTTGGTGAAACACAGATAACGACATGCGTGAACAGTTCTCAGTATGACGTGATTGTGAAGGACGTATTGTATATACCGAATCTCACGGCAAACTTATTATCCGTAAGCCAACTTATAGCTAAAGGAAATAAAGTTGTATTCAAAAAAGATACCTGTTTGATATACAACCAAGTGAATGAGCTTATTGGTACAGCAAATTTGATAAATGGAGTGTACAAGTTAAACACAAAAAAATTCGAGAACTCGTTATCGGCAATGTCATAAAAGGTTAGGACATATAAATAGTAAGTCCTTACAAAAAATGAAAGAAGGAGCAGTAGAAGGAGTTTCTTTTCACAATACAGCTGACATACAGATACAGAATTGTGAAGTGTGCTGTGAGGGAAAACAATCACGTTTCCCTTTCCCATCAGCAAACCATAGAAGTGAAAAACTACTGGATGTAGTACACTCAGATTTATGCGGGCAGATGGAGACCAAGTCAATTGGTCTGGCGAAGTACTTTCTTCTGTTTGTGGATGATGCCAGCAGAATGACTTTTGTCTACTTCTTGAAGGAAAAGAACCAGGTGTTCCAGCATTTCAAAGAATTTCGAAGTTTAGTTGAGAATCAAACTGGAAACAAGATAAAAATACTGAGAACCGACAATGGAGGTGAATTTTGTTCACGTGAGATGGAAAGTTACTTAAAACAAGTAGGTATTGTATATCAGAAGACCAATCCTCACACTCCAGAGCAGAATGGACTCTCAGGGAGGTTCAACAGAACTATAGTTGAACGGGCAAGATGTTTATTGTTTGAAGCAGGTCTCGACAAAAGTTTTTGGGCTGAAGCAGTTAATACTGCAGTTTACCTAAAGAACAGAACACCAGCCGCCAGTTTAGGCATGATGACACCATTTGAGAGGTGGACAGGTGAGAAACCAGACCTCAGCCATGTTAGAATTTTTGGCAGTAAAGTAATGGTGCATGTTCCCAAAATACAACGACAAAAATGGGATAAGAAGGCTGACAGATTAATTTTAATTGGGTATCCAGAAAATGTGAAAGGGTACAGATTGTATAACCCAAGAACTAAAAAAATTACTACGAGCAGAGATGTCATCATTATGGAGAAAATGGAGTTGGACGAAGCTCAGATTGTAGTAAACGATTGTGAAAATAAGTCAAAGAAAAATGAAAATTTAGAAGAAGATGAAAGTTTAATAGAAAATCCAGGTTCAGATCCAAATGATTCAACATATATTTGTGAATCATCGTCTTCCCAAGATGACTCGTATCAATCTGTTACTGAAAAAGAGTCTTTTGCAGAGAATGAAGTTCAAATTGAAGCTAAGCGTAAAAGAAAGCCAGTAGAAAGATATGGGATGACCAATCTCTGTCTTCTGGATAATCTGGAATCATGTGATGAAGAACTCAGTTATGAAGCAGCAATAAATGGACCAGACAAGGAACAGTGGAGACAAGCGATGGAAGATGAACTGAAAGCTTTCGACGATAATCAAGTATGGACGTTTGTAGATAGGAAAAAAGCTGATAGAGTGATACAGTGCAAGTGGGTATTCAAGAAAAAGTACGAAAGTGATAATAGTGTGCGATATAGAGCAAGACTGGTGGCAAAAGGTTTTACCCAAAAAGAAGGTGTGGCTTGCGCTGACACATACTCACCAGTGCTTCGTTACTCTACACTAAGGTTTCTATTTGCTTTAAGTGTCAAACTTAACCTTGAAATTACTCACTTAGATGTAACTACAGCATTCCTAAATGGTTACTTAAATGAAAAAGTGTATATGCAAGTTCCCCCCAATTTAGATTGTAAAGAAAATAGTGTTCTTAAATTAAATCGTGCAATTTATGGTCTAAAACAATCAGCCAGGGCTTGGAACGAAAGAGTAAATGATTCTTTATTAAAATTAAATTTTGTTAAGTGAAAGTTAGAACCATGTCTGTATATAAAAAATTGCGAAAAGGAGCAGATCATAATAGCAATTTTTGTTGATGATTTTTTCATTTTTTCTAACAGTAGTAATATGGTTAAGGAGTTAAAAACAAATTTAATGTCAAAATTTAAAATTAAGGATTTGGGGCAATTAAAACAATGTTTGGGTATGAGAGTAAAAATGTATCAGAATGGCAATATTTCCTTAGATCAAGAAAAGTTTGTAGACCATATTTTAAGTAAATTTAATATGACAAACTGTAAAGTTGTTGGTACTGATTGAGAAAAATTTAAAACTAGAGAAAAGTGTAGATGTTTGTAAACAATATCCATTCCAACAACTAATGGGAAGCTTAATGTACATAAGTGTTTTGATTCGTCCAGATATTTCCTATAGTGTGAGTTATTTGAGCCAATTTAATAATTCATATTCCTATACTCATTGGAAGCCTGCGAAACGCATCCTAAGATATTTATGTAAAACTAAATCTTATGGCCTAATGTTTATCAAAGATAATTGTAAATTAGAGGGTTTCGTTGATGCAGATTGGGCTTCAAACACACTAGATAGGAGATCCTATACAGGTTTCTACTTTAAACTTTCTGGAACTGTTATTTCATATGAATGTAAAAAACAACGTACTATAGCCTTATCAAGTACAGAGGCAGAATATATGGCAATTGCCGAAACCTGTAAAGAGTCTATTTATTTAAAAAACTTGTTTTCTGAAATTGTAAACAGTTGTGATTATGTAATTATATTGTATAATGACAATCAAGGCGCTCAGAAGCTGTCTGAAAATTCTTTATTTCATAAAAGAACTAAGCACATAGATGTGCGTCATCATTTTGTTAGAGAAGCAGTTGCTAACAATCTTATAAAGATAGTCTACATTCCAACATCTGAAATGCCAGCAGACTTGCTGACCAAGGGTTTAGATAGTGTTAAACATAACTATTTTGTAAAAAAGTTAGGTATTCAAAACATTGTTTAATAGGGACTATCTGTAAATTAATAACATTTTTTGCTTTTATTAGTTTGTTAAAAATAATTTATATATTACAAAGTTCAGTTACAGTTACTAAGTATTTTGATAAGTGGAGATGTTAGAATTAATATCAAAATAATGTATTTAATGTACTACTAGCGCCTTCTATATGGTATCGTTTGTAACTACCGACCTAAGGTTAATATTAAGAAATAAATTCAGTCTTTGGCCAACTACCGTACACGTTTTATTATAATGTACTGTAATGTGTAATGTAATGTGTAATGTATTGCAATTTGTAATGTAATGTGTAATGTAATGTAATATGTAATGTAATGTGTAATGTAATGTTATATGTAATGTAATGTGTAATTAAATGTAATGTAATATAACGGGTAACGTGTATCGTGTAGTTTACCGTGTAACATGTAACGTAACATGTAACGTGTAATGTGTAACGTAACGTGTAACGTAACGTGTAACGTAACGTCTAATGTAACGTGTAACGTAACGTTTAACGTAACGTGTAACGTAGCGTGTAACGTAGCGTGTAACGTAGCGTGTAACGTAGCGTGTAACGTAGCGTGTAACGTTGCTTGTAACGTAACGTGTAACGTAACGTATAGCGTAACGTGTAGCGTAACGTGTAGCGTAACGTGTAGCGTAACGTGTAGCGTAACGTGCAGCGTAACGTGTAACGTAACGTGTTACGTAACGTGTGACGTAACGTGTGACGTAACGTCTGACCTAACGTGTAACGTAATGTGTAGTGAAATGTGTAGTATAAAGTGTAAAGTGTAAAATGTAATGTATTCTATAATGTAATGTAAGGTAATGTGTAATATAATGTGTAATGTAATTTAATGTGTAATATAATGTCATATGTAATGTGTAATATAATGAGTAATGAAATGTAATTTGTAATGTATAGTAATGTCATGTAATGTAATGTATTGTAATGTAATATGTAATTTAATGCAATGTTTAATGTAATATAATGTGGAATGTAACGTGTAACGTAACCTGTACCATGTAACGTAACGTGTAACTTAACATGAAACTTTTAACATATTATGTAGCGTGTAACGTAACGTGTAACTTAACATGAAACTTGTAACATAATATGTAACGTGTAACGTGTAACATAACGTGTAACGTAACATGTAAAGTGTAACGTAACGTGTAACGTAACGTGTAACGTAATGTCTAACGTAACATGTAACGTAACGTGTAACGTAATGTGTAACGTAACGTGTAACGTATCACGTAACGTAACGTGTAACGTAACGTGTAACATAACGTGTAACGTAACGTGTAACGTAACGCGTAACGTAACGTATAACATGTAACGTAAAGTGTAATGTGAACCGTGTAATGTGTAATGTATGCCGTGTAATGTGATGTGTGTTATGTGACGTAATGTGTGATGTAATGTGTGATGTAATGTGTGACGTAATGTGTAATGTGTAATGTAATGTGTAATGTACTGTAATGTGTAATGTAATGTGTAATGTATTGCATTTTGTAATGTAATATGTAATGTAATGTAATATGTAATGTAATGTGTAATGTAATGTTATATGTAATGTAATGTGTAATTAAATGTAATGTAATATAACGGGTAACGTGTATCGTGTAATTTACCGTGTAACATGTAACGTAACATGTAACGTGTAATGTGTAACGTAACGTGTAACGTGTAACGTAACGTGTAACGTAACGTGTAATGTAGCGTGTAACGTAACGTGTAACGTAACATGTAACGTAACGTGTAACGTAACGTGTAACGTAACGTGTAAAGTAACGTGTAACGTAACGTGTAACGTAACGTGTAACGTAACGTGTAACGTAGCGTGTAACGTAGCGTGTAACGTAGCGTGTAACGTAGAGTGTAACGTAGATTGTAACGTAGCGTGTAACATAGCGTGTAACGTAAATTGTAACGTGACGTGTAACGTGACGTGTAACGTAACGTGTAACGTAACGTGTAATGTAACGTGTAACAAAACGTGTAACGTAACGTGTAACGTAACGTATAACGTAAAGTGCAACGTGTATCGTAACTTATAACGTGTAATGCGTATTGTGTAACGTAACGGGTAACGTAACGCGTAACGTGACGTGTAACGTTTAGCGTAATGTGTAGTGTTCCGTGTAACGTAACATGTAACGTAACGTGTAACGTAAGTGTAACGTGTAACGTAACGTTTAACGTATAACATAACGTGTAACATGTAACGTAATGTGTAACGTGTGGCGTAACGTGCAATGTGTAACGTTATGTGTAACCTGTAATGTATTGTAACGTGTAATGTAACTCGTAATACAACGTGTAATGTAATGTATAATGTAATGTAATATGTAATGTAATGTAATATGTGTAATATAATGTGTAATGTAATGTAATGTTGTAACGTGTCACGTAATGTGTAAGGTGTAAAGTAACGTATAACGTAACGTGTAACATAACGTAAAACGTTTATCGTAACGTGTAACGTGTAACATAACGTGTAACATGTATTGTAATGCAACGTGTAATGTGACTTGTAACGTAACGTGTATTGTAACATGTAATGCAACGTGTAATGTAGCGTGTAATGTAATTTAATATGTAATGTATTGCAATATGTGTAATGTACTTTGTAATGTAATCTAATCTGTAATGTAATGTGGAATGTAACGTGTAACGTTACGTTTAACGTAACGTGTAACGTGACATGTGACTTAACGTGTAACGTGTTACGTGTAACGTCGTAACGTGTAACGTAACGTGTAACGTAACGTGTAATGTTAAGTATAACGTGTTACCTAACGTTTAACGTAACGTAACGTGTAATGTGTACCGTGTAATGTGTAATGTATACCGTGTAATGTTATGTGTAATATGTGATGTAATGTGTGATGTAATGTGTGACGTAATGTGTAATGTAATGTGTAATGTACTGTAATGTGTAATGTAATGTGTTATGTATTGTAATGTGTAACGTAATGTAATATGTAATGTAATGTGTAATTAAATGTAATGTAATGTGTAATGTAATTTGTAATGTAATGTAATGTGTAATATAATGTGATGTGTAATGTGTAATGTAATGTAATATGTAATTTAACGTAATGTGTAATGTAACGTAATGTGTAATGTAACGTGTAACGTGTGACGTAACGTGTAACGTGTGACATAACGTGTAACGTAACGGGTAACGTGTAATATAACGGGTAACGTGTAACGTGTGGTTTACCGTGTAACATGTAACGTAACATGTAACGTGTAACGTGTAACGTAACGTGTAACGTGTGACGTAACGTGTAACGTGTAACGTAACGTGTAACGTAACGTGTAATGTGTAACATAACGTGTAACGTAACATGTAATGTAACGTGTAATGTAACATGTAACGTAACATGTAACATAATGCATAGCGTAACGTGTAACGTGTGATGTGACGTAACGTGTAACGTGTAATGTAACGTAATATATCATGTACTGTAACGTGTAACGTAACGTAAAGAGTAATGTAACGTGTGACGTAATGTGCAATGTAACGTACCGTGTTATGTAACGTAATGTGTAATGTAACGTTACGTGTACTGTAACGTAACGTGTAATGTGTAACGTGTAATGTGGTGTGTAATGTGTGATGTAATGTGTGATATAATCTATGATCTAAGGTGTAATGTAATGTAATGTGCAATGTAATGTAATGTGTATTGTAATGTAACATGTAATGTGTAACATAATGTAATATATTATGTAATGTAATGTGTAATGTAATGCATTGTGTATAGTAATGTGGGGTGTAATGTAATGTGTAATATAATGTAATATGTAATATAACTTGATATGTAATGTAACGTAATGTGTTATGTATAGTAATGTGTAATGTAACGTGTAACGTGTAACGTATAATGTGTAACGTAACGTGCAACGTGTAACGTAACTTGTAACGTGTAACGCGTAACATCTAACGTAACGGGTAACGTAACGTGTAACATGACGTGTACCGTGTAGCGTAACATGTAACGTAACATGTAACGTAACGTATAACGTAATGTTTAAAGTGTGGCGTAATGTGTAACGTGTAACGTAATGTGTAAACTGTAATGTATTGTAACGTGTAATGTAACGCATAATGCAACGTATGATGTGACGTGTAATGTAATGTAATATGTAATGTAATGTAATATGGTAATATAATATGTAATGTAATGTAATGTGTAATGTAGGGTGACCGTAACGTGTAACGTGACATGTAACTTAATGTGTAACGTCGTAACGTGTAACGTGTAATGTTTTAACGTGTAACGTAATGTGTAAAGTGTAAAATAACGTATAACGTAACGTGTAACGTAACGTGTAACATAACGTGTAACGTGTATTGTAATGTAACGTGTGATGTGACTTGTAATGTAATGTGTATTGTAACATGTAATGCAACGTGTAATGTAGCGTGTAATGAAACGTTTAATGTAATGTGTAATGTAACGTATAATGTAATGTAATATGTAATGTAATGCAATATGTGTAATGTACTTTGTAATGTAATCTAATCTGTAATGTAATGTAAAATGTAACGTGTAACGTGACATGTGACTTAACGTGTAACGTGTTACGTGTAACGTCGTAACGTGTAATGTAATATGGAATGTAACGTGTAACGTTACGTGTAACGTAACGTGTAACGTGACATGTGACTTAACGGGTAACGTGTTACGTGTAACGTCGTAACCTGTTATGTAACGTGTAAGGTGTAACGTAACGTGTAAAGTTACGTATAACGTTTTACCTAACGTGTAACGTAACGTAACGTGTAACGTAACATGTAATGTGTACCGTGTAATATATACCGTGTAATGTGATGTGTAATATGTGAAGTAATGTGTAATGTACTGTAATGTGTAATGTAATGTGTTATGCATTGTAATGTGTACTGTAATGTGTAATGTAATGTAATATGTAATGTAATGTGTAATTAAATGTAATGTAATGTGTAATATAGTTTGTAATGTAATGTAATGTGTAATGTAATGTAACGTGTAATGTGTAATGTAATGTAATATGTAATTTAACGTAATGTGTAATGTAACGTAATGTGTAATGTAACGTAATGTATAATGTAACGTAATGTGTAATGTAACGTGTAGCGTGTGACGTAACGTGTAACGTGTGACGTAACGTATAATGTGCGACGTAACGTGTAACGTGTAACATGTAATATAACGGGTAACGTGTAACGTGTAGTTTACCGTGTAACATGTAACGTAACATGTAACGTGTAGTGTGTATCGTAACGTGTAACGTGTAACGTAACATATAACGTGTAATGTGTAACGTAACGTGTAACGTGTAATGTAATGTGTAACGTAACGCGTAACGTAACGTTTAATGTAACGTGATACGTAACATGTAACACAACAAGTAACGTAACACGTAACGTAACGTGTAAAGTATAACGTAACGTGTAAAGTGTAACGTAACGTGTAAAATGTAACGTAACGTGTAACGTAACGTGTTACGTAACGTGTATTGTAACGTGAAACGTAACAGGTAACGTAACGTGTATCGTAACATGTAACGTAACGTGTAGCGTAACGTGTAACGTGTAATGTGACGTAACGTGTAACGTGTAATGTAACGTAACGTATCATGTAATGTAACGTAACAAGTAATGTCACGTGTAACGTAACGTGCAATGTAACGTGCCGTGTTATGTAACATAATGTGTAATGTAACGTTACGTGTACTGTAACGTAACGTGTAATGTGTACCGTGTAATGTGATGTGTAATGTGTGATGTAACGTGGGATGTCATGTGTGATGTAAGGTGTAATGTAATGTGTAATGTGATATGTTATGTATTGTAATGTGTAATGTAATGTGCAATGTAATGTAATATGTAGTGTAATGTGTAATTAAATTTAATGTAATGTGTAATGTAATGTAACGTGTAATGTGTAACATAATGTAATATATTATGTAATATAATGTGTAATGTAATGGAACGTGTATAGTAATGTAATGTGTAATGTAATGTAATGTGTAATGTAATGTGTTATGTATGTAATTTATAATGTAATGTGTAATGTAATGTAATTTGTAATGTAATGTGTAATTAAATGTAATGTAATGTGTAATGTAATTTGTAATGTAATGTAATGTGTTATGTAATGTAATGTGTAATGTAATGTAATGTGTAATGTAATGTAATATGTAATTTAACGTAATGTGTAATGTAACGTAATGTGTAATGTAACGTAATGTGTAATGTAACGTGTGACGTGTGACGTAACGTGTAACGTGTGACTTAACGTGTAACGTGTAACGTGTAATATAACGGGTAACGTGTAGTTTACCGTGTAACATGTAACGTGTAATTTGTAACGTAACGTGTAACGTGTAACGTAACTTGTAACGTAACCTGTACCGTGTAATGTAACATGTAACTTAACATGAAACTTGTAACATAACATGTAACGTGTAACGTAACGTGTAATGTGTGACGTAACGTGTAACGTAACATGTAACGTGTAATGTAACGTGTAACGTAATGTGTAACATATAACGTAATATGTAACGTATAACGTAACGTGTAATATAACGTAACGTGTAATGTAACGTAACGTCTAACTTGTAACGTAACGTGTAACGTACCGTGTAGCGTTTAACGTAACGTGTAACATGTAACGTAACGTAACGTGTAACGTATAACATAACGTAATGTGTAATGTGATGTGTGATATTATGTGATGTGTGATGTATTATGATGTGTGATATAATGTGATGTGTGATATAATGTGATGTGTGATGTAATTTTTTGTGTGATGTAATGTGATGTGTGAAGTAATATTATGTGTGATGTGTGATGTGCGATCTGCGATCTGCGATGTGCGATATGCGGTATGCGATGTGCGATGTGCGAGGTGCGATGTGTCATATGCAGTGCGCGGTGTGCGGTGTTCGGTGCGATGTTCAAGGTGCGATGTGCGAGGTGGGATGTGCGATGTGCGATGTACGAGATGCGATGTGTAACGTAACGCAACGCAACACAAGGCAACGCAACGTAATGTAATTAAAATAATTGCGTCTTTAAAATGTGTTTAAAAAACGTTTTCTTAAGCCATATTTAACTATCGTAGCTTAATTTTTTAAGACAAAACACATATCGAAAAGCAAAAGCTACGAGTATCCAAATACACTGTCATGACTTGTCCACCTGTTGACTATATTGAAATAATTAGAATAAAAATCGTCTGTTATGAATTCTAACGCACAATAAATCGACCCAGATTTTATATTAAGTAAGGATTAGCTTCAAACGAATAGCAACTATTATGCATTAACAAGAATCGGCTTACTGATTCACATTCAATAATTTCTTTGACATAAATGCTTTTTCAAGATAACAGTCTCGATACAAGAAGCCAAAAATTTAAATATTCTTAATAACTAAAAGAATGTTAACAAAAAGAAAATAATATTGCAATATAAAATATTTTTTACACAACTCACATCTTACTCATCATAATTCAATGTTTATATCATTGAGAAATGGCAACAATTTGTGAGAGACATATAAATAGGTCACAAATAAGTAATAAATATATTTCTATAGTTGTCAGGGGGGTCATTATATTATTTAACGTGAGCAATTGATAAAAAAGAAGTATTTTACTTTTACGTAACACATTTATTGTTTTCGTTATTAATCACTCAGCAACACGACAAACAAATTTCTAAAAATAATATTAGTGCACTATCATTTTACACATTCCGTTCCGTTAAAAGAAGTTTGCAAAATAAATTGAATTTTTAATTTCTTTTACGAAATATAGTTGACAAAGTGTTGTCATATAACTATTTTTGTAGTTTTGACAACATAAATATAATAAATATTTATGTTGCCAAAGTATCTGAGTTATGTTTGTGTTGCAAAATGTTCTGCGATACATATGCAAAAGTTGCGTAATCGGTTGTGAATATTATTATATTGCATAATGGAAGAAATAAAGAAGAAATACCCATATGAAATTATTTTAGACAGTGATCAAGTAAACTATAATACTAGTAGTTCTCAGAATTGTACTAAACTGCATTTATAAACTTATCATTATAAAAGTTACGTGCTACTTTCATAACTCGTATCGTTCGTAAATTGGCTTTGAAGCGTTTTTTGAAATTTATTGTAATGAAGATGGAAACCGATATTTTACTTGAATATATTACCCCCCGAATATTATGTCTATAACAAAAATATAATTTTCCACACCCACATTAGTACTCTTTTTAACACTAAATAACGATATATGAATATTTCAGATGAGTAACACTGGGAGATATGATATTGAGAAAAATGACGTTATTAATAGAATAAAAGTCTAATATTTGAAAGTCGAATATCTAAAAGTGTGGTGCAGAATAGATTAAGTTCTTCTAGAATAACAAATTACACAATCACAGACACACATTTAACTCATTTGAAAATTGTGAAACTGTGCTACGATAATGACGTACGTAGTGCAAATATTCAAAAATTTGACCACTAATTTGAAATCAATATTGAATAGACAACACATACACTGGAAACTTTGGCGGATTTCGCAATAGTTGACTCAGGTTCCATAAAGTCTTTCTGCTATTCGCAACAGTCGGCTCATACTCCATAAAATCGATATTAATTATAAAACGGTAGTATAAAATTCGATGGAAATAATCTATTAAATTAAATTTTTATATTTATTTCATCTTGAACATAAAATAAAATACATTTAAAAGCAAGTCAATAAGATATTACAATCAAATACTCAGATCAAAACTTCATCGGTTAAACAATTTTGACATAATTATGTGTCTCATTCAATCAATGGGATACTTGTTTTTACAATATTAAAACTGAGGACAGTGTTTGGCACCACGTACCAGGTGAACTTTTATTCCAACTGAGCTGATTGATGACCACAATACGGAGAAAAAATAAATGTTAGTAAATGTTTTCTAAGCTAAAACTTATATTTGATAAATTTTCTTATGCAAAGAACTTATTACTTCTACTTGATCTAATTAGTTTTTCAAAAGTTCAGTTATGAATTATAGGGCAGAATTTATGTAAATTTGAAAATATAAACATGACTATAACTTTAAATACCTTTGACAGCGTACATTATTAATTCGCATAAGTTTCCTATCCCTTAGCAGGGATATTTTTTTATACTTTTACTTAGATTGTTTGATGTTAGAATGCGGTTGATGACCATAGAAATTTTAAAAAATTTGCGTTCAATTACCCACATCTAATTACTAAAAGCCATGAATGTAAATTGTATACCGTGTTATTATGTAATCATATTTAATAAAATTTAAAGTCTTAGTAACTAATGGTTTATATAAAAAAACCTAAGAGCGTAAGGTAGAAATACATGTGAACATAAAAGTAATAATATAGGTGGGAATTTGACTTTAAATTATTCTGAATTCAAGTATGCACATTTGTATAGCAATGTATTTTACTTTGCGCCTTCTTCGTTTCTTTCCTTTGTACAAGAAAAAATAAAAGGATATGAATATTGATCCACGTCCGTTTAGAATTATTTATACTTAACTTATAACGGTGCAGCTTATATCTATACAAATGTAATTGAGGGTGTCTTTGGCAACAAACATTGCAGTACATGCTCCTCGCATACTGGGTTCGCATGAATAGGCTTGAATTCATTAAACAATCATTAGCTGACCTGACGAAATCTTTCCTAATTTTCTTACTGGATGAGTTAACAGCGAAAGTTATGTAAAAATGTTACACTAATGACACACTGACACTTTGTGGTTATTCGTGTTTATAATTGCAGTATTTATTTATTTTTGAAGTAAACCTCCTTTAGGTACAAATGTGGACCAACTCAGATATTTTTTGGATGGAATGAACGGTCAGTAAAGTTTACAGTTTGCTTACGCAGTTTCCCGTATTTGAAAGCATCGACTGACTATAAAATTTCATGAGCATATGTGTTATATACATATGTATACATATATACTTGAATTTATTTCTATTATATTTTTATTAACTTTAATACTAATAATTATTTTGGTTTGAAAGAGTATACCGGCGAGGTGGTTCCATATAAATATGGTGGGAATCTGATGATGAGGTCCGAAAATAAACAATTGAACTCCTTTACGGGTGATAGTAAATCAACCGTGATTCAAGATATTTGCTACTAGCAGTTGTTATTTTGCAAAATAACTTCCCTATTGACCAGATTAGGGCCTGATGATGAGTTTCGGAAATGAACAGGGTAACTTTTTAATGGACGGTCGAAAATCAACCATGATTCAGGATATTAGCTGCTGCTAGTAGTTACTTTGCAAAATAACTACACCATTAACCAGGTCAGGATCTGATGATGAGTGCTGGCGATTATTAATGTAACTCCTTAACGAATGGTAGTAAATCAACCGTGATTCTAAATATTTGTTAAATTCGAAATATTCGAAATATAGTTCGAATATACTAATGACTGTTGATTTGCAATATAACTACACTACCGATCATGTCAGAGTGTGATGATGAGTTCTGGTAACAAACAATATGACTCCTTAAGTATTGGTAGCAAATCGATCATGCTTCAAAATATCTGTCACTGGTAGATGTTTCTTTTCAAAATAATAATTTTGCAAGGATACATTGTTATAATTTTACAAGGTTACATTGTTCATCTCCAGAACTCTTATCAACGAGGTCAGGGTCTGTTGAGAGTTCTGGAGATGAACAATATGACCCCTTAACAGATGATATAACCCCTTAACAGAGGTAAATTAACTGTAATTCAAAATATTTGCTACCGGTAGTCATTTCAAGAAATTTAGCAAATTTGCAGCGAAGAGTTTATACTTCTCATTTTAATTATAATAAATGTCGAGTTTCATATTCAATTTATGATAATAATATAATTAACTTATTTGTGATGCTAGATGGAAATATATCTATTATTACTCCGTCTAAATTGTATTATCAGCAAATAAGTCTAAATTTTAATATGACGTACGTTTTAAATTTAATATTTCTGATAATACCTACCACACTAATCAAAAAATTTTACTTCAACCATTATTTAATAAAAAAATTGATAAATCTTTAGGTGATAGCATGTAGAATCAACCCTCAACACGTGATCACTTATAAACTTAGGATCAATTTGTTAATGTTAGAAAAGCTATTCCATTTTTTGCAAATACTTTTACTTCTTAAACAAAAAAAATAGAATTTCAACTAGCTGAAGCTTAATAAAGGCCCAAAACCTTCATATTATTTTCGACCAGACTCAATCAAGGTTATAAAATTTTACCTTCTATTGTATTTGTTATTGTAATCCAGATCCTAAGTTGCTCCATGTAATACCGTGTATTGCTCACAAGGGAACTGTAATTAGTAATGTGAATTTGTATGACAGAACTTTTTTGTAACATTTATTTGTTGCCAAACTCTTAATCTTTCAACATTCAGTGGCAGTTCTTGCCTTTTTCCTATTGGAGACCACAAAATACTCTAGATTAAATCATCCTATAATTTCTATCTCCAAAAAAAGCAATGTTGATTATATTTTAAATTAAACTAGGGTGGATACCTAGTTATAGGAGGAATAAATGAAAATCTGCGAAGGATTTTCTAAACTATATGAACAAGTTTCTGGCTCCAGCAAAAATATATATACACAGAGAATGTTGAAAGATCAAGCTTAAAAATATATAACTCGTTATATTAAAAATATATGTTGAAGAATATTTTGAGATGAAACATTTAAATTAATGATTACGATACAAGGCTGTAGCAAATTGAATAGCAATCATAAAATTGGCATAGAATCAGTGACTGCTATTATTGTCAGGTAATTATGACTTAACAATAAATAAAATGTTCAAGGAAAGTACATTCCATTTTTGCTACCATATGAAACATCATATGGATCGATAACATTAAAGTCCGAAACATTACTGCCAAATAGACCAGAACCTGCAAGAGTTGAGAAAAGTAGTTATATAGATAATCCGCATTGGATATCCTAAAATTCTAATTGTGACACGAATAAAACAAATTACATCAATATCCGATTATTAAAATATCCTATAAAACTCATCGAAAAATGAAGCTAGAAAAGAAAAAAAAATATAGCTTGTTTATTACTTAAACTTCAGTTTCCTGATTTTTCACTTTCCTTTTTAAGGTACAAATAAAATACTTGTGTTTCATTTTAATAACTAAATTGAATAATCACAGTAATTGCATCAATTGAATTACATTGGACAAACTAGAACTCAGATTTATTTTTTTCTGAAAGTTATAAAAACATACATTACTAGTTGCGCCCCATGGTTTCACTCGCGTGAAATTCGGAATAAGAAAAATTCTTTTTCTCTCGTAAATTGCTTTTGACTGTAAAATAATACCGTACCAAATTTCATCAAAATTTATCTACTATATTTTGGGTTATTGGAGCAGAAAATAACATACAAACAAACATTTAAAATAAAAATTCCGGCTTCTATTATCATTCTATACGCTAAATCCGTGACCCTTTAAAATATTTTCCCTGTACAGTATTTTCCCGGTTACAATTTTATTATATATATAGATAAGAAGTCAAAACAAATTAAAAAATCAATTCCAATATTATTAATTAATTAAACAAAATCAAAATATATGCGTGAAAAGATAATTTACAAACATGCTATTAAATATAATTTGATACAACTTCACTGAAGACTTTGCAAACTCAATTCGTCTATACATAAACTAATCTTGAAATTTAACCAACAGGTAGTAGGATGTGAAAGAAAAGCATGTCGATATATTATGCATAACTACATTGTTTCTTTCTGGAAACAATGCAAAAATAAGTGAAAGAAAATTCATTATAATTAGCTACAGTCGATTTATGTTGTCAAAATAATTCAAACTGATTTGTATTTAAAAATAAAATAATATTCTTGAGGGATTATTTTTTTCATTTTACGTTTGCTGAAAATATTGGTGGCAATTCCATACTTTGTGATTCCTTTTCTTTCAATATATTACTGTTATGTGACCGGACTATTGTTGGCGAAATAATCAATGCGTTGAAAATCTAGAAATATTCGCTTATTTGTCGGAAAACTTAGATAAGAAAGAATACAGAGTTATAACTGTGATGATGTTACTGCGACAGCATTTTTTTGGATCATTGATAACATCTTAATTATTGGGAATATTTCCCTGGACCACCGAGCGCATAATAAATATACACACGTGCATATACAGTTTCAACACTTTCCAATATTTTTATAAACATGCACCTTTTACCACTCAAAGACACAATTACAACCTTGGCTTTCTGAAAACTTTTTCTCGTTGTGGGCATTAGTATCAGATAATTTGTTAATAAATCTGCAACTAAATGTTCTGAAAAATGTTTCCCGCGAAATCAATAAATATGACACTTTATAAGAAAACAATTTATTTGCAATAGTTCTCTAAATTGAGTTGGCTTCAGTCAATTTTTCGTGCCAGTGATTTGTAATTTTCCTGAAATCCAAGCGTCTAAAATATTTATTGCACTATTCTCTTTAGAGTTTCAATATCCTGGGATCTCATACTATATGTTAGAATAAACTAGGTAATAACATTCAACATTGTTTGAATGAATCGTGAAAACCTCGTGGTGATGGAAAATACCTAGGTGACTTTCAATGGATATTTCACATCATCTAAGTGAAAAATCACTATATTTTTGTTGAAAATATTATATCCAGGAAGTTTTTTGTAGAGAAAACTTTGTGTAGGAGTATGGTTTTGACACAGTGAAAAATATGCCATGAAAATTGTGTTCGTTAGATATAAAATACTGTTCTCATTGTCGTTGTCTCGATTAAAATACATTATTTGTCAGTTGTCTAGCTATGCATTCAGACGCACAACTGAAGGAAGTCGTTCGTAAATAGGATATGACAGTATTATAGAAAGAGCCTTTGTTGTGCAAGCATTTCTCCCATTTTGAATAGACGTGGCTCCATCGTTCTCGTTTCGAAAAACAATCTCTGAGGTCATGGAAGTTATTTAAATATTTGCATGTGTATTTTATAGATTTTACATAAATTCATAATTCCACTTTAAAATGTATTTTGAATATACGTGATAACATCGGCGAATAAAAATCTATGCACCAATTGTCGCTTGGTATTTTATTCCTTTTTCCACCATCTTCTATTGAACATTGCCTATAAAGAGAATTATTATCCACTTCTGTCATTACTTGTTTATATATGCTTTAGAAAACTTCTTTGTGAAACAACCTTATATGTTTTCAGAATTTCTGACAAGTCTGAATCCTCGTTTTTTTGGCAGTTCAGCGTAGATTGCTTTACCGGTCTGGTGAGAAAGGACTTCATTTTCTGGCCATACGACAAACTGTTTTTTACTACTCTGTAATATAAATTTAAGAAATAACAAATTCATAAAACCAAACTAAATTTACCAAGTACAGTATCACAAAATAAAATGAAATGTGAAAATATTTAACTGTTAGAGAAATTTGGTAATATCTTTCATGTACCTTTATAAATGTTGTCTCATATAATTATAAATCACGACTACCTCATCGTCGATTGGCTAAACTACTGAGTGCCGTAAATAATCATTTGTTTATACTAATTGGTGCAAATAATATGGAATTATCCCTGTAAATTTGGTTCTCGTACAATAATATATTAATAAAGAGAGAATGTGGAAGTATTCCAAAATAATTTAATAATTGAAGTTATAAAACCCCACATAACAGAAAACTGTTGCAAAAAAATTTGAATATTTGGATATTCTTGTTAACCTACAAGATTTATATTCAAAATAACTTTTAATGTACATAGTTTCGCTTTTATTTTAACAATAAGTAATATTTTTGCTGGTTTCTAAACTTTCCTAATAACTTAATACAACTTAAAGACTGTAGGTGAGTAATATTCAGATTTCATTGATTATAATAACCCATTTTATTTAGGAAAATTATTTTTGTTTCCATAAAAAGAAAACTACACTATGTTGTGATTTTTTCTTTCTGTAAATGAAATCATTAATTAATTTAACATCTAAACCATGAAGGGAAATATTTCAGAAATAGAAAAACGATCATCATAAAGGATCACATATCGCTTGTAACAATAGGATATAGTAAAAACGTGTGTTTTATATTACCAGTATACCTAAATACTGTACATCTTTTATTTATATGAACGTGGAATATGTATATTCATACAAAGACATAAATTTCCAATATTTTCTCATATCGGAAATTTTATTTCTTTATTGGTCAGGTATTATAAAATATTGAAATTTGATGTTCAAAATGTGAAGCTGTATCAGTAACGTTTTTCTTTCATTGCTAAAAATATTTGCTGTTACAACTTGTACGTTTTATTTATTCGGACTTCTGAAAAAGCAACTTCTCCTAAATAGAGTTTCTCGGGGAAATCACTCAGAGGAACAACAGGAATTAGTAATTAATGTGGAAAATTTTGTGTATATCGTTTTATTTTATAGCACGATTATTTCAAATTTTAACTTTTTTCCTTTAACAGCAACATAATTTGTAATATTGAAGATATTTGGCGTTAATTTTGTAGAAATTCATTTTCACAATTAAATTAAATTACGTGATGTAGAATTATTTCTACTTTCTTAATTTCTTTACCACGATCTATTTCGTTGTATTACAAAATTGTTCAAAACACAAAATTGTTACAAATTTATTCAGGTGGGATATTAGCAAAGATTAACTCTTAGCAACATCCAACAGCATTTAATTATTCAAACACAATAGCGGAAGCCGGGTTTGTGCGGGTTTTTCCACTGCTTATGTTGATGAGTTTATTGCAGGGACGCGGTGTAAGTTTTATTATATTACCGAGAGTTATACGATATACCAGTATTTTAGTGAAGGTAATAAATTCAATTGTTATTATGTGAGGTTATACAAAGCAAATGTTCCGATGTATGTAATAAAATTAAATGGAAATTATTATATTATGGGCGTGACCGGGTAGCCAAAAGAAATGTATTTGAAAACTCCTCTTTGTACTTATTTTCGACTCGATTCGGTAAAAAATCGCAAATTTTAATTTACTACGATAATTCAATTAAATGAGCATTCAAAGTAAGAAAAAATGTAATCACACTATACATTTACATAAAGCCTTCTATTTTTACCAGTACCTACAATTATCTAATATTGAGCACAATAGTCAGCTAGTGGTAGAGAGAAAATAATAAAATACCCAAAATTCGTGTTATATACATACCCTCTCAACCAAGAATGAAAAAGATCTGCAAACAAAACAGATAAAAGTTATAAAGTCTACAAAAATGATATAAAGCAGTTTCGACTAAAAATATTTGCTCTCTCGGATGATAAAAGTTTTCCTTCAAAAGGAGTGCTGTGAAATTATTTTGGGTGACTGTTAAAACGTAAGAGTTACAAAAGTCACCCCATTCTTTTTAGTATGACAAACCAAAAGTTTTGAAGAAAGATTTTATTAAAATTTATAAAATCTAGAAAATGTTATTTCAATACAAGAAGGAAATGTAGAAAATATGACACGAACGAGTTTATGTAAAAACATTCAGTAGAAAGCTATGCAAACGGAAAGGCTTTCAAAATAAAGTCTCTAATAATAAGAAAAACTGCACCGACGATTTAAACGTTAGTGATATATGATTAATAAGGCTCAATTTTGATGTAAAATTTTAGCCCCGAATATGAATAATTTGATGCCTTCTTTTTGGAGTTTGTTCAATTTTAACTCAGTCGAGAGGAGCACGTTCGCAATAATGATACTTTTTGGACTTAGCAACTATCTCGATTCCGTCGAAGTTGCTGTATATCTTCTAGCACAGTTATTAATTAATAACAAACTTACATCGGATACTCCCCGGATACTCTTTCGCAATCCAATAGTTTCAGTTACTTGCAAGTAGAAGACATCGCGTAGCGTGAAACAGACATCCGCGACTTTCATGCCTAACTGAACTATTCGCATGATAGTTGAGTTAACAGTTTCTAAAGCACCTCTCATGACGACGTAATCAGTACGCAAGCCGCAACAGTTATCGGCTCCGAGCAGGGCGGACAGTTGTGAATTTCCATGTTCCATTCTTTTCAAAATGTCGTTAAGCGAGGTACTAAAAAGGACACGTTCGACGTCGCAATACCAGTAAATAATCCAGTAAAGAATGATTTGTGGTTCTAACTCTTGATAAAAAATTGGTAAGCATAATCCAAACATAATGGAGAAAAGTACAATTGTCTTTAAAACATTTGAACGATTTTGTTTCGTCGCTTCATTGTATAAATTTTTTTTAAGTTAAAATCCACGTTCCTGTCTAACATTTCCATTTCAGAAATGAATTGTGAAAATGTATTTGTTTCTATGAAAGTCGTTTTAGTGATTATGTAACTGAATGTTGTTAAAAATACTTCTTTATATATGAACTGCACTGTTGTGTTTCCGTGGATGGTGACGTAGAAATATTCAAATATCGTGAGCAAGCTGAGCAGAATACATGCTAAGAGGCATATTGCTATATAAATTCCGAGAACGCCACGTTTCACTATCGTCATCCAAGTCCGTGTGTTTCGTTTATATTGATTAATTGCTATATTTCTCTTAACACCCATTACCATTTCCAAATACTGAAGATATTTCCACGTGTCTTTATAGTTTAAATCCGTAATTTCTAGTAATTTCTAATTTCACGTGTCTGGATTTCTAGCGCACAACTCAAGGTAATCAGCTGTAAAATTAATCTAACTAAAGAGTAGATAAATTAAAATTGTGTATTTAAAAATATATTCCAAAAAATATGAAAAAATAGAGCATTTTCCCCTTATTTCCTGAACCGCTGAGCCAAAAATAATGATAAAACAGGAAAAGCTGAAGGGATTATCCTAAATCTTAATTTTTTCTAAACGTGCGCAATATTTTTAAGCCTGTGAATCTTATAGTAGGCAAACGATTGTTGTCACCATATACATGATATAGTAAATATCTTTGAACAAGATTTGAATAATAAAATGACAAGGTGGTCTGAAAACATTGAACTTTTTTTAATACAAAATTTGGTATAAAATCATAAAAAATGAGCGATTATTAAAATTACTCTTCAAATATGTAATGAATTATAACAAAATTTACTTCGTTATGATTGATGACATTATTGTTACGACACCTTTTCCGGATGATATGAGCGGATACTAAAATTTGCGCACACCCTTCAACTTTTAAATGAATTTTTCAAAGATACATCAATTAAGAGGATATCGCCTTTTAAATTAATTTCCCTAATTAAATCTTCATGGAATTCAAGATAACCTCAAATGAATATACAATTATATATACATCTATACACACACACACACACACACACACACACATACACACACACATGTATATATATATAGCATGCATCAGAAGGAAAGTTCCTGGTCCCATTGATCATGCGTAATTCAATCATCATGTGTAATATATAAAGTTAATAATTTTTTTAATACGAAGTGATATATCGGTAGTGTTTGAATGAACCACAGTCATTTTTAAAAATATAACTTAAATGTTCCAAATGCCATGTCAATTTTGTGACATGTTACTTTCTTACACAATTGACTTTTCTGCTTTTGCTAGTATATCCGTAGTAAATGATGGGCGCCGTCAGCAACATTTCTTTTTAAAATGAGATAATCAACTACAATACACATTATGCAAACCTTGTTCTTGGATTTTTTGACATTTTATTTGGTAAATTAAAAATATGTCTCTGTTCTTCTTCTGAATTTTTAAAAAATTAAGATTGTAATTTTAATCTCAATAAATTATAATATGTTAATGTGACAAAATTATAATGTAATTAGGAAATAATTTTAACAGTAAATCACTTTTAAAAGTTATTTCTCTCAACTTGGCCTGTATAAATCTACATAACATATAAAATTTTATATTATTTTAATTTGGTTTGTTTCAGCCTAATTTCCGTCGATCAATGAATTTGAGATTTCAATATTAGGGTTCAGTTATAAACTTTTTTAGTATTTAAACTTAAAGGTGTTATATTTTATGTATCATAAGACAGTATTATAAAACATGAAGACTCCGTTTTTTCTGCAATACATAATTTTATAACAAATGACTTTGTGATGTGCATTTATGATGCACAAAATGAATTTAAACGACTTTGTAAAATTCTGTTATTTAAGGAAGAAAATAGTTTCATAGATATTTTGCCCTTCTTATGTTCAAAAGAGAGAGAGCATGCGTGAACTTCATAAAAAAATGGAGACAACATTCTAACATACCATTTCCTCATGTCGGACACAGCATCGTTTAAAATAATAAACAAGGGTAAATAATGGCGAGGCTTAAATTTCCACACATGCAAGCCAAGTCGAAGACAGTTAAACAAAACAGCAAACGACTTCAGGTACAAAAAAAACCTGGTGGGTTTGCACAGACTTACTTCTCATAAATTACATATAGATTCAGTCGATTTTCATCGAAGAAAATTGAATCATTGTTACAATTTACTTTAGTGTAGATAAAATAAAAACAATTAATTTATTTAGATGCACGGCAACTATACTGATAACAACAATATATTTTGAGCAGATAATGAAATTAAGTACACATTGAGGCGAAATTATATATTCATTGACGAGGTGAACAAACAATATTTAAGAAGAAAATTGATCCTTATCAAATGATTTGTCTTCTTTTAAGCAAAGAATTAGTTCATTTTGGACGCACGTAAAATGTACTCATAGAGCAACTGAGGTATTATCTGATAGGTAGGTAGGCAAATACACATATAAATACACAAAAAATACACAAAAAATACAGCAAAAAATACATTAGTAAGTAGGTAGATAGTTAAGGAAGTAAGTATGTACAGATACATACAAAGGCATGAATAATTATTAAGGATAAAAATTAGGATATTGCTAAGTTCTTTAAATCAGTCCTCCGTGTATATAACGGAAGAAATAAAACATGGCATGGAATAAAAGCGTCATAAAAAGTTAAGATCAATTTAAATAATCAACTTACGATTCTTCCTATCGAGGATTAGTTTTCCACCTAGCATCGGAGTTAATCAAAATCATCACCTGAGTTTCTCACAGTTTGTAATTATGTGTAAAGAACAATCAAAACACGAAATATGATGTATACAAGGAAATTAATCCACATTTAAAATTAAACATTTTAATGAAACATGTATCAACAATATTGTAGCATTACAAATTGTGACATCGTTATTAATGAAATATAAATACATCACTTACGACAGATTAACAATTACCGAGTCACACATCAAAGTACTTTTATCAAAGAAGGAATAAATGTCCCTCGAACTAAAAATAATCCATATATAAAAAAAGTTATTGTTTTATTGAAGTAACCTTATAAAATTAAAGAAATAGGCTAAATTTTTTGGCAAAGCCATAAATCCAATATTTCTTGAAATTTTCTAACTACTTTCTAATTATATTTAAGTTTTCCTCAGGTATGAAAACGTCAAAACAAAACCAAAAAAGTAGGAAATGTTGAATAAAACCATGTAAAAACAACGCTAACTTTTTAATGTTAGAAAGTAATTCAAATGAGCAAAGATACCACCTGATCGATATTTATTTCGTACAGTTTTCTAATTCCTATCAGCGGATTTCATTTTGGCTCTGAAATGTTGTACAACGACGTATTTCCGACGGCGTTGCAATAAAGCGTTACTTTCAATGATAACTTGATTACCGTATTAATTTTTTATGAGAAAAATGAAGCCATTTATTAATGGAGACTAGTTCAAAGTTGTTCTAAATTAGGATGTTAATGAACTTTCTGACGAAGGATTATTACGACACTTTTAGTACTTATTTATCGGTATCAAAATTAATTCAAATGTCTAATGAAATGTATCAAGTAAAGGAGTACAAAATATCTAAATGAAAATGATTTTCAATTAATATATTTGAACCAATATAAACCCTTCGGTATTGTAAATAAATTAGGCATACTAATGAAAAATCTGTTAAATAAGAGTAGAAGTCACACTACGAGAATTCCATAATCTATATTCATAATCCATTATAATAGAATTCCATAATCTATATCCATAATCCATAATCGAATTTAAAATCATCGCAGTAGTTTTTCCGTAAACTTAAGATTAACTTCTTATGCTGCTGTTATTGTTATAAAATTAACACGCTTTTTTATGTCAACCTGTAACTAACTAACTAAATAACTATGTAATGAAATCTATGAAACTAAATTTCATTCGCTTTTAATTGTTGTATCATCATGAAACTTGGCAGAAGTATGTCTCATGACAACATAATAAAATGATACCTTCGGACTGTTTCAATGAAATAGAACCGGAAGTCAGATCGAAGAATTAAGTTGTTTCAAGCTAACCGGAAATACGCATTGCGATACTGATAAATTGGCAGCGTTGGACAGGATGCGCGCTCAGTCGCAGATAGACACAGAATCAACAAGAATCATCTCAACCTTATCAAATATGCTACTCTGTTAATTTTAATCCTGTACAAGCCTTTTTAACAAAGTGTTAATATTTGCAAAAGTAGTTCTAAATATAATATAAAACAATTTCAACAAATATTCTCGCCTTTAAAAAAAGTAAAAATAAGATATAAATTTAAAGAAAACTAAAAAACAAAAGCTTCAAAAAATATTGAACTAAAAGCAAAAAAATAATTATTGATCCTGTTTTCTCTGTCTATTCAGTGAGGACTAGACTTTCGTGTAAGCCATGTTTGTTATTGAGTTTAATGTTTTAGTGTAAAAGCGGGGGGCGTTTTTCCTCAAAAATAAATTGTTTTGTTGCTCATATTAATATTATGCGAATGGAAATGCTTAATATTTCAGATTTCAATTTTCTCGTTGAACTACGTTACTTTTTTAGATATTTTTCTTTTTCCATCAGTTACTTTTAAAAGAGTGGAAACGTGAACGTAAGCAACATTGTCAACACTTATTTTTATACGCCGCGTGATCTCGTTTAGAATATTCCTAACATTATAATAATTATCAATACACATTTTTATAAATAATTGTGTAACAAAGACAAAATGAATTGAAATGGTTACTTCATTTCTAATGAAATTGATTTTTTTCTTTTTATATTAATAAATTTCGTTATATTTCCATAGTTTATATATGTATATACGTCAATTATTAATTTGGACATATATTCTATTTTAAAAAATCATACTAAAAAGACCGATATATTGGCGATTTTTGTAGTAATCTATACCGATCACCGGAAACGACAAATGGCTAACTTTTGGTTTATGAAAAGTTTAATGCCTCTTACAAAAGCCTACAAGAAATAATCATTGAAAAAATCAATGCACCCAGTAGGACCCGCATTTGTTATTATTGTTTTATTTAGACCAAGTTCAAATTATATTGAAGTTAGATGTGGATAGAAATTTTACTCTTTTTATTTGAATACGAAGACGTTTTAGTATTCAGTTGATATATATTATCTTAACCGTTTATAAGAAATCACATATAATATTGCAGATATGGTCATCATCAGCCATTTATTCAGTATTAAGATCACTGAAATGTTCATCTATGTTCGTAAACCTTGATGGATAGAAGCAATATCGCGGAACGTAAACATGTATTTCTAGTCTTAAGTAGACAAACTGGAACAAATGTTCGCATGCACAATGCTGTTTACATCTCATGCAAAATACTTGCAATCCTACCCTCCTTCATGCTCCCGCACAGCGCAAGCATGTTTTTACTACATACGCTTACTTTAGCCACCTATGCAATTTTGCGTGTAACTTGTAGCTTGGCATTTATCACTAATTTTGTCTATATATTTTATCCAACAAGCGGATAATTATCTTAAGGGCCTACTCGTACGAATGATGTAATAGAAAATTATTCGTATCATTTTTCTTATTCCTCTCTTCTTCAGTATCGTTACCTCCTGGCAACAGAAGAAGGATTAATATATAGATGATCAGAGTATTTTGCTTGCTATCCCGTATATAGGAGGGACCTAGGAATGACTAGTAACAATAACGAAAATAGCGCTTGACGACAACACCAGCACCATCCCACAGAAAATATTCTTACTTTCCTCCTAATCAAAGTGAACCCTAATCAAAGTGAAACCCTATTTCAATCACGCTGAATCACTTCTTGCTTGATGTATCGGATCGATCCGCTAGGCTTGGCACCTTGGCATGATAAGGTTCTTATCAATTAAATCCACTCGTGAATTTTCTAGCGTCTCGCTGACATCTACCCATTAAGAAGGTTAAAAGACTGCCTTTTTGAACTACAGCATTACCGAGGCCGCAGTTGAGTCTAAGAGACTAGAAATATGATCATCATTTTCGACAGCATACTTCCATGGAATACCTGATCAAAGGGCATTGTGACACCTACCTTCCCAGGCACAGGTGAATTGTTAGGATTAGCTGAATTTAACCGGATGAACGTTGTACCCAACGCGATGATCAGTTAATTGCAAGTTCATTGCCTCCAGAATGAGAAAACGATGACCGGCAGATCAATTAGAATATAAGATGCAACAATCACATCAATATTCCATCAATCAGCTCAATTCAAGTTCATAATATTTTTTAAACCTGCCAAGTGATATATTCAATGCAAGCAATCAGCTCAGTTGAACAGTTTGATACAATATAAGGATATAATTATTTCTAAACAGTTATTGTCAATAGAAAAAAAATGTATGGCATTCGATGTGTAGTCTTAACTTTTAATCTATGAATCAATCTCTTTTCAGACTTCATAGTCAACTGGAACAGATCTGGCGAATATTCAAGAAATATCTTCAATAAAATACAATAAGTGTGGAGTTCTGATTACTGTCTGTCGCCCCACACAGTTATTACGTTTATGAAAATATAATTCTGAAAAAATAAATAATTAATAAAATAATAAATAATTTAAAATTGATATTGAGACCCTATTATTAAAAAAAGAAACCCTCAACTAATTTGAGGCGTTTCTTTCTAGAGAATACGTTCAGGTGAACTTAATCTATAGAGCCTGCGTGTGGCTTTCATAAACATATTTCAGCAGCAACACAAGCACTACTTTTTCCATGTTTTCTGTGTTAATAGTAATTTTCTTTAAATTGAAAGCATGGAAACTAATGCAAAAAGTACATTATTATAATTTGATAATAAATTGAATTAAAAAATAGAGACAACCAAAATTATCGACATATTAGCGTAATACGCACATGGCGACGTAATGGGTTTGTAATAGCTTTTAATAAAGATAATGACGTAACTGAAAACCGATGAGTTTTGAGCGAACTAATTAAATAATAATTTCTGTTTGTTGTAGTTGGATGTTTACTATTCCCGAGTTATATTTGTTCTTGTGTTACCATCATGACTGATCACGAAATGGAATAGCAACATGGCAGACCTGTCTTTGAGGGAAAGTCTTAAACCTTTGACTGTTGTTCAGTCTGTCTTTGGAGTGAAGCGAGATTGTCTATTAAAAATATATAAATACGATTCTTATTACAAAATATACAGTTTCATAATAATAATAGTCTGGATTACCGTTAAATTGTTTTCAAAATATATTTCTGAAAATGTTTCAGAAATAGCTCCACTGACACTTTTAGTGATTGAATATTTGAATATTGTCGTTCCTATAATACTGATAATATGGATTACATTTATTACTCAAAATAAATTTACCAAGATGTATGATGAAATTAATGAAATCGATAAAATGTTAGATCTTGCCAATGAACAGAAGTATAATTTAAAATTAAGATTTGACAGCACTGTAATTGCTATACTTATATTGACCACATCAATCAGTATACAAGTGTTCGATTACTTAGTTGTAGCTACTGTTGCTCAGCATCGGATGGATGAATTTCTTTATTTTCCATGTGCTTATTTGACTAGTTCTGAGGTATTTATTTTCATACAACTTCTTCGTGCTTACAAGATAAGATTTTCTCTCCTGATCAAAGAATTAGAACGGTTGCTCGCTTACGCTAATTGGAAGCACGATAAAAGCGATCGAGATATACTAATGGAAATATCCTTCATGGAAAATTCGAATAATTTTCCAGAGTTACCATCCAGAATTAAAGTTCAAGATATATTCAACATCTGTAATAAATTGCTGCAAGTTTGTGAAATGATGAATTCAACGTCCAGTGTGCAGGTCAGTTGATAATATTTGAACATTTTCGTAGCACAGAATAGCTAATATTTCAATTAAATAGGCTTTTATAAGGATGACTGGACCCTGTCGCGTGTTTCTGCTTTTTTGAATGTTGCTATTAACATTTATCTCACTTATTTTCCCAGTTTACCATACACGTTGTGGCAACATTCTTCTACGTACTGGTTTCCATCAATGATATTCTTCGTTATGCTTATAACGAGGTAAGAGAATGTGGTTTGTGAATGTTATTCTAAAATGTACCTTTTTATTAAAATATATTTTTTAACTTAACTTTGCTTTATTGATGTAATTTTTAATAAAGTTATTTTCTTTAAATTATGTTTTAATAATTTTATTTAAAAATTCAGTTCATCACACAAAGTATTGCTACAAAGTTAAACACATGCATATAAAATAACATAACATATACATATAATGTATAAGACAATACGTTATACGAATCCATTTTAGAGAAGACAAACGGAAAATCACTTTTTATATAAAAAAGATATTGCCAGTAATTTTTTCCAACAAACAAATTTTCTTTGAAATAATATTTTTGCGGAGAGAAAGAATACATTTTCTAATACAGTATACTATAGATTTAGGAAATAGCTTGGTAGCAAATTGTTTTTAAATTAAAAAATGAAACAAAATAATATTTTTTACACATAAAACTCAGGAAATGAATTTACATTTTAAGGAAATGTAGCAAAATGAATAATTGAAAACGTATTTGGGAGCCACGGAAAATCACTGTGTGATATATTAATAAGAGGCCAGTAATTTATTTCTTAGTCTTTTAGCATATATAGTAAAATATATTTGCTTTTTCCAACATATTTTACTGTCAAATTAGAAAATAACTCGATAACAATTTGCTTTTATTTTAAAAACTAAAAAAAAATAGAATTGTTTTTCAAACATTAATTATTTCGCGAATTGAATTCACACGTAATTCTTTTAACTTTTTAAAATTATTCTTTAAACTTTTATATTCTCTCAAAAAGCTTTGCTATCAGAAAAATATATCATGGAGAACAAATGGAATACTTTTCCTATAGTTATATTATTTAATAATGGTATTAATTCTAAATATTATTTTGTATAAATATTCTTTTATTTATGTTCTAATGAAGCTTTAGTACATATTTTAAAATATTATCTTGAAAAAATGTTTGAAGGAGACATCAAGTTTGGTCTTAATCTACATGTTGACTGAGGCGAGCATCGAACTGGTTAACCTTTGTGTGGCTTGTGTTCACTGCCACAAGGTTCGACGTGAAGTGGTGAAGATCAGAACCCTGAGTTGTACTCTCATTGCCAATTGTGACTTGGGTGAGACCTTCATATAGTAATTTATCAAATGCTATTAAATTGTAATCAGTATTTTTGTAATGCGAATGAAAGTATAACCTATCTAATCAATTATTCCCGTCCTTGATCAAAATAACTTTAGATAAGCTGACAAATAAATGATTTGTATTTTATGTCAAGGGGCACATCTATGATAAAAAATATACAAAAGTAGCTTTCATAGCACCTATCAGATAATGGCTTCTTGATTACCGACTTTATCATCCACGATGTATAGATTTATAATTTTTTGTATGGAAAAAATCATCTCCCTCGCTTTGAGCAATTACTTTTAATTTCAACAAACTTACAAGTAAAATATTTTAAATGTGATACTACCATTATAGCAATACATGATATCGTCCCTAGTGGAACTATGGAAAAAGAAAATATATGGCAAACATAACACGTTCAACTAAATATTTAATGAATAGCACATTCCCATAATGAATTTTATTACTTTTTCCATCTTTTAAGGTACGAGTTTTTCGGTCACTAGATCATTGCGAATATATATATATATATATATATATATATATATATATATATATATGTATATGTATATATATATATATATATATATATATATATGTATATTAAAAAAGTGTGTATATTTTCTGATAAGTGAGACAAAGTATTTGTCGTAATTTGAACATTAAATATTTTCTAAAACTGAAACTTCTACGGTTTGCTAAAATCGTACAAAATATTAATTTAATAGATAAATAATTTTGAAAGCATGTAAAAAATAAAATTGAAGAATTTGTAGATAAAAAGAAGAAAAGGAAATAAACTTATTTGAGAAAAATACCATAAAATGTTACAAAATGTTTTTTTTTAATTCCATACAATAAATTTTAAGCATTGCATTACTCGGCCTTAAACACTCAAATTATCTTCGAAATTACAAAACACATTTGTATTGATTCAATGATTTCACACAAACGTCAAACAATCGTGCTGCATCAGCTGATTCAACTGACACAAACTCCGCCAGAGTTCACCGTCTTCGGAGTTTTGACGTTAGACCTCAATTTAGTACCGAAGTTCATTGGTCTCTCCACAACCTACGTCATTGTCATTGCTCAGTTTTATAACTTTAAATTTAAGTAAATTAAACTTTCCCAATTTATTAACTTCGTATAAAATGTCTATCATCAATGGTTTTATTGGTAAAATAATCATATTTGTTTAAATATCTGTTCAACACGAATTATAAAGCAAAGAAGGTATAAAAAAATAAATGTTATGTAATAAAGAGCTACAGGAAAATGTAGAAAATATAGATGTTATTGTATGATAAGGGCATAATTTTTATTTAAGTAAATCTGACCTGTGTCTAAAACAATTAATAATTATTTCTGGTTTCTAATGAAGCAATTAAATAAAATATGACTAAAACCCATACATTTAACATACATTTAACTTTTTTGACAAAATATTTAGCTTTAAACTAATTAAGTTCTTGCGCACAAAGCTTGCATTTATTTATTTATAACATGAATTATATTGTTGTATTTAGAGATGTGTATAAATCTAATCCCAGCTGTCAATTCGTAATCAAACCAAAATGTTTTCAGTTAAAATAGAATGTCACACAATTTTGAATAATTATTGTATTTATAAACGTATGTATAATCTTCTTTTTAATATAATCGAGTACAAATTTTGTAGCATTAAATCGAAATTACGATTATTTACTTTCATATTTTGCTTTGAAAATTTGTAGTTGCTTGTACTTTACGACTTGCACATTTTAATTTTCATTTTAAGTGATATTGTTTTCACAAGATTTATCGGAAAATATTTACTCCTTCAATCGCTTAATTATGATCGATTTTCAGCATTATAGTCGATCACTATTTAACGTGATGGACGCTGGCAGCTGGTGAGCAGCTATGCAGGAAAAGTTTACAGTCTCATAAAAAATTGTTTTAAGTTTTTGATTGAAGATGTTTTGGTTTAAAAATTTTTTCCAGTTTCGTTTGTGTTTTCTTATCCAAGGTAAATATCCGCAATTGCTAATTTTCTTATAAGTAATTAAATGTGATGGGCTTTTTCTAAAGAAATTGTTTAATGTTGTGATTAAATTTTATTAAATTTATTTAATATTTATTAGCAATTTTAATATAAAAACTGCTAATTCTTTCGTATCAACATTCGGATCAAAATCGCCTTCCATTAACTCTTATTTACAAAAACTAATATCTTTTCTTGTCATTTTGTATCGCTTATTCCAAAAAATTTAATTTTTGGATACAAGGTTTTAACCGTTATAAAGTTTTCGTTAAACATAATTGAATGTGTAAGGAAGATGTAGTATAAACTAAACACCTTTCAATATCTAGGAGTGGTGATATTTTACACTTGATTTTCCAGTTAAAAAAGCCGTTATTTTTAGCACATTGTCTAAGGTTTTACAAGTGTCACGTTAATTTTATCTATTGTTATATTTTTAATATAAGAATGATATGAAATTTTCCCAGGATATTAAGATATACCGATCGAATAATATTATGTACGCACAACAACAAAAAAAAATCGCAGATTTTTTTTGACCGTGATTAACATGTAAAATAGACTGTGAATGACATAAAAATTATGACCGTGAATAACGTATATATGTTATTCACTGTCAAAATTTCAGTCGACCATTTCTCGTTTGTCATTTTGGTTGTTTTAAATTTTTAATGAAATTATTCCAGACAACGAGTTTATAGACGACATAATAATTGAAGAAAAACAAAAATGTTATTTTGTAATGGAAACGGGTGAATCAAAAATGTTTAATTTTGTAGTCGATTATTCTAAACAGTCAATAAAACAATTAGACATAAATATGTAACAAATATCCGGTTATGTAAATTGCAGTGTCAACACTCCCAAAAATTAGTTGTAATTAAATGTTCTCATTTTGTTACCGCAACTTCCATAATAGGGGCACTGAATTCAGAGCAGTTATACTTTATATCTGTCATAGACATTACCTTTGGCAGACTTTGTGATTATCGCGGCAAAATAATCCACTCTTTGAAATTTTTGCTGGCGCGTTACCCTAATACAAGAAGTTGATTATACGTACATTACACGAAAATCAATATGTTATTTTTAAAATCAAATAAAATTGTAGGTTCGTTTCATTTTTGGTTTATATTATTTATCTGTAATTATTAATGTTGCTATTATTATAACTTATTTATTTATTACTTTGTGACAGTTGTTTTCTATATTACGTATTCCATAATTTAACAGAATGACTATTGCATTTACTGTTTGTGTATTTTTCTAACTGTAATACTAGTAAAGCTTATACAACATTAAATATTTATGCATATAACATGCTACTTTAACGTGGGAAGATTAGCATACAAGTCTCTGGTATTAGACCTTCTTAGGTATGACATTTTCATTGTTGACACTTTCATTGTTGATAACATTTTTAGTCATTTTATTTCATAATGATTTGTGTTTGTTTTCCATGTGATAAATCAATAAATAAATATGTTATATATTGTTTCTGAGGTTGAATCTTTTTGCAACGGCAGTGTAAGTTGGTATGTTGAGACAAGGGATGGTAAACAAAATCAGCGTACGTTTAGAGCATATGACTGAGGGCAGGGTAATATATTTAACTCTGTATGGTTTTCTACTACATGCGCCCCATTTTTTTTAATTTTAATCTGATCAAAACCCCAGATATGCGACTAATAACTTTTATCAAGTTTTGTATAAATTGAAAAAAAAATTTTTTTAATTTTTTTACATATTTTGTAATTAAATCGTTTATGTTTTTCAACTTATTTTATTTCTTTTTATTACATATTTATCCTCATTGTTATCTTTTTCCCATCAAAATATTATTATACAAAATATGTTTAACGCTTAGGAAAAAACGAAGCGGATAGAGATATCTTTATGTCTCCAAAATTTATATTTCAACACATTTTATGGGACGTTACTATCGAGCTATGTGTAAGCAGATATTAAATTTTAAGCAGCAATATCCCAAATATTTATATCGAAGACATTAAGCATTTCAGACATGATCTATATTGAAGCTTGCAGATGGACTGAGAGAAACTGAATTTTTAACATGATGGTCCAGTTTTAAACTTTTTTTCATTTTACCAAAACCCGTTATCTTTTTAGAAAAATAAATAAAGAGATTCTAAAAATGTCGGGAAGATGTAAAACTCTTTACAACTATAAAATACAAACGTGAATATATTTAAACCACAAAATCAACCATTTTAATTATTAACACATTAATTTTACTCTATTAAGCGGTACATTAATTTTACTCTATTAAGCGGTACATTAATTTTACTCTATTAAGCGGCCATTACTATTTTCTATACACTTGAGTATTTATAAAATTTCAAACATTTAAGGTTATGTAATATAAAAATGGCGTATACCGTAAATGTTTGTGAATGATGTAAAAACAAAGAATTGTTCTTTCAAGTATTTTCAATACTAAGTGTATCCCTAAAACACCTAATAATTAAGCGTAGAGCAAAGCGGGATTACTTAATTAGGATTTTGTACAAATTAGCATAGGGTCTGACAGTATTATTAAGGTTGGTATGTATGCATATAAATATGAAAACAATCTGCAAATAGGTAATGCTTGCAGTTGAACTGAAAAGAATGAGGAAAGTATCCAGTCTTGCGGAACACCAACTTCCAAATCAACCCACTCTGAACAATTTTCAACTAATCTCGAGGCTTCGAGAATTCATGTAAATAAAGTTAGAACCATTTCATATAAAATTTAAGAAAAATAATATTCAACATAAAAATATATTATTATATTCCAAATGAAGATAATATTAATCGTTTTCGAAAATCGTTGTCCTTTTCTGAATACTATGTATAATTTTTCGCATGTCTACTGTTCGTGTCTTTTATAATGATAAATACTTGTGTAAAGGTCCTTTTTTAGCTTATTTTGCATAGACATTTTCAATTCTCACATTCGACGAATAGCAACTGACATAAAATCTCTCTTTAATACAAAATCCCTTACCTAGAAGTACTGAATCAGAAGTGTGTGCGTGATTACTCCGAAAATGGTAGATGTTACCAATGAGCCAAATCATGCTGTCATTATAGAGAATGTGTCTACATGCTCACACACTTGGCTACTTTATGTTAAAATCAGTACATATTATGTGTTCCATTCGCGCAGTACAATTTTCGCCACTGGTTTATCTAAGTATATTTTAATCTATGACACCATACTACATTATGTAAAATGGGCTGAGAAATCATTACATTTCCAGAAAAGACTGACAAAATCAGCAACACGACCACGTTTCTTTTTTAATAACACTTATATCAAGGTTATGATGACAAAACTACAGATCTTAAAAATTCAGCAATGCAATACATCTATTAGATAGCCCATAATAAGTGGGTCTTGGGTATCAAAAATATTTAAAACACACGTTGACTTTCTAAAGTTTCGTGTGCAATTCTGTGAAATAATAAAAGTTGTGAAATATTTCTCATTTTATGTAGAAAAATTTGGGTTTTTTATACCTTGAGATCTGCTGAACAGATTTGGTGCTAGTTTCATTATTACGCTAGTATGAACTATAGGGGAAATTCTGGAATATATGAGAAAAGTCAATATGAGACTAAAAAAATTCTTTATGTTGAAGACATAAACTAAGACAGAAACTTTTTTTTAATTACAGAAAGTTTTTGTTAATTACAGAATATACAAAAATAGATTTAGGTTTCAGAGGATTCACTTCTGATACGTTGCATGATTTCTGAGATATTATTAGTCAGCTAAACCACCACTACTTTTCCTGAGAGGACTATACAAGCAGTCAGCATTGATCCAACTGCCAATAATTTACATGCTCATTAATGTGGCTAGATTGATTATTAATTTCTTTCTTCTCTATTCTAATTTCGTATCTTATTATATTCTATTCATTTCAAACGTACATTTGAAAGATTTGTTGCAACATTCATCTATCGTGCCAAAACTACTAAGCTTTAACATAAGAAGCGGAATGTCGGACTGAGATAATGCATTTAGCACCTAAAAATGAATGGAAAGAAAATGGTTTAGTAGACATCAGAAAAATATTGACTATTCGGCCAAATATGAGGTTCAGTGACCACTTGTTCGATAGGGACTACAATTATTACTGTGCTGATTAAGAGAAACAGTTTTAATACTAAATATTTCAATGATTCCCTCAGACCAACTTTTTCAATTTAAACGGATTCATTTCCCAACAAAACTTTTTTTTATAATTACTTAATAAAGCACTCAGGCAAACACTGAAAGTGGCTGAAGTATATTTAGATACAGGCTGTTTCTCCTAAAGCCACATGTGGCCTTGCCCCGCATAACATCAAACTATAATCAAACTAAACATTAAACAAACGTTTAGTGTGTAATGAATAGAGGCCGGTCCAAGTCCATGTAAGTATAAGGTCCAAGTAATGTAAGAATAAAAATGAATAAAGATTGACTTCTAAATAAATAAAATAAAAAATAAGCTTCTTTAAAATGTATTTACATTGTCAGTCATTTTTCATCAAAAATCAGGTTATTTTTTATGATAATGTAAATTCTACTTCTACAAAACTTTTTGGACTAGTAGAATGAAACAAAGTACAGATTGTATAATATTTTGTAGTATCCTTCATACATAGATATAACACACTAATCTGTGAAACCTACAGGCCAGACAGCATCATCGAAAAAAATCACATTAAACTTAAAAAGTGCGAGGAAGACATTTATCTGGTCAACATCAAACAAATGTGTCTATATTCGTTCTGTTTGGTATATCATTTAGGCAATGGTTACACATTAAAAGAAATTGATCTGTATTAATTATATTTTGTAATTGTTTTGAAAACAGTTGTGACTGTTTCCAAAACAATCTAATGAATCACTCATTAGTTTTTTTCGTGATTTTAATTTCATATAACAAATTCATGCTGTTTTAAAAATATAATGAATACACGTTTATGAAAATAGTTTTTTTTTATTTGCCTTATTATTACAAATATTATTTTATTTTTTCCTCTTGCCTCTTGCTCTTGATTTTTTTAAAATCACATGCTATTCCTCTAACGCCATTTTCACCATCTTCCTATATAAGATATTAAACACCTTTTATTTCAATAATCAATAGTGATCTGAGTGAAGCCAGGGTGAATAGCTAGTAGAATATATTTCACTATCCCTGTATCAACTTTTTTCATTCTAATGTTCATATTTTCGACACACATTTTGTTCCTAAGTTCAATGACACTCAAGTAATTTAATATATTTAAATATTCTAATCCAATAATGTTCTAGTCATTGTCTGTATCGTTCAGTAGTAGCAGGTTCTTGTACGATAGTGGTGATCTTGATACCCTCAGTTGGTAAACCCTGAACAACAGAAGGGCTGCTACAATGAGGACTGCCGATCCGAGTATTAACCCTGCGACCATCCAGACCTCAGAATTGTCTTTCTCTGTGAACATTTATTTGTGCATTAATTGATTGTGTTAATTTTCATCTGTAATACCATACACACAGCAATGAAGAATACACTAGAGTAACGATGAAGAAACTAAATATTAAAAATTAATTAGCAAGAAAATATTTTTTTCCTCTATTTTTCCTTAACATAATGAGCGTGTTCATAGCTGATGCTTTGCGCTGCTTTACTTTTACTCCTTATTAAAAACAAGGGGATGGCTAATTTCTTGTGTGAATCGAACTTACACGAAAAATATTCCATACAGTAACTGGCATTTAATAGCAAAAATAGAAAAAGAAATCTAAACCAAATTGCACATATGTAAAGAGGAAAAGGTTTCTCGGCGAAGTGTTGCAATCTCAGCAACAATTTTAATGTATGGAAGCTTGTCATGGATGAGTAGAACTCGCACTACGAGCACTTACAAACAGTTAAATGTATATAGTGTTTCTATTAAATAATCTACAAATATTTGTTTTCTCAACATAATTTTTTTACTTACTATATTTTTATGCCTGCAATGATTTTGCAGGCGTAAAAATATGGTTAATATTAAAATAATATTATCTCACCATGTAATATATTTACATGTAACGCCTAATACATCTTAATCATAATCACATGTAAATAAAATACAGGTCACTTATATGGAATTTCCATGAACTGTTTTACAAACACAAGTACACATTAACATTCACTGTTGCTCATAATCTAATAGAACTCACTTAGCTTTAATAATTTTCCTTGTAATTGTGTTATATTTGCTTGCATTGAGAATGCTTTTGTGAATATTCAAAAATAGCGGTTTAGCTGGTAGAGCATGGAGACACGCGATTCTATTAAAAATCGCCAGTTTTAACATACATGTTTTAACACTAAATTCCTTACAGAGTAGACAGAGAAAACAGGTTCGATAATGTACTGTTTTTTTTTCTAATGCAGTATTTTGTAAAAGCGCGTTTTTTTAGTTTTTAAACCATTAATGTATTTTTATCTTTTTTTAGTCTCATACTAAAGGAGATAATGTTGCTTTGAACCTAGCTTCATATTATACTTGGAATCGCATTTACAAAAATTGACACTTTATTAAAGATAATTTCTATATAATTTAAATTAATATTGCAGCATAGTTCAAATATTTTACAGCTAAATATTGTACTCAATAACATAAATCGCTAACACTAAATTCCTTACAGAGTAGACAGAGAAAACAGGTTTGAAAATATACTGTGTTTTTTCTTTTTAGTGCAGTATTTTGGAAAAGTGCATTTTTAAAATTTTTAAACCTATAATTTATTTTTACTTTTTTTAGTCTCATATTACAGGAGATAATATTGTTTTGAACTAGCTTCATATTATACTTGGAACTTCTTTCACAAAAATTGACACCTTGTTTAAGAAAAATTCTAAATAATTCGATTTAACAGGGCAGCATAGTTATCATGTTGAGGTGCCTCTTCTTGATTCTGTGTCTGTGGGCGATTGAATGGCCAGACCTTATATATATGCCAATGCTTCAATATTGCAAGGCATATTTCTGGTAATCTTGAAATTATCCAATTCTTTGATCTGACTTCCAGTTCTATTTCATTGAATCAGTCCGATGGTATTATTTTATTATGTTGTCATGAGAACTACACACAACTGCCAAGTTTCATGCAGATGCACCAATTAGAAGCCCAAACACGGTTAGAATACATTGTTCCTTTATCAAGATATGACTTCCTGTACTATTTCATTGAATCAGCCCGAAGGTATTATTTAGTTGGTTTGTCATTAACATGTCCACAACTTCGCATAATGAGAGAGGCTTTCCACCAAAAACACACACAACTGCCAAGTTTCATGATGATAAAACAATTAGATGCCTAAACACGGTTAGGATACGTTGTTCCGTTATATGGTTCATTATCCGACTTCCGGTTTTGTTTCGTGGAATCAGTCCCATGGTAACATTTTATTGTATTGTCATTAGAGCTACACACAACTGTCATGATGATATAATAATTAGAAGTGCATGCAATTTAATTTTGGAGATTCCGTTTCATAGGTAGTTACAGGTCGACCTAATAAAAGCGAGTTAAAAAACACCACTCCCCCACACCTTTACAATTCTCCATTAATTGTTTTATTACTTTATACGCATTATAAAAATGCATAATAACACCAAATTTAAGCTCAACTGCACCATTAGTATCCAAATAAAATGGACGTGATCCACAGATGGATATACAGAAAGAGAGATATGGTAAAACTATAAGCGTCCATGGCTTGGCTACAGAACCCTAAGAATGAAACAAGTTCTTTCCTAACCACCATTTTTGCCAGAAATATTACTTATAATCTCAACATTAATTAAAATAATGTTTAACTAAATTACATACAATCGTAACAAATGTTGAAGAAATTAAAGTTCAAAAGCAAAGTTTATTTCAAATTACTTTTTACATATACGCATACTCCATGCCAATTCACGTCAATAAAATAATTTAAACTTTGGCGTTGGTTTAAAAAGCAATTCTCTTTTTTGTTTAAAAACAATTTTTTTTGTAGTTTAAAATGAACTAGTCTCCTTTTTAGGGTGACCACAAAATTGACATTTTCGTGGTATAGAAAATGGGCTCTATTTAACACTCTTTCAGAAAATGCTGCTTGCAGATTTTAAAATGTGGATGTACCGAAGGTTATTTTGAATATCTTGCACGGAAAATATTTAAAATGAAGTAGTGCTGTAACGGACAAACAAAAATACAGACGATAAATAAAAAGTCTTGAATACTTCGGGCATGTAATGCTACACCTAGAAATGTATAAAATACTTCATCCAATAACACAAGGTAAAGTAATCAAAAAGAAAACCAGCTCAAAGAAGCCGACCGAAAGCTGAGCCATGATGTCCTCCTTCGAACTGAGTCTCTTTTTTCGATTATTTTTTATTTACTTTTATTTCTGATGACTCTAATAGGTTATTCAAACCATTTTGTAACAGCACTAGGTATATCTGCTTTCAAATATCCACTTCAAATTTTTCACAACGACAAAACGTAAGCAACAAATAAATAAAACAGTCCCTTTTTAGCAAAAATAATAATAAAGTTTTAATAACATTGAAGAGAAATTAAATATGCACAGACTATTGAATATATTTGGCGTTAATTTTGTAGAAATTCATTATTCACAATTAAATGAAACTACGTGATTAGTATTATTTCTACTTTCTTTAGGTCGTGGTAAAGAACTTAAAGAAAGTAGAAATAATACTACATCACGTAGTTTCATTTAATTGTGGATGCACAGACTGTATTACTTTAAAATCTATTGCAATAGTAAATGTGTAACATACTTGGAAGTCTGCTATTAGCCTTTTGGGGTTTATCATATGACAAATTTACATAAAATTAGGATAAGTGAAAAAGTAATGGAATTAATTTATATTTGATAAAATAAATTTATCTCATAAGAATCACTAACATAAACAAAAATTAAAAATTTTTTATATAAAGGATAAAAACAAATACAAATTATTTTAAATATTCCAAAAACTCTAAAAACGAAATAATCTTGTGTTGTAACATTTCCGCAAAGTACAAAGAAAAATAAAAACATTTATATAAAAACGTATGCGCTTTCGAAATTACCCATTTTTGGCATAACACAAGCATAATTTTATTAGCACCCAAATAATTAATGGAAATAAAACTTTAAAAATAAAATTTAGATTTATTTGATATATGAATGGTACACCATTTAATTTTTTGCTGATTTACAATTTTAATTCAATCACCTGCTAGACCATTTCCGAAATATTGCTCTTCTATTTTATTATTTTCTCATACAGGTTAGTAAAAAATTTGTTTTCTTTTTACAATTTTTGTCATTTAATATAATGATATTATTAATATTGCTCATAATAATAGTAATTAATATTTATTAAATTAAATTAATTTTAAAAAAATAAATGAATACTCAGCATTCAATTTAATAAAAAGACGTGTGTGTAAAAATGTCTGGCAAATGATTGGCTTAAAATCGAAAGCTAGCAGAAAAATGAAATGATGGACCACTCATTTGTCAAATAAACTATGTAAATATAAGTTTAATGAGCAATTTTGTCCTGTTGTTTCCTATGGATTTTTGTAACATAGTAAGTAATTTCATTCTATCTTTTTTTGTGTTGCATTTGTAAAATTTCACTATCATAATTTTTTTCATAACGCACTTAAAGAAAATAACTTCAATATCAAATTAAGCACTAATGCATATATGACTTTGTTAACTTAATTAATTGAAATATTTTATTTGAAGAGACAAAAGTTAACTGAATCCATTAAATAAAACTGCGATTTTGGATTATATATCTTATCTACTTAGTGCGCTCTAGTGTACTTTTGTGGAGAAGTAATAAATAAAATATTCGTAAAATGAAAAGTGAAATCACTCATTTGTCTTCTGTGCATGAATTTCACTGAGGCTGTTCTTGGCACCTGATCTAAACCGGAGGCGTGAACTCGCAAGGATGTTGAGAGACGTCTTTATTTAGTACCAGATGCAGAACCGCCGCAGCAGTGCTCTCTGATACCAACGTTTGTTCGTGTACTCGTATTATCAACATGAAAAAGGAGACAGCTACGAGTTAGTTTGTTAGCTCGAATATGTGTGTGAGTTAGTAAAGATGACCAGTCATAATTACTTTGAGAGATGTTGAACAAAGTTATCAATTCCAGCGACGAACATTTATGACAAAGAGCATCATATTTGTATTTAATAATCAATATTTTATTCGATAATTCACAACCACCAATATGATACAGAAGAGCTTTTAAGATTATTTTTTGTATATTCTCAGCATTGTCAGAATTAGTGACGTGTTTCATGTATGTTCTCAGTATTGTCAGAATTAGTGGATTCCAGACCACAACAGTGTATTCAAGTTGCGATCTGACAAAGGCATTGTACAAGGTTTATTACATTTTAACATTTTTAAAGACTGAGCGTTCTTAATACAAATTTGCACATTCTATATATCTTAGATGCAATCTGCCTAATGTGCATGCCAAAATTCAATTTTATGTCGAAAATGACATCCAGCTCATGAATTCTGTCGACTTTTTTGATTAAGTCACCCCCCTCATGTAGAATACCTAAAGGTTACTTAAATGAATAAACTATAAATTATACAAAATTTTTTTTTTATATTTTTAACCAGACAGTAATACCAATTGGCTTGAGTAAGTTTGAGGGGAAGTGTTGAGAGATTGCTATACTTGTGGTGCAAGTAAAGATCCTGCATTATTTGATGGGATTGCACATACATATGTAAAACCATTTCTAAAGAAGCGACATTTGGCTCGTTTGAAAAAAGCAGTGGTAGTAATCGAATGAATATATTTGATTCGCTTTATAACGTCATCAATTTGCAACGTGCAAAAGTATTTCTCTCAATTGGACCAGTGCCACTCTTTCTGAAACCACTGACAGTTACCCTTACAGAACCCTTACCAAAAAGCAAAAAGATTTCATAAAACATGATAGCTCAAAGTGAGTTTCGTCATAGCTGTTTTTCTATCTCGTTAGTATAATATAAACTAAGATAATTAAAAATTGAAAATTGTGCAACTGCAACTTGTGGGATGTATATGATTGCATGTCGTCACGCCAAATCAATTGAAGGCAAATACTTCGTATGAGTTATGTGTCAATCAATAATGATCAATACTTTTTTGCATTTGATGGTATAACATTTTCAAAGAAACGTTTAAGTCAAACATAAAAATGTCCTTTCTTTTTTATCCGCTATTGTTGTTAAATGCAAAAATATATCCGAGAGGAGTTGTCGTAGGAGAGGTGCTGTCTTGAACCTTGGATTTGATATTTTTTGTTTAAATATTATCAGGTACAAATTGCCTTGAAGTACTTGCGTGGCAAACTGTTGTATTTAACTCTCGTTTATAACTAGTGATTGCTTGGACCTCATGTCCATATTTTTAGCCAGAATTTTGTAAGGTTTTTTTCCTACATTTGATAGTTTTGTTTCGTCAACACTGAAAATGTTTGTGCCGTGGCTATAGACAATTTCAGTCAGTTTCTGGTAACCCATGTTTCTTAGAAAATTTGTACACAATCGTATAGATATCTATTGGTGCACAAACAAATAAACACAACGTCATTTTAAAAATAAGATTGATAACACAACCTCCGAGGTAAGATCGCACTCTGAACCCTTTTTTTGAATAGGAGTTTCAGCTTTATTACTGGTATTTAAAAATCATCGCACTAAGATGGCTTTAGAGGTAGTACAAAGTGGTAGTTTAAACCAATACATTTTTTGTTTATAATTTTGGTGAATAATTTTATGTTGTGTCTCTTCCAACTATAGCAGTTTCCTCTTCTTTTCTCCTTTCAAAAAAGTCTGGTTTTGGCGCACCTGCCATTCACCTCAAAACTAAATTTAAAACAAGACTGACCTTCAATGAACTGATTCAAATATGGAATAGCAAGGGATGTATTGTAACAATAACAAATAAGGGGTGTTATTATAAAAATACAAACATTTACCTTTACATTAGCTTTAAATATTCAAATAGCAGAGCTAATATGACGTCAGATAAAGACACTTTTGTCATAAAATATTGAAAATACAATAAAATTGTGAGGAAAATCTTTAATTTTGCTGTTCGGAGATGAAAAAACATTCACACTTTAAAAACAGCCGCCATTACGAATGACACACATATCATTTCGTAATGGCGGCTGTCTTCAAACTAACATTTATTTCTTAAAATTACTTACTTAAAATTTTAAAGTAAACAAAAAAACTTGTGATAATTTTCAAAAACGATTGGCAGTTCAATGAAAGCAAATTTACCTTGACTAAATTTATACTAAACCATCCTAATGCGAGTGCTACTCGCGTTAGAAGGGTCACAGATTTACGTATACTCACTTTTTAAGTGAGATGATTGATCACTCACCTCTTACATGTAAATCACCGAACTTTTCGGTGAATACCGAAGCTCCATTATCAGCTATGCAGCTATAGACTCCTGCATCATCAAGTTGAATTGGATTCAGTTCCAAGACACTTGAATTATCATTTATATTTAGCCTTGATGAATCTAGCATTTTTACTCCATTCTAGAAAAGGCATAAATCAAATTACTTTATGAAGTTATCCAGTAAAACTGCAGATGAAATGTAATGGAATCCTTGTTAAACTCTGCCAAAAAGATTTAGTAAGTTTACATTTCCAAGTGGAAACAAAAATAGGTAAGAGCAATCTCTGAAACAGTTCAGCTAGTTTTATTCATGTTTGTATTTTGTCGTATTCAAAGCATTTATTCTTTAAAATTTTAAGTCATATTTCCTATTTTTGAGCCAGTTTCAAAACATTTTGTTCAAACAACTAAAACGGACCATAGGAATATCATTTTAAATATGAGTTCCAAAATTAAATTTAATAGTTGGCATGTACTCACTAATGGCCTGGCGGAAAACTCACCAAACAAACCTTCCAACAGAATTAAATTTTCCAATACAAATATTGAAGTTTGAAGCAATATAACCGTAGCAACGTCAACATCATAATTTACTTTTCATTCTGGGCGTATAGATTTTATTAATTTTTGGCGCCTAAAAAATTTAATTCTTGACCAGATTCTTCCAAATACTTTATCGGTTTTGAAAAAAATTATCTCTTTATCTACCTATGTGTCAAAACATAGAACCCGAAATTTATTTGGTTTGTCAATTTTCAATAAATTTTAATATTTTTTTAATTTGAAGGTATTTATCTTAAAAACCACGTTTTTCTATATCCGGAAACATATGGTTCTATAAGTGCAGCCAAGCGCTCTAAAAAAAGAAGTCCAATGCCAAATTCAAATTCACTTAAAATGTTAAATAATTTAAAAATTACATATACATATCAAACGTGCCTCAATACTTGAATTGACATTTTGTCATAAACAACTTCCATTAATTGTGATCCTCACAAATAAGGAAACAATTTTTTTTTACTTCAAAATAACAATAAAATTGACACAATTTATTTACAAGGATTTTTGAAACATTTTGACAATATTTTTTCTCCACTTTGAAATTATTAGTGAGGGAATTTTTAAAAACTATGAATTTGTAACAATGTCAAGTTTAAACAAATTAGAAATTAAAAGCATGGTATTTATTTCAATTAACATTAATTTCTGTCGAATTCCATTTATCTGCAGATGTGTTTTTTAAAAATTTTTATGGTAATATTTTTCGAATCTCAATAATTTATGTACTTTGCCAGAATAAAAGGGCAATGCAGCAGCCCATTGCTGGCTGCTGCATTGCTGTTTTATTCTGCCAGAGTTCATAAATTATTTACCTTATCTTCATATAGCTCCAATTATTTTCATATACCTTCATCAGTGAAATAAATTCATTTTCTTCTTATTTTTGTAATTATGCTACTCATACGTACCTTATACCAAGTAATTTTAGGAACCGGTTTACCAGTGGCATTGCAGTAAAGCGTAATTTTCTCAGACACTTCCCTCACCAAGGGTGGTTCTTTCCTCAAGTTTGTTTTAACTACAGGTTTTGCTATCGAAATAATTTAAAAAAATGTGTAAGCTTGGACGTACACAAATGTATAAGGCAAACTTACCGTTTCAAGAGAAATCTCTTACATGTAACAAAATAAATATGACTTCAAATACATATTGAATTAACAGGGTGCAATCAGCTATGTGTACTGAGAGCAGATATGCTCTTAGTATAAAATATCTGTAACTATACATGTATAAAGAAATGTACAAATACAAATATATGTGCACAATGGAGCAGCTATTGAATGGAAGGAGAAAGTAGAATGAAACGTGAAAGGAAGAGAAAGTATTTTAAACATTTGAACGAGCAAAATGAAGGATCACTTCGTGTGCGCCTGTATTACATTTAGATACATTTTAAATCTTTACTGGAATAGATTGCAGATTAAATTCGCCATACCTGACAGAGCTACTCTCACTCTCTCATACTGGAGTAGAAAAACAACTTTACGCTTTGAGGAAGAAGTAGGAATATGCTGTTTTAGCTATAAAATGAGGTAACGCTGATGAACTAAGATAGCGGATTTCTTAGTTGCCTATCTAATATAATAGAACCGCAGGATATTTTGTCATTAAAAATCAGATGAAGAACGCAAAAATTGATTGACTGAAACGCAATCTAAGACAAAGATTTAAGAACAAGAATGAGTATATTACATTTGGGCGACCTTTAGTAATAACCAGATAGTTAACAGAAGTGTAAACAAGCACTTTATTCCATTAAAAATTGGACGAATGACAAAGATTTGAAGCTCCCAGCTTAGACGAAAATATTTAATTGTTAGATAAATGAAAAGAACAGCATGATCTGTAGCTAGCTTAGGGGTGAAAACCTGGAAATAAACTAAACAATGTGTTTTGATCAATTAATTATCAGATAATGTTAATAATAATGGTTAATAATAATGCGTATGCTTCTATGCGTATTTTTAACGCTTCCAACATCATTTCGGGATTCATACCGAAATTGTAAAAAGGAAGCAAGGCAAAAAATCTCACCATTATGGTAAGATTTTGGTATCTTTCTATAAGTTTTTGTTCCACAGTAGTTTTTTCATACCTATCCTGATGTAGGGAAGCAAGTTACATAAATAAAATTTCCAAAAGTAATTTCATCTTCTTCCAGAGGTCAAAAATAAGGTGATAGAAAAATATTATTTTCCACAGCCAAGTCAATTGCAGTATCATGTAAAATGTTATGCTAAACAGGTTGAAAACGATTATTATAATTTTAACTTGCGTAGTGTTTTATATATTAGGAAAATGTGCAACAATGCAAAGACATTATATCCTCTTCTGTTATATCCGAATTTGGGATATCAAAAAGCTAGAAATTATTATTTTTGACGCTCTTGACAGAAAGATCGTAGTTATTACGAGCAGGTAATCTCTTAAGGTAGTAAACCGTGATTTTGAATAAAAACAGAAAATGTTTCTAAGAAACATATGAGGAACTGTAAGGAAGTGGGTGGAAGCAGAGGACATTTTGAAAAATTAAGAAAAATGTCATGAGATTATTTGGTTGTTTCAAATTAACAATGAAAATTTTACAGATTACGTAAACAGAAAATGGAGCAAGCGAGAGAAATTTATCTGAATTCTTCAAAGTGACATGTGGTTTTTCGGCTTCCGATGATATAAACAGATATGCAGATTATTTTATTTAAAAGAAGAAATTCGAAACACAATACTCACAGTAAACTTTGACGTAGGTAAAAGCCATTTTACGGCCAACTTCATTTAATACTACGCAACTGTATTTGCCCTCATCGTCAAAAGTGATCTCTTCTATTTTAAACGGATATTTAATATATTTCCTTCCCGCGAGCTCATCGTTCTGGAAAAATATGCAAGAATGAATTATCCCTTAAACGAATTATTAAATGGCCAGGAGAGTTAGGGAATGTCTAAATGACTAATAAGAAAGTTTCTGGTAAATGGAGTGGTTGCACCTGATGACAAAAAAATTCAAAATATGACCAAAATTTGTAGTCAAGCGAATAGGACGATTTTGTGACATATGAAGCACCCGTTGATAAGTGCCATTACTCATTTAACTTGAGGAAAAATAACGAGGTTCTGAATTCAACCCAATACCTGTAATGACAAACAAATCCTGCGTAATAATAAATATATATTCTTAAAGTCAGTGTATAATATGCGTGCAACTAAAACTCAGAAACGAGTCCCGGTATGATAGAGGGAGTTATATGGTGTGGTAGCCTTCTACTCCGTTTTTACCAAAAGGGCGTGCTTATAAACTGGAACTTTCGCCCCTAGAAATTTCTAGAACCATCCAGAATATTCGAGAGTATTCGAGAATAATCCACAAGATTCCAAAATATACCGGAACATTCCGGACTATTGTCGAATGTTTGGAAATAGTCTGTAATATTCAGGAACATCTCGGAACAGCTCAGAATATTGTGAAAGATTCCAGAACACTTCCGAATGTTGTGGAACATTGTGGACCAGTCAAAGCATTTTTTATGGGTGGAACTACCCATTAGAAGGGTATATAAAGCAAGATCTGTCGTGGGTTCCAACGTCAGTTTCTTATCAGTAAAGTGCAGCGAGTGAATAAAAACAAACAGTGAAGTGTGAGTAATCAAAGTGATACAGGGACTGAATATAAATAAACTGTGAAAAGTGTTTAAAGTGTACTTAGTGTATTTTTTAATAAAAAGTTGATTTGATTTATATATTATAGATGCCCAAAGGTAAAAAGGAGTCTTACAGTTCTGAAGCAAAAGGGCGAAAAAAAACAGCAAAAAAAGAACCACGTTTACGTTCCCAACAAACGAGAATGAGCATAGTGAGAAGCAGAGAAACCGAAGAACAACGAAATGAAGGAATTGAGGAATAAAGAATTACAACACAATCTTATAATAAAAGACCTCGAACGCAAGCCACCCATGAAAATATCATCCTGTAAGTAAACAGTACAATCTAACAAATTAAGCAATCCACTATGATCCTTCTAAAGAATATAACAAACAAAAACACATCGTAATCGGATAATGAATTACATCTGTCAATTTTGCGACAAGAAAAAATTCAGTAGAGGAACACCAGGAATCTGTTAAATGAATGGAAAAATGCGATTGACACTAGTGGAAGCACCTCCGCAGGAATTTTTATATTACATGCATGGGGATACTTCAGAATCAAAACACTTTCTTCAAAATATGAAAGTGCACAACGCCTGCTTCTAAATGACTTCATTCGGTATCACTTCGATCAACATTAACAGAGATGAAATCAATTATGTTTTTTCCATCCAAGGACAAATCTATCACAAAATGTGGTCATTACTACCACTACACGACGAAGACTATAAATTTGTGCAAGTATATTTCATGGAACATGAAGAAATAGAAATTGATCAACGATGCACAAACTCCATGGATTGAGAGGCGAAATAATTCAAGATGTACAAAGGATCTCACACAAAATTTATTCACATATTCAAAAGAGTACTAGGCCGAATAATTTCTGATGACTATAAAGTTATACTTCGAGCCAATAAGAAACCATCTAGAGTTCACGAACGTCGATTTAATGTACCTCAGATAGAAGAAATCGTAATTGTGGACTACGAAAACACAAGCCATGACATAATTGTACAAAGAAGAGAAAGACTACAACTCAGTGGAGAGACACACCGTTCATATGATGCCCTCCATCATATCCATTAATATTTCTGCACGGAGAGCCGTTCTCTCGTTGGATTTTTTATACATTTTAATGTATAACAAAACCAACCTAAAAGCGTAGAAACAAACAAAAAAGTAACTTCCAAGGAGTTCTTATTTACCGCTTAATAATCAGAGACGATAAAAGATACAATCATATTCTCAATATTCGCCGTTTATTCCAACAATTTCTAGTAGATATGTATGTAAAATTAGAAGCGGAACGGATGCTTTACATAAGACTGAATAAGAAGGGCCTACTGGAAAATGTACAAAAAAATACCCAAAACCATACTTGGACGACACACAAACCGAAGATGATGGCTATTCCAAATATAGAATTCGATCACCCAAAAAAGGTGGCTTCACAGCAAAGATACGAATACGAGGCAGAGACGAACTGGACATAACCCACTACTTTCCAAAATGTTTCAAGCACACATAAACGTATAATGCTGTAAGTAAGTGAAATTTACTAAATATGTTTGTATGTGAATAAAGGCAGTGACATGGCAGTATTACAAATAGCCAAAGACAGCGAACACCAAAACAGAAACGACGAGACTCTCGTGTACCAAATGTGAAGATACATCAACAGCAACGGCAGCGTGGTTGATTTTTGATTTTCCCGTAACGAATATGAACACGTACGTACGTACACGTACACGAACACGAACCAACTGGCAACACCTAAAAGTACATTTGGAGAATGGACAGAGCGTCTGAACGGGGTGAATTTCTAAAATAAACTAAAGTTATCTTCTGGGACGTATTCACAAATGCACATAAAATCACTCGAAGTCATGAACAAAATATTACAAGACTTGTGAGGAAACTCAGAAGTGGTGGTATGAGCCCTACTCATATTCTCAAGAGATTTTCGACAAATACTTCCAGTTATCCCCAAGTCAACACCAGCAGACGAAATCGATGCATACTTAAAGAAATCACATCTCTGGCCACACATACAAATACTGCGACTGACAAAAAATATAAGAGTTGAACTATCGAAAGACGATACAACAGCATATTTTTCTCAAAAACTTTTACAAATAGGCGCAGGCACATATCCTACTGACCAGACGACCGGCCTCATTGAACTCAACAGTATTTTCTGCAACATAACCACTACTAAGAACAAACTCATCGACCAAATTCAGCCAAACATTGTTCACTATACCGATCCCGAGTGTCTATTTCAGAGTACAACTTTGGCAACTAAAAATAATATTGTCGATATTATCAACTTTAATATTCAAAAGAAAATTCCCGGTGAAGAGAGAATATACAAATCGATCAACACGATGATAAGCGTTGAAGAAAGTGTCAATTTCCCTAAAGAATTTTTAAACTCTTTGCAAGTACCAAGAATGCCATTATACTGCCTTCGACTGAAAATTGAATCTCCGATCATACCACTCAGAAATATCATATAATGGAATAAGGATGATCGTCAAACAGCCATCGAACAACATCATCGAAGCTGAACTTATGACTGGAAAGGACAGGAAAAACAGTATTTATTCCCAAAATACCACTGATCTCTACATGTTTGCCAAAATATGATGTTGATTTAAATTTTTCCTTTTTAAATTTTCAAACATCATGCAATAAATGATCATCGTATTTTTCAAATATGAAATTAATATTACTATTATAGTTTACAATGGTATACTTTAAAAATGATAAGCTGTTTGCAAGATGGGTATTTTCAAATATTTCATTGAAGAAACATTTTTATCGCACAGTTGTGTTTTATCGATTAAGGCAGTTTTACGGTAAAGTGTGGCAGAAGTAACTTGACGTTGGAGGTAGCGCACTATTCCAAATTTGAAAATTATTATCCAGAGTTATTTCACATGCTCCAATTGAACCGTCTAAGGAACGTAAAAATGTCTCAAAAATAGGTCACGTCATATACGAAATAATGTTGATGATATAAAAAGAGTTTATCATAATTAATTTCACTTAATATTAGATTCAAGGTAAAAAACCACAAATCGGATTTGTGAGTTTCCACAGACATTTTTTTGAAGTGGACATTATATTGTATTAAGATATGAAACGTTGAAAGGTAATTCGGATAAACTTTCAACAACATATGGCGCCATCATAACACCATCTATCTGTAAATTTATGTAAATATGTTTGCAAAGACTACCAGCGATATTTATTGAAATATACGAGTGTTTGTGTGTGTGTGTGTATGTGTACGTGTGTGTGTATTTAAAACGCGTTTCTGTTGTAAAAGTGTACATTTTTTGGTTGAAATTTATCATACAGTTCTATAATATTTTATTCTCAGATTAATGTACTGATTCATTGTATGACTCATAATTTGTTACAGCCTGTATGTATTATAATATATGTGTGCGAGCAAGTTATGATAACGAACCTGATACCTTCACATACTGTAGTAATTGCGAAACGCTAAACCCGCTTTCCACGAATTCAGTATTAAATGCAAAGATTCCAGGCAATACAGAGCTAATATTAAAGGAACTTCATAGGCTTGTGCTGAAACCCCCGATAATACCGGCAACAACAGAAATGTAAATCTTATTAGCATTAACGATTGTCGTATTTAAAATTTATGTGTTCATTCGTATGGAAGGAGTCCGGTGAAAATGGACTACGTGTTTTCAATTTAAAAAGAAAAACTAGTCTGTTTAGCGATATAAATAAGTAAATGTTTCAGGTATTGACATTCAAGGTGATGTAAAAAATAAAATATAACTTTTAAACACAATACAGAACAAAAAATCTATCTCCATAAATTCATATATATATATATATATATGTATATATATGTATGTGAGTATATATATTATATATATATATATATATATATATATATATATATATATATATATCATATTTTTAATATATCAAGTTTCTTAATCATAAACAAAATTAATTTTACAAATTTATTAAGTACAGTGATTCCAAAAAATTATCAATACGATTCCTTCTTTAATACGTAACTTTTGCCTAAAATTAATTAAACGTAAAATATTTTAGCTTACATTCGACATTCGTTCCGCTGCTTTTAGAATGAAAGTCTACGTAACTGTTTTCGACGATCCTGTCGGGCGTGTGATTTTCATGAATTAATATGGTACATCTACATAAAAAATTAATAGATTTCTCATTTATCTGATTGATGATTTAAATAAAACGGTACGATGAACAATAAATTAAACATTAATATTTAAAAATAATTTAATGCAAATACTACGTATTTCTAAATGTTTATATATATATATATATATATATATATATATATATATATATATATATATATATATATATATATACCTACTACCTATATAGATATTCCACATTACTACGGATATGGAAAAAAAACACAAAAATACGACTTAATTTTTATTGCCGAGAAAAGTTAGCTTGCGTACAGCAGTTGCATGCGGTATTGCGATACCTTTTTCTTTCATTTTTATTTCATTTTATTTTCTTTAAAATTATACCCAAAAAACCTATGCACTCCCAATTGATCAGCTTTCTGTATCGGGTGGTTGTTTTGGTGTTCAATATTTCATTGCTTACCTTGAACCACTCCACTATTGGTGTTGGATAACCTGTTCCAGTACAGTTGAGTTCAAGTCTAGAGCTTTCCTCCACAAGCATAGTGCCATTGACCATATTTGTCTTTAAGCTCAGGGCCTGCAATCTCTCTGAAATAAAATATTTGTTGTGATCAATTACAAATAATAAAACTGTTTTGTGAAAACGAGGTTTCTAATTGCTCATAAAATGAACATATCTGAAATAATTTTGAAGGTACAAACTCGCTAAGTGATAATTTTTTATAAAACCATTTAAAAAATTATTCAATAAATATAGATCACCCACTTTTAACGCTTCCTCTTCTCTCTGCTCTTTTGTGGAGATTTGTTCTATTTAATATTGCAGTATTTTAAACGACCTAATAAATGGAGGATTCTGTTCTATATTTGCAATCTTTTCAAAAACGGCTAAATCGATTTTGATGTTTTTTTTGTTCGCCTGTAGAGTTTTTACATTTAAGGATAAGTTTAAGTGAATACAATATTAAGATATCACTTTCAATTTAAGTTTTGTGGTTCAGTGAACGATGTAGTGAACGATGTACTAATTGATTTTTTAGTGCGCTTCTTATTCGATGGTTCTTTAAAATAGGTTCAATTTGTTTGTTAAAATTTTTTTATAAATGTGTTACATATTTATTTCAGAACATTTAGACATTTTCAGAGAGAGAGAGGGAGTAAGGAGGTGAGTAATGCCGATTGTCCCAAAGTGTATCCCATTCATTGATTCCCCGCTCTAATTGTTTTTTGCTACCCTAATTGTTTTTGTTCAAAACTTGTACAGTCTCTTGTTGCTTTTAGCATTAAATATTTGACTTTTTGCTAAATGTCTTCGCATTATAAAATTCATAATTAAATGCTTATGTACTAATTATATTCTGTCTAGTTGAAGTTGCAAGTTGAAGTTGCTGAATGGCATAACCCACACATGCCCGGCTATTTACATATTTAAGAAGCAACATTTTATTTTGAACCGATAATTGAATACTTTTTTAAATTTAATTTCCACCATTTATTTCAATATTCAGCAATTTCATAATTATTTTACTGTAAAAACATTTTATTGTTACAATTAACGTTGAGTTTATATATATGAAGATCACTTCATAACGCCCTAAAGTTAATAAAGATGGCTTTAAAATGAAGATAATTGATGACAATAAATATGCAATGCACTAATTATTTTTTCGATATAAGTGTAATCATATTCAGCTAGAATCTGATTACACTTATATCGAAAAAATCCTTGTATAATTACATATTATTGTATAATGTAATTATAACATCCTTGTATAATTACATTAGTAACAAAAGATCAATACGTACCATCAAATATACCTATGTAGGACCTGAACACTGGCTTATGCTTGAAGTTTACAGCCATACATCGGTATTGGTCATTGCGGTGAAGATCTGAGTTGACTATCTTCATTTCTAGTTGATAAGAGTCATCATCTTCGTATTTGATTTGAGTAATATTTCCGCTATCTGGAAATATTTATGGAGCAAAGTTATTAATATGTATTAATAACATCCTTACGTATTAAGGGAGATTTCAAATGGGGAGGAAACTCGCAGTAAATCATTATTTTTACTATTCTAGAGTGAAAAGAAAAACTATTAAAATGAAAGCAAACAATGAGCGGGTTGACAGTTGAGTATAAAAATACATTGAGTATCCATAATTCGTCATGATCTGTTGATTAGCACGCAAGTGACGAAATGAAGATATACACATAAAAGTGATATTTACGTGATGGTTTTTTCTCATAGTGTTATTAAAGGTATTTTTTTTAATTCAAATCAAAAGGTTAAGTAATAATTTTTTTATAGGTTTCCTTCCCGGGATGACTCTCTATGAGAATTTTGAGATATATATTCATTACTTTTAACCAGGTATGTCCAAAAAAATGACAGGCCAGATTAACCGCAATAATAAAAGTACTTCTGTATAATATTAATTGATCAACTTGTATTATAGAATTATGAGAATATAAGAAGCAAACTTATTTTTCGTAACATTGTAAGAGACGCACAAGGCATTATATCTACCTAGAAAAAATTATATTAAAGTTCATAAGAGTCAAATAGCTTTCATTAAATGTATAGTTAAATTATTATATACTAAACAGTCAAGGGTGTATACAAGGGCAGCACTGAAAGATCTTCGAATTTACTATTTGCAGTTATGGCAATAAACAAATTAATTAAACTTTCGAAAGTCAAACTGTTTGGTAATCCATATTGGGACTGCTTGAATTGCCATTTGTTGTTACGAATTGGCGTCAATTTATAAATTGTGCGTATCACATTAAGATAAATTTAACACGATACAATTTTCGTTCAATGATTTTTATGACTTCCATTGTAGCCTCAATCCAGAATAAAGTTTCGATCGATTTTTACGATGAAATTCCATTCTGCACTACTGTTTACAACTGGTTTAACGTGTGCAAGCGCGGTCATGCCCATTTTAGTTATGACCTACTTGAGGGATATCCCTCAATAGTAACAACTGAAAGTAACGTCAATGCTATGGGACTCATGATAAAGACAGACAAGGCAGTAACTTATTAAAAAATTTGAAAAAATCTGGACATTGGTAAGAGTCAAGTACAGAAAATTCCTCATGAACATATAGGCGTCTGGAAGTTTTGTGCTAGGCAGATATCCCACGATATATACAGTCATAAATACTGTCGAGTTGATTGATGCCGCGAAATGTTAGAAAAATTGGCTGCTGGTCACTCAAATTATGTATTTGACACCATCATGGGTGACGAAAGTTGGATATGTTGTTACAAATCCGAAACTACTCGTAAAAGGCAGTCTATGCAGTGGACGTTTCCTTAAAAGAGTTGTCCACAAAAGAAAAAAAATGCTCTAGAAACGAAGGCTGTCCCTTTTTTTGGGCGGATGGTTATTATGCAACGATTGTTCTGAAAAAAAGTTAGCGCAGACTAATATGCAAGCAAATGTTTGTTTATTATTTTGGTAAAACTTTGAGAGCAGAAGTTTCAGACTTCTACAGTGACATTTCGTCACATTTATCTGATATAATCAAGGTATATACTTCATGTGGATCTTAATCAGAGTTTAGTAAAATATTGAAAAAAAATGTTAATGTAATACAAAATTAAACTCAATTTTTTTCCTGTGCCACCTAGTGAGTAGAGTACATTTAAAATGGTACAGCGTTTCAATTTACTGTTTTCCCCCATTGAGCTACGTTTACGAATTTTTAAACTTCAAAATGGCGAAAAATATGCATCGCTTCCCCTTCTTCTAACTTTTCAACCATGTTTATGAATAATGTGAAAAATTGTAAATACTATCATTTTATAACAAATTTCAAGTAAATTAGTTTTAAAATAACGCGCGTCAAAGCTTTTAGCAAATATATACAAAACGCACTTTGTCAGCTTTATCTTTTGCTTCAATGCAAAACTTTTTAAGTATTTTCACTAGTTCATATGCAATAAAAGACTTTTTAGCAGTATTTTCATTATTGCGTCTGTATATAGTAAAAAGAAAGAAAATTTTAGTGCTTTTTTATGCAGCAAAATTGCGAAAGAGAGTTTATAAAAAGAAATTCAATTAAATACTTTATACTTTCAATATAATTTAAAATAAAACAAGATACAGTTGTAGCGATTGTTAATAAGCCAGAGAATAAATCGTAATGTTTTTTAAAATTTTTCACTGTTTATTTGTATAATTCACTGTTTATTTGTATGATTGTCTGATTCATCACATAAAAAATAACAAGCAAATTTAGGTGGAGGTTTCATTTTCCTGTTTTTAAGAGTCAAAGTTAGATATTGTACGTTTCAGGTTTTTTTTATCAGTCAGTATGAAAACCAAAATGAACGGTTTTCATAATGGCTTAAGTAATTTTAAGTTTTAGATTAAATTTTCGCTGTTGTACTTGTATTGGAGACAAGGAAATAAACTGAAATATCTCGAAGAAACGTCAGAAATGAAAAAAAATAAACTCGTTAAATAAGAGTAAAACTCGCGCTGCGGTGATTCCATACCCATTAACGTACATCTATATAGTTGGACATTTCAAGATACATGGTGTCTCCTTTAAACTATTTGCAAATATTAATATTATTTTTAACTAAGGAGATATATTGCTTTACATGTCTTGGCAGCCCTAAGAATATCGTGTGTTTCTTAAAAACATTTTGGTTTCTTTATTCATAACCTTTTTTAAATTTTTATTTACCTTTTTAAATTTATTTTTCAACTTTTTCAAATTTGTCCGCTTCCAATAAAATTAACGGATTGACACATCACTAATTTTTTAATGTTCGTACTCCTACGGCCAGACAGCACAATAATCAAAAGAATAAACCCCGCGAGCCTCCTGGAGGTATACCAACCGATCTTGTGTAGTAGCGGTGTGAGCTTGATATGATGGACATGTTTCGCATGCTTGATCCCATATTCCATACCCCGTTATCAATCGCGATAATGGTAAGTGAGATAAATAATCGCTAATATTATGAGACGAAGCGCTTTTAATTGTTTAAGTAGCGAGAATTTATTTTGAACACAAACATTATACGAACATGAAAGTTTACCAAGATTTAGATTATCATGCAAATTTGACTGGTGCATTGAGAAGCATTTCGAACAAGAATTAAAATATTACTAAGCACAAGGACATAAGAAATGTGTAAACAGATGTTGTTAGGGTATTTAAATTTTTAATTATTTTAAATAAGTTAAGTCTATTTTTTAAATACGCCTTTAGTGAAATTTAGTTATCATCTGAGTATAATGGTGAAGCAGTCACTGGTGAATTTTTTTTAGAAGTAGATGAACTATTCGTGTAAATATCGGCCATCCTTCAAATTATTAGATAGCAACTAAAACGTAAACTATCCGTGCAATGTAATTTATATTTTGCTGTTTATTTTTAATCGTTTACTAACTTTGCAAATGACGAAGTATGCAGTTTCAGAACACATTTTGACAAAATTCATGTGATATGTTCGGAAAACAGAGATTTCATACCCGGCGAGTGGACAAATAGAGTTTGAACTGTGCATTTATTATTGAATTTTAATGAAATAAATATAAAGATTTAGCTAAATGAAGTAGCTACATAAAACGAAACTACACGAAGTGTTGAAGGTACAAAAATGCAGACAGGATATGAAACGAGGTTATTTTTTTATCTTTAAATAAATTGATTACATTGCGTCTAATCAGAATTAATCACATTCCTTTTTTTAATTATAACTAAAAAATCAACATTAAAACAGCAAAATTTTTTGCTTTCGCAAAAAAAAATTCTGCTAATATTACCTCGCCGTTAGTGCATCGCCTAGATTAAACTAGTACTGCAATCTTGTACTATCACGATTATATTCTTAGGTATTGATATTTTTTATGAAAAAAAAATGTTTCTTTAGAGCCATCACAAGGTTAATAACATCATATTTCTACATTGTAAAAAAAGCAATATGATCAATTTTAAACTGGTGGAATATTAAATTGCGCCATTTTATTATTTAATCATCAAATTAGACCATTATATAAATTGCACCACGTATTAGAACAAAACCGATAATATTTTAGTTACTTTCATTTATTACAGCAGGTTTGGCTCAGCGATCGGTCGATTTGTATAATAACTAGAAATACTTTTAAATAAAAAAAATATAGACCTTTTTACATAAATAACTCTTTCAAAATTGACGTCATATTTAACAGTACGAAAAATGTTTTAAAAAGTACGAAAAATCCCGATTTTCACAAAATTAAAAAATTGATATTTTGACAATTGTTTTGATGTTTTTGAAAAAAACAAATTTGAAAAACTTCATACTCGGATGATTGTATTGTGTGATGTGTCAAGGGAATATGTCTTAATATTTTTCTTACTTGATTCATTTTTCTTCCGTCACTAAGCACTTTTATAATTATATAATTAATAAGCACCAATTATTATTTATTTATATACAGATTATAAAAATGGTGGACTTATTTCTATGAGAGCAATAACAGCCATCCGGAACACCGGTCTGGCCTAGCTCGAGTAGCGGCCGGGAATCGAACCAGGATTCCCGCGACGGGATGCGACGTCAAAGGCCATACGTCTTGTGATCAATCCAATACATCACGGCAACAACATTCTTATAAGAATTTATATTATTATAAATGCTTATAAGAATGTTGTATTATATATATTTATTATATTATTAAGCATTTATAACAAAAATATAAATAAATTCAATTATCAAAAAATAACTTTTTTTATGACCCTCCATTTTTAACAATAAATTTTTTATTCACATAGTACCAACATTCAATAAATAAAGTCTATTTGCCTATAGTTTATATTGCGAATAGTATATAGTACTGATATACATTTGTGAGTGTATGTGTGTATGTGTGCGTAATCTTTTTTCCTTGTTAAATTTTTGAACTTTTGAATCTGTTTTTTATCTATCAGTTCATGTTGGTATTTATAACCTTTCTTAATGTATTCCTTTTCATTTATTGTACTTAACTTGCATACTTATTATACTTATCAAAATTGACATCAGTACATTTTTCAGCACTGCGAAGTCTCGCCCGCTATGCATTAAAAAGTAAAGCCTTTAAGCTTTAAAATCCTTTGATAAAAATTAGCATTACTATTTGTACGAACATATACTTACAATATGTACAAACCTATGGTAGTGTTGCCTTCAATAACGAAGCCATCCGGCCCTATCCAATAAACTTCCTCCTTGTACAAATACTTTGAAACCACGCACGACAGAACATGCGACGTAGACGATCGGTAAGATTTGATTTCAAAGCCATCTTCAGCCTGGAAAACCATATTTTTTCACATTAACATTTGTACTTTCAAACGTATGAAAACCACTCAAAAATTAAGGAAAAATAAAATATGTTTCGTTATTTTAAGTTGTTTAGGGTCTAAAAGCTGAGATATTAATACCAAATAAAAGTTTTTATAAAATTTTTCCGACTGTTGCTATTCAGATTGTTTACTGTCGCACAATGAAACGATACCATCATGAGAACTGAATCAATCCACATACAAATTTATTGACACTTTTTTTTCATTTTTATGGAAAACTCACGCTTGTCCAAAAGTTTTGTTCCCATAAAAAAAGAACAAATGGTGCCTAAGACAGTTTTCCTGTATCCGCTATGATTTCGGATTTTCCCATATTATCTCAGTTAAAAAAAACACACAGCCCGTGAAATTTGAAAAAAAATTTAAGAGCTTATTCAATTTGACCCTCTCTTCACTCCTAATATTTCTACATGCACATTTTTGAGTGTTAGCTATTAAGGTGTATGCAAGTTAATATGCTTTGTTCTCAGAAGTACGCAGAGTTCTGAACAGATGGACAGATTGTCAGACGGACAAACCTTGAAAAAAATGGTATCCTTATAGCATCTAACATTTGTTTGTCTGCCCGTCTGTTTATGTTTAAATGACAGTTAATTTTATATAAGCACCTCGTTAGTTCTCATATGCTTTCGAGAGCGAGAACTTAAAAAATATTTACCAGTAAAATTTGGCGAGTCGAACATAAGAGGAACAATATAAATAAAAATCCTCTTCTGTCACGCGGCGTGGCATTGAAGAGGTGTTTCCTTTCTAAAATTCAAAATTAGCTTTCGAAGAAGTTTAAGTTACGAAATTTGTGTCGAATTACAACGTCCAGGTGATGATTCTAGGTTACAGTGAAATAGTTCAGTCGAGTCAACCTGACACCTGAAAGCTTTGATTTTTAGTCAATTTTGGACTTGACCAACTGGCACTTATTACTGTGCGTTGATACCGCAAATGGATGGAAAAAGTGAAATCAATGTTGCAAACGGAACTGACGGTACCTTAGATACAATTACTTGCTTCGTAACTGAGTCGTTAATTCCAGAAGTCAACCTGGCAGAGCACGTCAGGTTTCCAAATTCTGCTGAATCCAGAATGGTTGCGGACAAAATATGTTTCCTGTCGTGACCAGACGTGTGGAACTTTAAAAGAAGAGGAAAATTTAGTTGTTAATATGTTTCTTTTCACCAATGATTATTTCTGATCACATTGCGAAAATATAAACTAAGTTTTACAAATGATATGCTGAATGTATCATTTCTAAAAATTACCTTAATCAATATATGTTTATGTGTATATATATATATATATATATATATATATATATATAAATACATATAGCATGCAATTAAATTCTGTACAGTACAATTTCTGAAAAAAAAGCTCGAGTTTATTTTAACTATCATTTTCATTCATATTTGATGATAATTTCTTGCTCCACTCTTTGATTTTATTACAGATTTAATTTCCTCGTTTGGTTATAAAGTTGTGCTCACGTATTTCAAATACGTGAGCACAACTTATATATATTATAAAGTTGTGCTCGCGCCTCAGTATACTCTAAAAATACCAAATGAAGGTCTGAAGTAATTTAGCTAATCCAACAATACGATTCTGATGTTACGCAATTAACACTGTGATAGCCGATTTGTGACAAATGCGTCTTGTTCTTGTCTTATTAAAATTTGACATTTTAAAGATTGGTGTCACAAATAAGCAAGTTGATGAAGTTGGTGCAAGGCAGTTTCTAATCGGTTAACATATTTTGAACTATTTGTACTGCCTTCGCAAATGAATATTTCTCCGACACTGTCGACAGCCATTAAGCCCCAGATCATTACCCTGATGCCGCTATACTTCGTAATGAGTAGTACCATTTAATCTGGATGATACTCCTCATCGCGATGCCTTATAAAGATCAAATCTAGTGTCCCAAATACATGAAAAATAGAACAAATGTGCTAATAAATGATTATATTATAAATTGTCATTTAAATAAAGTATAAAAATACATTTATACCGAATGACTAAATGAGGTTCACTTGAAAACTACATCATAGTCCTCGACCATCCAATATGTTTGGTCTGGAGACCGTTGCAAACAAGTTTTTTTACTTCTTCCTTGCTTTATACTCTTTAAGGATCATTTTAGCAAGTTTTTTCTAGCTGTTCGGGTGCTTAATGACTTTTTAATTTGCTCTGATAAACTAATTGCAAGTTCGGAAAAAGTTTTTTTTCCTATTTATTTGGGACTCCCTGACCATAGTCTTTCCTGTTCTGGATCATATTTCCCCCCTTTCTTATTTTATTGGCATGCGATCCAGTCTTAGTAAAATACTTAAGTACTTTTTGCTCCACGGATCTCAAATATTTCATGACTTTGGTAATGTCAACTTGTTATTTGCCATGCTCACATATTATATCACATAATTGAGTATCTATAGTCATTTCCACAGTTACATATATGTAGCGTGTTTGAACAAAAATAAGGTGTTGTAGTTGTCAAACAGTTGTAAGACAATTATTTTAAAATTTTAAACATCATTAGTTGAAATCAGAAAGTCGGGAACTCATCACACATAGACTGTAAACTTTGAACATCATTTTGAACCTTAATATTTCGAATGGGGCTGAAAAATTAAAAAGCGTAAAGGGAACTTCAATTTTGTTTTGGAGATGCATCTAATTATATTACACTGGTCGGGTTGCGGGAAAAAATATTTTACCTCCATTTCACATGTGTACAATTGTACTCGCAGCAAAAACTAGATCTGGTGACGTTTAAAATACTGAGATCTAACAGCTAATAAGAACACTGAACGAGTTACGAGGAGAGGTTGTAGAATTAAGAGAGATCTGAAGACAGGGAGAAACAGAAGCAATCGTCCGGTTTGGTATGGCGGCCAACGATTTGTTTATTACAATAATTGTAAACATGTGAAAATGTTCATAAAAATTCTATTAAGCTATGTTATCGTCTTTTATTTGATTTCATAACATTCCTTATAGTTCTCTGAACTAAAAATAGGTAGAACACATCTAGGTCTTGATTTTAAGGTGTACAAAAAAACAATTCCAAAATCAAATTGGTGTGTACATTTTGCATAGACTGACTATTGAAAGAATGTGTTTAAGAACGAATTATCCTGAATCTCTTGAAGAAAATATCGCACAAAATACAAGGAATATTTTAATATAATTGGGTAAAAATAAAACTAATTATAAATATTATGTTCACCCAGAGGAAGCCGCGAACAGGTGCTGGTATATCTATGTTTACATATTATTCAGAGTATAACAAAAACACAGCCCCTATTAAGACAGGTTAATATGTGTATCAAACTGAGTAAAAAATATTAAGGAACTGTATGAAATTTTTTTAAAATTTTAATTAATCAATTTTATAATTGTTCTTAGTAATCTTGACACGAAAAAATAAAAACACGTCAGATATACTCAGTTCGGCGCACAGTGTCAACTGTGTTATTAATAAACAAGTTTTTTGTTACATATGTAAATTCGAAACAGCGGTTGACATAATTTTAAGTACATTCATAATTAATATTTATACTTTCATTTATATACAAAACTGAAATGTATAAGGAAATAAAAAAAATGTTTCGAAAAGAAATATTAAATACAATTTTATTAATAAATTAAAAAAGTTATATGTTAAATAATTACATTAATAAATAAATATGAATATGAAAATGCAAATGAAACTTACGTTTAATTTTTAATTATTTCAAAATGAGTTAAATTCGAATTTATTAATGAGGATAAATGAAATAAAACTGACATAATCAATTAAAATTAAATTTCATTCGCATGTAATTAAAAATATTGAAACACTTTCATATAATCATTTTAATAATCATTTGAATAATACATGACAACCACACACTATGAATTAATAAATCAATCTGAATGACGGTTCAATAAAACAAGGCAATTGCATTACCTTGTCTTTGAATACCACTTTTAAAATGTTAACTATATCTGTCTTTAGAAGAATATTATTGCTTACAATACTCTGGCAGTAGTTATACAATCGACTTCGATAGATTAAGATACCTACATCGACCGTATCAATCTCTGGTAGCATCCTTTCGCAGCCGTGGCCCAGTCCGCAACCGACCGGTCTGAAGGTCCACGTCGCAGGCGAACTTTTCTTCCTGGGGTCTACGAGACAGAGAGCCACTACTGACTCAAACGGTTTTACAGCCGTCGGAATATCCATTGTAAGATAATCGGCAACTGAAAATTTGCAAAGCAAAAATCCTACAAAGCAAAGGCAACACATTTCGACGTTTCGTACTGCGGGTACGGATTACCAAAAGGTAGTAAACGGTTCTCCCATCTTTCATCCTCGAGTCGATGGAGTTACGAGTTTCAGTGAAGCGTCAATGAAGAAAGTATCTTTATCCTGCCCAATAAATCCTGAAACTGAATCAATCGACTGTATGGATTTGATGTGCACGGAAGCTGTATCTTCTCTCCTTATTTATGGATTTAAATCTATTGAGTAGAATTATAACTTGCGAGAATTCCGTGGACACTAAGAAGTGTTTAAACATTTAAAGAAACATTGTCTTTATGTTAAAGGTTTTACAAATATTAATATTATAAATTTATAAGACTATAAGATCTATTCATTGCTTCAGATTCCATGTAAACTTTAATATCGTTGTTTTTGGACTAGCAATTTAGGAGGGACATATATTTTTGAAGATATCCAGCCTTACAACTATCTTACGTGATATTCTGAATAAATAGCTTTGGAATCCATATAATTTGTTCTTTTAAACGCCACCACACACGTCGCATGATATGCGTGTGCGTGTGTGTGTGTGTGTGTGCGTGTGTTCTATCGCACGGCGACAAACAGATCAATCATTGATCCCTTCGGACTTCACGAGGATTGTAATTATTATTTGAATGAATGAACGGCAAAAATGAATGATTGAATAACGATTAAATAAAATGATTGAGCAATTAAACAACTGGCAAAAAGATTTTAAGTGATCAAGTAAGGAGCAAAGAAGTTTTCGCATTTATGAACAAATAAACATAACCTCTTAATACATTTCGTTAGATAAATTAATAAGACGAAATTCACATAACGTACCTCCGATATGCAACGTGAATGTCAGCGAGTTGAGATAACCCGTTCGGACCATGTACTCGCCAGAATCCGCCTCCTGAACATTACTTATCACGAGTCGCACCTCGTACGGTTCGCCAAACGTTTCCTCCATATCAAACCGTCCTCCAGATTTAATAACATTGCGTTTATTGTCTAACCTGTTTGTTATAGATGAATGAAAGAAATCCATTTTTTTGTTTTTCCTCCATTCGATGTGAAAATAAATATTAATCCAACAACATATTTAAACATATGAATTTAATATGATGAGAGGTTATCTATGAATTATTTTTTTCAACTATTACTTAAAGAAACTCTTATTTTAATCTATTCAATAGGAAAACGTAACAAACTGAAAAACAAAAATATGTAAATTTATTTTTAACTTATAAAAAATCTGTAAAAATCCGAGGGCATTTAATATGCAAGAGTTTAATACGCATCCTTTTTAGGAACCTAGTAGGAATGCATCAGTACAAATATGCAATGATGTTGATTTACCACTCAATTTCGGGTCTATAATTGGAAAAGACCTCGGCGATGAAGGTGATTGTGCCACCTTCTCTTGCGACAACTTGTATTTCAGCATCCGCTTGATATTCCAAATAAGCAAAATTTCCGGCATTTCCTGAAAAATATCAAACACATCGCTTATTTTAAAATAACTTTATTTTACGCCCGATGTAATGGTTTACGTTTTTAACGAGAGAAATTGTTTATTTTACCAAAACTTTGCCTTTCATTCATTCAACTAATAATTATGATAAAAAAAACGTTAAAAGGCGTCGCTCAAAATAAACTAAAAGTTGTTTATAAAATCATTAAACGGTTTAGTGCATGTGACGTCAGTGCATGTGACATAACACAAAAGTTAAGGTTCTGTAGGTTCTACTTTAATAATTATGCTTTTCAATGTAACCGAATTTTAATAAAATATTCTGCTCTCTAAATGTCATTCAGTGAACCATTATGACAATTTGAAACTTACTGTTTTTTTTAAACTTTTTTAACTGGAATTTTGTTTTGAAGGATTTCTTGTTTCAGAAATTGATACTTTATTTGTTTCGCTAATTAATCTAAAGGCTTGTAAGAAGACCAACTTACAGAAATAATTTGAAATTGTTTAAAGATTATTTTCATAAAAATAAACATTTGATAGCGACTACAAAATTTTCCTGTATATAAGGTGCATCCAAATTTTTTTACTTCCTTTTTATAACCCATTTTAACTACAACAAGTTTATTTTCTCCCTTGTACATATGAAAAAATCTATAACAAAACACACGTTTTCTGCGTTTCCATCTTATTAATTTATTCTTTTTTATGTTCTTCGTTTTCAACATATACACAATGTTGCATCCTGTATCCAAATACAAAATGAAGACGGGCATTAGAAATCCTTTATTTATTTCACTTTGAAACTATTTTATCTTTAAAAAATATTGTTTTTGGTTATTTACTTTAAATAAATATTAATAAAGGAAAACGAAAAAATAAATTGTTTCTTCAATTATTATTTATGAAATTCCATTTCTCATACGAGCGTGAGAGGTTGGATTTGGAATAATTACTCCATTAAAATTTGTTGCCAGGGTATGAAGAGTAAGTCAGAGGTAAATTGTTTGTAAATTATAGAGATCTACAAAAAATATTCATATTTAATAAATTGAATTTATATATTTATAATTCATGATAACTCTGTGATAGTATCTATAAATTGCTAAAATCTGTAGAATCTAATCATAAGAAAAATTCTTTTACACTTTGTTATTTTTAACGCGAATCTTGTCAACTCATTGATTGTAAAAATTAAACTAAATGAACGATCGTAATCAGTTTTGATTAGATTCAACTCCAATAACAAAACATATAGAGCAAACAAAGAATTAAGCGAATCCATTAAGAATAACGACCTTTAGAAATGTTTCCATACAGAATTAAATATACCAATAGCCGTGCTATATACACATAGACGTACGTTACATATATCCACGGTACATATCGTGATGACATTTTGAATTCAATTTGGAAACTTAATACCAACTATTAGATTTAACTTAATACTAAATTTAACTTAATACTATTTAAAAAAAAGGGTGCGTGTGCTTATGTACGCGCGTGAGAAGTTATACTTCTTTGGCATCATTAAAAAATAGTTTTTTTTTTAATTGTATGCAAATAATAAATTACAATAAAATAATAAAAGGACTGGAAAATGATAGTCAACATAATCAATAAAGTTCAGTTTAAATTTGAAAAATTAAATAAATAAATATTTATTTCCTTACATTCAGGGTAACATAAATTCTCTTATTATCCGAATGTTATTTTTAAATTATGTCCACTGCCATAGCATCTTTCGGTAATGACTGAATCGGAACTTCAGTTATCAGTGGCTTATGATAACTAAAATATGATACAAAAAGTTTTGTATTAACCGCATTGAGATATCGTACAAATACAGCATCTATGGTAGTGCCATGTCGTGTTGTCGAAACCAGAGGATTATTATTCATGGCTAGATTCAAGTCATTTTGGAGGAAATCAATAAGTGGACGAGCATCTTCACGGGAAAAATTGACGTTGAAGTCCCCACTTAAAATTATCGGTAACTTGTCTTCTCCTCTACCAAGATATTCTCCTCCAGCTAATAATATTTTCAAGAAATGAATAATGTCGTCCATTTTTTTATTTGGAGTAATGTAAATTACCATCAAAACAATTTTGTTGCCATCTTCCATTTTGCATTCAGCTGCACAAAACTCACCAACTGATGTCACTGTTGAACTTGCCAATTCCGCCTGTCTTACAGTCATATCAATGTTTGGAGTAATGATATTGATAGTGTCGTGCATATTCTGATAAATGGCAACTCCTCCAGCTTGAACGTTTGATCGTTTATATTGTATTATACAATTGAAATTTGGTATACTAATCGACTCATCATTGGCTAACCAGGTTTCATTTATTTATAATAGAAATAATTATAATTTTCTAAATTTAATAATTCATAATAAATTTAAAAAATTGTAAATTCATAATTTAATTATATATATATATATATATATATATATATATATATATATATATATATATATATATACATATATATACAATTATTAAAAATAAAATTTAGAGAATAATAAATATATAGGACATAATTTGTACAAAATTATTAAAAGATTCTTAATTTTAAATGTTTATTATTTATTATTTAATATTTTAAAAGTAAATGAATAAGTTTAATAATTTCAAAAATTTAATTTAAGTTAATTCATTTTCTATATATAAATATATTTAATATTTTCAAAATAAAGAAATAAATTTTATAAAATATTTAATAAAAAATTTGTGATAAAAATTAAAATTAAACATCAAATTAAAATATTAATTTTCAATATTTATTATTAAATTGAATAAATGAAAATAATAAATATTTATAAAAATAAATGAACAAATTTAATGAAAACTTTTTGAGGTTATCTACCTCAATTATATTGGAGCACTTGAAAAAGTCTATAAACACAATTTTTTCACTAATATTTACGAATAGTAAATATATTAATCAAAATATTGAATTTAAATCACTACTGAATATAATTTATCAGCACATATATAAATCGCACTTATATGAAACTAAAACACGTGTGTGAATGTAGACACTAGAAACATGTGGACAATAAATACTATGAATATGAAAACAGTGAACAGAGGCGACGATGGTGCCAACTTGCGCGACTAATAGAGGTCCTATTTCTATTTTGTTGGTAGCTTTTGTTTCGAGACTGCAACCGCTGCAACTTCATACTGTAACTTTTGTGTGACGAATCTTAAAATTTCACTCTCATCATTTTTTCATAACGCGCCTAAAGAAGTATAACTTCAATTAATACTTAAACTTAACATCAACTATTTGATAACGTCCGTGATGACATTTTGAATTCAATTTAGAAACTTAATACCAACTATTAGATATATAATATTCAACGGAGAATAACATTAAATAGTCAGAATATCCTGATTGTGACGAACCAATGTCTATTTTATGTGGATTGCTTAGAAATAAATACAGGAAAGCCGATTCTATCGATAATAATTGAAGCACGTCTTAAAAGTTACGTACTCACGAAATCACATTTCGGCAAGGTATGTATTTGATCCATATCTTTGTTCATCATTGTATCTTCTTCTCAAACTTTTTGCTGCTCTAATTGATATTCACATATTTTTCTTATACAAAATGAAGTCCAATGTCAACAAATAATTTTACATTTGGCAGCCACTTGTAGCAACCAATGAAACATCACATTGAAGTGAAGAAAATTAAAGCACATTTTTACACAATTTTAATTCCAGATTTAAGCTCTCAAATAGAAAGAATCACTTGCAAAACATTTTTGTTCTAGATAAAAGTCAATATCCTCGAATGATCAAGGAAAATGTTACACATACAAACTTGAGGATGCCGTCTTAGGTTAATCAGGATATGCTACATCAAGAATAGACTCGAAGTTTTTGCATACTAAATGTGATTTTTCTCCTTTTAAAGCCGTTTTTTTTCAAATCTCAAATTCACTTGAGATTAACTTAAAGTTTAATAAAGAAATTATTCATATGATATTTGTAGATACGAACCGCTGCCGATAAATACGTCTATTTCCATATCCTGAACCACACCTCTCTTGCTAAACTCACAGATATAGATAAACCAGGCAGCAGTCATGAGTGATGACGGCATTATAAATCCCCGGCGAGGATCAAAGTATATTACTCGATCCTCATCAGCAGGATCCAAGCTAGCAGTCATCTGTGAGACAAAATCGATTGGACAATGCGAATACTTACACGATTATTGACAGAAATACAATTGCAGGTGATCATAACCTTCTAATATGTCCTCATTCTAGCCTGAGGATGTGGACAATTAAAAGATTGCAATATTTTTACCAATATTATCAATGTTTTATATACTCACTAGATTATGGTCTCTGCAGACCTTCAAAATTGGCGTGAAAAGATTAGTTCCTTAAATTTAACTTTATGGGACGGAAGACCCCTCAAAACTACTTTTTAAAATGTTACCAGCAGAGAAGTGCAAGAGCAAATAGTAGGTAAATAACCAACAGTTTAAAACAAATAGTATATATAGTACAAATGGTGTACCTGCTCAGCTATTATTAAGCTGTGTAGTTAAAATTTGGGCATCTCGGTATTTTAATAAACACGTTATTCATAATTTTATGTAAACGCAACTGGCTAGTTTCAAGAAAAGGTTTATTAATAGCAAGTAAGCGCCATAATGATAACGTACATGTGGCAAGTAAAACTCAACTAACTATGAAGTCAAATATTTATTTCTAAGTTGGCAACTTATAAACCAGCCATTTTTGTACATAAACTTTTCAACTTTGTATTGTACTCAATAAAATCAATCGTTAATTATATAAGCTTCATCGGTATCTAACACTTGTCACCAACGTGTAGACATAGCTAAAGTTCCATTCTTGTGGAAATATTTGGGCCTTTGACTGAAAAAGCGGTGAAGGTCGATTTTTATATCACTTTCGTCTTTAAATTTTTTATCACGTAAATTATTATACAGAAATTGAAACAGATGGTAATTAGATGGCGAAAGATCTGATATGTTAAGTGGATAAGTAGCATACCTGATTCAAATGAAAGTAGTTTTTCACGCTTTGCCTTTGCTACATGTTATCGTGTAAAAAACAAACTTTGCTTTGATTTGAAGAAAGTTTAGCGGTAATTTTTCTCAATTGTTCACAATAAATCTTAGCTGTAATTGTGCTGTCAGCTTAAAAGATTTCCCAATATATATCTCAATGAATAACTCCATAATGCACCCAAAAGTATATTTTATCCAATATTATATTTTGATCTGTAAACCTTTTTTCCAGCTCTTAGCTACTGAAAATTAATATAAGCCAGCCACTTTTCATCTCCTGTAACCAAATACTTTAGTCTCTCGTTGGTACGATGGGAACTCAGTAACTTCAAACACACATTAATTCGCCTCTGAAGTTCAAATGGTGTTAGCTCATCAAATATTGAAAATTTCCCTGCCAAACAACGCCAACTTAATTGGAATCTGTCTCAATAAGGATTTTAATTTTTTTAAATCAATTGTAAGAGGTCGCTTTGGAAGAGGTTTATTGGACAGCTAAAAAATCCCTTTTTTGAGTATTTTATTATCTTTGGTTGTACCTTAAGAGGGCATACCTTCACCAGAGAAGTATCACTCAATATACATACAAAGATTGTATGTATATTGAGTGATACTTCTCTGGTTTTTCGCCATAAACGATATTCATGAAGAAAAAGTTCTTTAAATTGACTTGAAAATACTTCCATTTTTTAATTTATTCTTTACTCGCCGATTACTCAATTGCAAACTGAATAGAAGTTTGAAAACCGTACTCTTTATATACCCTACAAGAAATATTATATAAGCTTCTACAACATTCCAGAAATTGGCCGAGAAAAGTGGCGGTTTTATGAGTTACCAACCTAATACATTGAGTTTAAACATAAAATTTGCGTTATTAGAAAAATAAATAAACAAAAGTTGATATGTTTATAAATAATTCTAAAATTTAAATGTATTTTTAAATAAAAACTTTTTCTCGGTCAATTACATTGAGCAATTCAAAAAAAGTTGTCACACTTATTTTTTAAATAAGAAGTAAATTGAGATTGCTATTTAAAACGAAATTAATCTGAATTTGGTCACCCAGGTAAACAATTTACATAATGGAATAATTTATTTTTCTTTGATCAGGAAAAAGGACTATTAGTTAACAACTAAGCCTTTTATTTACCAATTTTCGCAAAAATCTTTCACAAAAATCGCAAAGCATTTCGCAAAAATCTTTGAAAACATATATTGGTCGTTTTGCTTAAATTATGTCTCATTTCTTTCAACTATTTCATACAGTTTTATAACTTTATTCTACCTTTACTATCCTGTGATTTTTTTGTATGTTTACATCCATATTGAGCACAAAAAGTAAGCCACACGCAAATAAGATATATAAAAAAAAAGTTATAAAGACCATTTTAGTCTATCGAATTAATTTTAGAAAATAACAATATATTATATATTATATACATAACATGAGTCAGGATAGATAAAAGAAAGGATAAAGAACAGAAAAACTAGGGTTTAGGATAAGTAGGACTTTTCAATCAATCCAAAATATTTGCAGAGGATATTTTCTTAGTGCCAGAATCAAATTAATTTCAAAATTTTATAATAAAGCATATATTATAAGAGGTAAAATATGTTGGGAATTAGTGGGATGAGTAAGCGTTTAGAGCGTAATACGAGGCTGTGAGGAGACATATATTTAAATGAGGTAAATCAGACCTTGAAGGTTTATTAATATTTTATAGAGAAGCGTAAGTATGTGAAGTTGGCATTAACCGCGGACCTTCCGCCATTTGAGACAAGATCTGCATTGAGGAAATTTATATTTTTTTTAAGATCGAAGATGTACCGGATGCATAAATTTTGGAGATATTATAACTTACAAACAACAGTGTAAATGGAACAAATTTTTCAAACTCCCGTGAAATAAAAACTATATATTTCAAATCGAAGCTGCAATAAAAATTTGTATGAAAATTAAAAACTCACAGGGTCTCGAATGGAGGTCAAGAGTCTGACAGTAACATCGGGAGCGGTCGGTCTGCAAGGTACAACAGCTGGCTGGTAAATTCGGCTCGATATTCTCACCACACGCGGACCAATAAACAGATGTTCTGGATCTGTGGAGAGCAAAATAAATACACGAAATTCCATCGCAATCTTTGCTGCACACGAACACGTTCTTACAAAAAAAAGGTGTCAGTAATGATGGGTTGGCCGCCATAATTGGCTTTAAAATCCCATAAATTGTGTAAATCATGGTTTCTTGAATAGTTTGACTCTAATTACTCTTCACCTAATTGTAACAAGTGTGATATTCGTTTGATGAGTGTTCAATGAGGATGAGTATTTAATAAACCGTATAATTAAACTATTATAATAACACCGTAAGTAAAATATAATAAGTGGATGACGCATTTTTCGTGTATTCCAATCATTATTACTTACCTTGATTAATAGTAACTTTATTTAAAATAGTTCGCAGTTCAAGTTGCATAAACAGATAATCGATTAAAGAGACAGGCACTGCAGTGAGATCACGAGTCCCCTTTTTATCAAAAGTGGTGCGAAACGTTAAAAATAAATCCTCCCTTCTCACTCCTTCCTATTACACTAACAACCTCAACTCTCTTCCCCATCTCTCAATCTTCTGTGCTCGTTTTATATAACCATGCCCACGTCACCCCGATTCACCGTCTTCCCTTCACCTCATCTCTCTCCTTTTGCCCCTCACTCGACTCCCTTCCTTCTTGCCTGCTTCTTTTACTTCTTCGCCCACTCTCTATTATATCCTCACGTTCACTACGTCTACACTAACACACTTTCCTCTTCAACCCTCCCCTCAATCACTTCCACCCGTTCCCCTGTACGCGTCTTTCGACCTTTCTCATTATCCCCCTAACACCCGCTCTCAGTGATTACATATCATAGTTCAAAGATTATTCTCTACTTCTAGTGCATCCTGCATTGAGATTGCTTAGTCAAATGCTCTCGACTACTACTTCTGTCCAAAGAATTTTTACTCCCCCAAGTGAAAGGTCCGCAAAAGCTTTTTTTATTTGAAGTTCTTTTCATAAGAAACATGTAGCGTGATTTGGAGTCTAATTAATTTTTGGAAGACATATCCAATACCAAGTTTCTACAGTGTTGATTATCTCCTGATCTCGAAGTCCTCATTTTAGTCTGTTCTACTTATATCATAGTACTTCTATTAAAATATCAATAGATATTTATATTATTTTTCTTCATAAAAATGTAAAGTCTAGAGTCCATTTAGTAGGTACAAAAATATTGAGAATTTCTCAAAACCTACCCGATTTAAACTCATCGTTACGGTTTACCGATAAAATTAAGGTATTCCTGCACTAACACTTTTTCCAAAATATTGACTTCAACAATTTCGGAGAAGAGGAAGGGGAGGGGCATATAGTTTTGTGGATACTTTCAGTGATATTTCCAAAATTATCTTACTTATATGGTAATTAACGTGTTTTACTGATATTTCAAATTTTATGTTTCCATGTCAAACGTTATAAAAGAAAAACAGTTATCAAAGGAGATAGACGAACGAACATATGGGCGATCTAATAAGTGTACTTTTCCTTTTGAACTAGGGAGATCTGAAAACACATGACGAGCCATCTATTGGGGTGGAGTTATTGTATGTCTCAACCCAGAATTTATGCACGATATTAAATGTAAAATTTTCATATACAAAATTTTTTCTTGTTTATAGTACATGGTAGCGATTTAAATCAACGTATCACCATCTAGTGGAAAACTGATACGTATCACCATTTTGTGAAAAACTTTGATATTAACAATTTTTAAATTTTATGGACAGTTATTTAAAAATAAAGAATTACATATTGGTTTGGCTAAAAATTAAAGAGCGTTTTTTGGAAAAGTGCCTAGAAAATATCAAAACACGCAGCACTCTCTTACTGATTCAGTAGTAACTAAGATGCTGAACTTCTAACATGCACAAGATATGGATGACATTAAGACGCCTGTGAGACACTGTCCACGAGTTCCAATCTGGTCACTCTACTGCCGATGCCACGCGTAACTTATGTCAACGCGTAGCTCCTAAAGTAATATTTGAAGCTACTGCATAACGATGGTTCCAGCAGTTTTGCAGCGGTGATTATTCTATAACAATCAACCTCGCTCTGGTTGACCGGTGGAATTAAGAAGCGACAGGTCAAAAGTGATTATTGAAAAAGATAGCTGATTAATGACATTTCCTATAGCCGATTGGCCAGAAACTGAGTCTTCTCGGGCAGTCCCGGGAAACTATAGAGAATCATTTGCACTGCTTGGGTTTGAAGTACGGTGCGTGGGTACCACATGGACTTAACCTGGACCAGCCGTAGGCGTAGCCCAATTCGCATGCTGCCAAATAGACCCGCCTTACATTTTTGGATTTTTATTGGATGCAGATCCCCACCCCCGCCCTATTCTACGAAGATTACCTACGACAATTAATAGACCAAATTTTTCATTCCAAGCAACCGAAATTTACGCAGTTGCTATCCACCCTCTGCCAGTACGTTGGAGACATGCGTTACAAAATGATGGTGATTATTATATTGACGATTAATTCATTTTAAATTGGAAATGTAATAAAAAAGTATAAAATCAATGACCGCTCATTACTCGCAAGCCCACCCAATACATATGTACTTTTCAATTTGAATCATCCCTAAAACCATAATAATGACTCCTTTTCTTTGTCTTCGTTATTACACCAAAGCCATAATAATTTGAAATTTTTAATTTTTTTTCTTCTGACGTGGGTCAGCCACATTTCAAAAGTGACTGTAACTTGTTACTTTGAAGGGAGGTTCTGTCCTAAAATTGCCAAAATATGTCTTATCTAATACTTCTCTTGCACTTTCTTTAACTTAATTTTCGTTTTTATTACTGAATTCTCAATATTATTACGTTAATGTAAATGTCAAATAGAATCATAGAATAACACCTAAAAAAAATATTTGGCATTATACATTTTGGCAGCTATTTCTCACTAATAAAAGCGCTATTACATTCAATTATCTTATAAATTGATCATAAACAACTTTCATTACTGATTAATATTTTACACTGCGAGTTACAGGTCGCAGAGACAGACAGGCGGACATGACAGAATTATAACGGTTTTGTTTTTACCATTCCTTCACGAAACACTAAAGTGCGAAAAAGCAGAGTAGGATTCACAAAAAAGAAAACTGTGCTGCGTTCATCTTTCCTGAAGTGGCTTCATACTGCATGTAGTACGCAAATACGCGAGTCACGTGTTGAGAACAGAATCCGAAACCTGCGTATTTCAATTGATCTTTAAGATTCTCGTCTAAGAACATATAATGTTAAAAGTTTAATTTCGTTACGTAATGCAATATTTTGCTTTAAGTGAAAATTTGAAACATATAATCTTATCAATAGACACGTACCGTCAACGTAAAGGTAAAATGAACTGTTCTGCAACGTATTGTCGCGCGTGTCGACGCATTGGTAGTGTCCCGCGTGCTCGTACGTGATATCCGACAGATGCAACCTGCTCCTTATCCAGTGTGATCCTGTAAGGTACCTGAAATTTAAATTTATTACTGTAGCTCTAAAATTCTTGGAACCGGCCATTTGTAATAATGATAATAACAAAACAAAATAAAATTTCAAAAATCAATCAACTTTATTCCACTGAAGAAGTAATCCATTGAAGAATTTTACTTGAATTTGTGAAGTCAAGATGAAATTAACACGAGAAACTTTTCGTTCCGTGATTTTTAGAACTTTCGTTTTGGTCTCAATATACAACAGAACAACGACTTTGTTTTGTGATGACTACTGACACTACTCTATAACTAGTTTAATAAATTCAAGCGTGATGATATCGATCTCAGTAATTTTCTGCGTGAAGGACTTCCGTCAACAGCGATAACTGAAAGTAACATCAATGCTATGCAGCTCAAAATAAAAACTGATAACACAATAACGACCTATCAGCATGTCCGGACAAGTTTCGATATGGATGGCGAAAACTTAATACACTGTTAAGTATCCGAAACTAAGAGGCAGTGAGTGAGGTGGGTGTTTCTTCCAGAAAGTTGCCTAAAGAGTGAAGAAATTTCAAAGTATGGGAAGGACCCTCGTTCTTCAAACGGACGAGTTATTATGCAATGAATGTTCTGGAAGACGACAGACTGGTATTTCCGCAATTATTTGCCTGCTATTTTGGCAAACGTTTGAAAGCAACGCCTAAAATTCTCATTCATCACGACGACGCCTCTGTATATTCAGCCAGACAAACGACAATTGACTTTAAAAAATCTTCAAAGCCGATGCCACGTGTTGTGAGCGACAGTTTCTATCGAAATAATTTTACACCTCCATAACTCGGCTAAAAGAAGATATAACTCCACTATCTTGGTCTTATTTTAAATAGGAAGTTGTGTTTGAATGTTTTTGGTAAAATTATCATACTGATATCATTTGGACTTTGACTTGCACGCACAACATTTCCGACTCACACATATATTTTATGGGTACAACACCTGCTTATAAATTGGATCATATCTCAAAGATTAATTATCCAATGAGCCAATAGTTGTTCTTAGAAGGAGCATATGGCATAGTTAAAACCCATTCGGGCTTCAAGTAAGTATCTCCAAAAAGCAAAAAGATATGAGGCCCTACATTGAAAAGTATTTCAAAATGTCCCGATTATTCTAAAATGTCGCGCTGTATGCTATGCGCTATGCGCTATTACAATAAGAATGACAAAAAATAGACACAAATGCATGGAGCATAAAAATTCAGAAACAAAAACAAAAACGATTACAAAAACACCGGGCTCGAACTTTAAACCAACGCGCAGTTCTAAAGCGAACACGGACAACGTAAGTGCGCTCGGACAATTCTGGCACCATCTGACGAGCCTCAGTCAAATATGGATGTGGCACTAGAATATAATAGGTATATACTGTCCGCACCGATAATCAATTTCAGGACTAACGAAGAAAATTTAAAACTTTCATACGCATACCTTCAGAAATTAATGATTGATGTGCGCAAACCGACCACGTAAATAGATTTGCAGGTGCAAGATGTATTCAAATAATTCCAAAGCCTTGTATACCCTAATTTTCACGCTATTAAAATTTATTCAGTAAATGTTATTTAAAAATTAATTAGGAAATTCAAAACAAAATTTTTATGTAATTTCAATATACCCGATTGACGTTTTCATAAAAATAAATGGGACAATACCAAATACTGCCTGCTCTTTTTTAATTGTTCTATATTTCTTATTCTACGAGCCGGTAAAGTTGTCCCGAGAGCGCAGCAGATGCCATTTTGACATGAGAACTTCTTATAACATGCTATTGGAAGTGATATAAAGGTATGAAAACTCATGTGGGTGTTACACGCTGCAAACTGGACAAAGCAAAAGCGAGATATTTTATTATAATATCATTCGATAAATATATTAAAGTTCTCAAAAATTCTTCGTCAAAATCGCGCTGCATTAAGTTGCAAGATGTTTTCGAGCGCGTCTCAGTTCACTGTTGCACGTCGTGTGAGATGGTGGGTCGCGTCATTACAGTGAGACCAGTTTCAACACTATCTCAGTAAGTAAGGTAATGAAATAAATAAAAAATGGTAGGCTTTGTATAAATATTTACATGTTTTATGCGTCCAAAGTCCAACTTGATAGCAATCAAAAAGCCAAAAAAACACGTATGAAAAAAAATACACAAGGCTTTGTAAGGGTACAATTAAGTTATTTGATAAAAATTTATTGACGCGTATTTATTCTTTCATGAATGTAAAAAAAAAATAAAGCACAGGACGCTTTATTTTAATTAACAAAAATTTAATAAATAAATTTCTATATCAATAGGTTTAGTTATTTTTGCGTGAGAAAAAAGAAACTAAGGAAAAATTAAGAAAAGCTTCATCTTATTATATTAGTATTATTTTTCCTAACATATTCTTTTAAATGAGATTTGTACGAACTTGTTTCTATAAAACACAATGAGGGTGTGTTGAAGTACTTTTTTTAAAAACTTAAGTCGAAAAAAATTGTTTCAGCAGTATTGTCCTTTAAAATAATATTCAACTTCAAACTTTGTATTATTGTTTTATTCTTGACGAGCCGTTGATGTGTTTTGATGTTTTTAGGACATTCTTGTTCTCATTGTATATATTTTGATAAAGTTTCATCTAAAAACCTTCCCATTAGATTTCACCTATGACGGAAATATTTTGTATTGATAGTTTGGAAACCATTTTGTGTTGTCACTTATAAGATCCTAAAGAAATAAATTAATAATAAAAGCAGTCAAGTGTGAATCGCACCGTGCATAAAGTACGATTCCTTGTCTATATCTCTTCAATTTGTTTTTATAAATTAACCGAGTAATTATAATAGAAACTTCTAGTCTGATTCTAGTATCTTCAGATGCACAATCATTTTAGGAACGCTTCCGATGCGCAATCTCCATAGATCTACACTCTGCTTTTTATGGCTGCTGTTCACTTCGGAATATCCTACAATAAATTATCGAGCAGTTTCAAGTTTGCTGCCACAAAAATATGGAACGAGCTTTCTCCACCCCTGAAGTCTCTGAATCTATGGATGCATTTAACAGGTCGATCCGTAAGTGACTTATGACACACGAAATTAGCAGAATTATTTGCCTTGAGGAAATGAAAAATACCAACAATTGTATGTTGTATTGTGTTTTTAAAAATATTTAATTTTATTTCTAAATTTTTTTCGGAGTTTTGATTCTTTTTTTATTCGTCGTGTTATGCTTCCTCTATAAGTAAAATGTGTGTATATTCTTATGTGCTTACTTAGGTAACCAGTACATTTAGAATGTAGCTAAATAAATAGATGGTACGCAGACGTGTTATATTCGTACGTGGCACACATAAACGTATATTTGTGTAAGTGTATATAATACTTTGCATATGAATTGTGCGTTCTGCTGTACGGATATATACATTGCATAAACATTATTGTTAATATATAGGAGCTAACTGTAAACCAAGTGTGTCGCTAATGCGTATAGCACGACTGATAAAAGCCGATCTCGTCACCTTTTTGTAGATATCGTTATTTAAATTTAAAACATTTAATTGCATTTGTCGTTGCTTTTATCTTTGTTTTCGAGAAACTAACTATATACACTGATGTGTGTACTGATATATACATGATGTAGCAAGTAAATGATTATTGTTATTATTATATAATTCTTCTTTTCCTTTTTGTAAACACACAGTAGATAAATTGGAAAGGGGGAGACGTACATGCTACAAGTCATTTTGAAGCCTACCTAATTTATCGCAAGCAGGATTTAAATAAATGGTAAAACCTAAGAAACTTGATAGTACATTTTTAGCACCCACATCCTAAGACTTAAAACTAATGGATAGAAAGCATTGAGATTATAACTGCTATTTGATTTAAAATTCAAGCTAAGGTTCTTTTAAGGAACTTTTCATTGTTACTTGTAGACATGCACTACGATCAGATTTTCCAAAATTCCACCCCTACACTATTAAAAGGGATATTATCGTTTTCTATAAATTAAATCATTCTCCCTGCTTGTCATATGACTAGTTCTGTCCAGCTTGCTCTAATGTGATTCACCCAGTAGCATACTTAATCTGGCACTAGAAAAAATCTAAAAACCTCATGTACAATGTAGTACTGTAAACGGAATATAGGGATTTTACTTATTGATGACATTTTGACATTATTGTTATCTTGGTACATATTTCGAATCACACGCGGACAAATCAAGATGAGCAGGAAGTAAACGGTATTCGTCTAAATAATAAAGATTATCCACGTTTCGTAACGCGTGCCAGCAACAAAAAACTAGGGAAAAAATCTATTAAAAATGAACAGCAACGAGAGTGCAACATTAGCTTCATGCCGCAACCACCCACTCTGACAACTAGATAGTGGTTGCGACATGAAACTAATGTTACTCTCTCTAACCGTTAAAATAAGTTAACTGTTAAAATACAGATATGATTATCGCAATCTGTTTAACAAAACAAAACCACGAATGCATGATTTGATTGGATTGAAATATAAAGTATGAAAATGTGCTTATCTTATTGCTGTTGCATTTGATCTCGTTCGAACAAAGTTTCCTTCATTTATGTATTTAAGTTATCGGTAAGCTTTTCAATTAATGTATTTAAGTTATCGGTAAGCTTTTCAATTAATGTATTTAAGTTATCGTAAGGTTTTCAAAATACACAAAATACAATAAAATTTAATGCTCTTACTGAGAAGTTTTCCCCAACAATGTGTTCCCATCTCTTTTAAAGACGCACGATGATTGTGCTTCATATATCGCATCGTAACTGGAACCTACCGCTGCAATGTGGAAACCGGAGGCCGGTTCCACCATCGACGAAGTCACAGCAGCGTATTCGCCTGGAGAATAGTTTAAATGAACCTTCATATTAATGTACGTATTTATATTTTCTTTCGTACCGCCAATCTACTTGCCACATTCTAAGTACGACTGATACGATGATGATTGCGGTAAATTGTATGGAGTTTTCGTTAGATTCCTCGTCAAAGTTCCCTAATAATGGTGATAAGATTGTACTTTAAAAGGTGTTTTCTAATTAATTTTGTTATTACCCTAATAAAAACATTTGTGCTATATTGGAATTTGTTTGAAATGAATTTTGTAGTAATTTTAAGTATGCATTTGGATTTATCCATATATTAATCATTTTATGTGGTAAAGAGCTTTTGCGTATTTTTCAGTATATCTTTGGAAATATACATAAAAATATACCTAATTAAGTACTAATAAATTAAGTACTTGAAATAATTTCAAAATTCTTATAAATAACCTTTCGAAACGGTACCCCCACACTACACATAGAATTTTAAAAAATCCCAAATATAAATATAAATTTTCAAGTATTTAATTTGACCCCTAAAATTTACATATGTATGTATTTGAGTGTTTGCTAATGAAATATGTACGGGTTAATATGTTTTATTATCATGTCAAAATTTCAAGTTTCTACATCAAGCTGTTTTGTTTTTAGAAAATGGGCTATAATGGGCAGACGGACAGAGACGTGTGTGATCTTATAAAACGTTTTTCCTTTCGGGGTACGGAATCCCAAAAAAAAACCCAAAATCTAAGCATTTTATTTTAATCGAATTAGTTTTAGTGATATTACAGCTATTTAAAAATAATCCGACATTTTTTTTAAATGTTCCGTGGTCACTTTCATTACTTTTAACGTATTGCACTTGGCTTATTTATCATTGACGATATTACACAGTATGCCATTATATTAAAATTTTTAGTTAAAGCACTTGTACATCCAATATTGAAAAAATTGTCTTTTCTGCAATAACTGATGCAAATTATTGTCACTGTCTTGTTTACAATTAATTATATAAATTACAAATTAAAAATTCGATTTTCACCTGCCAACCCGCACAAGAATATAATCACATAATTTGTCTTTCCAAAAACTCGACCTAACCTTGACCTCATTTCAATTTTATTCCGGCGGCACTTAATAATAAATAAATGTACTGAACTTAGTAGCGCACTCCAAGTTCAAGAGATTGCTTATTCAAACTGAACGGAGACGTCGATTGTGTGTTTATATATTAAACGAGTGATAAGGTTTGTTAATATTGCGAAATGGTCATTTGTCAAGGACGTATCTTTAAATAATCACCGAGTGTTTCAGTGATATTGAGCTTATTACACAAACAAAAAATTGTCTGCACTTAAAGGCATTTATAGAAAATTTCTTTTTTTTACATTTTTTTTCTTAAGTTTCATCTTCAATCTATATTCATCCACTCCTCGATGTGGGCTTTTTCATAATTTTTACGTGATAACATCTGGAGCGAAATAAATTCAAAGTACTCCTGTTATGCTTTTATAACTCAATGAGGTGCAACACGGCCTCCACAAGAGAATTTATAAATAAATTGAAAACATATGTTGTTGGTCTTGTAACGGGTGAAATGCGCGAAATAATAATTATACAAAACAAATGTACAAATCGACAAAATTTTGAGAGTTCACTTTTGACAGATGTAACGTTCAAAACAGCTGATAGCATTAGCGTGCGCCATTTTTTTTGTTTATGCGCGAAATTTTGACAGTTTACTTTTGACACACAACGCATAAAACAGCTGATACTACTGTCACTATTATGAGCACCATTTTTAGTTCTTTTCACGTATGCGTACTTTTCTTTTTTTATTCCGTTTTGTTTATCTATATCTATCGGCTGTCAGCTAAGTATCTGTTTTCTGTCCTTCTTGCGATACATTCGTGACATTCTGATGTCACAAAAAACTGAATGAAGAACGTTACAACCTTCATATTTTACCATCATCGTGGCCAAAGAAGTTCCACTTCCATAAGGATAACAATATCAGAAAATGGAATTTGTAATTTATTATTTGCTAGATAAAACCTGTGATACACAGACCGATTTTCGTAAAGGCAACTGTTCGTGTATGCCTGCGGTATGACACGTTGTCACCTCCAAATTTACGAACAGCAAACATAGATTCGTATCGTCTGCAATGACCGAGAAAAATATGACAAAATTTTATCAATAAATTTGTGATGCCCTTCCGAGGTAAAGCTGACAACTCTACATCTAGCATCGAGTAATTATATTCAGTAAGTTTTTAATACCATTTATATTAACATTTTAAAAGTATTGATATTATTAAATGATAATGAAACTTCGTGTAGTAAGAGGACGGTATTGCACGGGATAATCTACGAAACATTATCACAGCTGCACCCTGACACCACCTCGTGACAAAATACCTAATCGGCACTACAGCGTCTGAGAAATATATTGAGCATACGTGCGCGACGTAAATAGTCTGCAGAATGACGTCGCTATCAGCATTCGAACGTTCCACACTTGACCTCTCCTTTGATGGACTGCTATAGGTCGACCGCAAAAATTCGATGTTTCATTGTGCAGTTACATAAGCTTCTAGGAATTTATCGAAAATACAAGAACTTCCAACGAAAAGTAATTGCATAAAAAAACATATTTATAAATGTAGTTTTGTTGTCTTTCTTCACGTAACGCTATATTTATTTACTAATATATTTATTTTAAAATTAATTCAATTAATCGGTTCTTCAATTAAATTAATTAAGTGAATCGGATTCACCATCACAGTAGTTATGAGTCTGCGTTGCGCGTCAGCCAACGTTTTGTACATTGCGAATTAAACTGAATCGTGAATTAATTAATTTTATTTAGTTAATTAATTGAATTAATTTTAAAATAAATATATTAGTAAATAAATATAGCGTTACGTGAAGAAAGACAACAAAACTACATTTATAAATATGTTTTTTTATGTAATTACTTTTCGTTGGAAGTTCTTGTATTTTCGATAAATTCCTAGAAGCTTAATTCCTAGAAGCCGGTAATTGCCGACTTTGGGCAAAATCCGTGACCAGCTTTCTATCGACATAGAGCTTACGTCGAGAGCCGTGCGCCACCGACTAAATGTTTTCTGTCTCAATCAGTGCGTGTCAGTCAGCCGATAGCGCATTTCTATTCGTAACATTTGGATTGGCGAGAATAGTCCACAGTCGCTCCGATTTTTTTGTAGAACGGACTTTTAAAAGGATTTTAAATGCACGCGGCATTAAAGTGTTAAATATCGTAAAATATATTCTCCTTGCTTATTGTCGCTCGCACTATTTTCAATCACTTGCGTTGCAAAATTCTTGCTATAATTTATGTAACAAGAATTTTTTTTTAATTCCTCTCGAAAAAACAAACGGAAAATATTCTAAAATATTTTATAAATTGAACCTTTATTGTGAGGAAATAATTTATTTTATGAATGAATATTTTATATGAATCTTTTCTCAAGTGTAATTACATTTAAACCTTTCTAACGATAAACATTGACTCGAGAATATAAATGAATTAGGGGATTAACCTATTTTTCTTCCTGTGAAATCATACTCGTGTCTTTCTATATTCAAAGTGCTTCGTCGCGTTGCATCGTATCACTGTGATGGCGCCCCGCTGTAACAGTGTGCGGTGCGTAACATGACGCTTAACCCTTGCTTTGACGTTGAAATAGAGCATCTTAAAAATGGATTAGTAATCAGCACAATACAGTTGTATCATTTTGTACCGAATAATCCTTACAAGTCGATATATATATGCTATACCGTTATAACAACAATCTATATATTTACGCAATTGCTGCCGATAATAAAATAATGGAGTTCTTTTTCAATTGTACAAGAAAATAAATTCTGAATTAAAATTATATACATTTAGTTTATACGAATAAAGTATTCTACAAGTGACAAACCCCTTGATTATCTTGAAACGTGAATAGGTATTTAATGCGTATAGTAATATGCATAAATTAATCTCTGCTTTGGTAATCGTCTGCGGCTCTTGAAATTGTCGGTGCAACTTAACCAATATAATTTAAATTCAAAGTTTTAGCCAAACGTTGATATTTGGACGTTTTTCACACTTTTCATATGCACTATTGAAACATTAGAGGTGAGAAAACATTGAACATCAATTTCAAGCTCACCGTTTCGCTAATGGATCTCGAAAATGAAAAATTGAAAACCAAAAGCCAAAAGGCCTTTTCAATTGTCCCCACTTTATTTGTTTTGTGTATAGAGAAATACAATAATTGTTTAAGGTTCCATACCTCGATAGTATAAACGAAACCCTAATAACATCACTCTAGTCTCCGTCTGACCTTCGATCACAGCCTTTTTTTCTAAGAAACCGCTCGACGTTTAAATTTAGCGCAGTAATAAAACATATTAATCCGCACATTTCTCGATTGGACTAATTACGAAGATCTCAATTTGTTTTTTATTTATGGCGGTATTTCATTAGAAATATACTGCACACAAATATGTCAGCCGTATTTTCGAAACTACTGAACCTAAAAGTTATAAAATAAACAGAATATTTAAAAGCCTACGCAGAAGTTTTAGGAAAAATTTAACGATGATTCCAGATGTCGCGGTTTTTGAGATATTCACAATGACATATATGTTCCCCTAATTGACTATGTCGGGTATTATTAAATATTTACTGGCCTACAAAATCTGTATTGGTCATAACTTGTGATAAATAAAGTAATCTGACCGCCTTTTTTGTTTAATATTAATTGAGTTTGAATTTTTTATAAAAGTTGTAAAAACTTACAGAATATTTTATTATAATGTACAAATCGATCGAAGTGCGTCCGGTTAATGACAGTTTGCGACAAGCCTTCAAATGCAAGTTCCGCTGACGCCACGACGTGAAGAATATCTGCCATAAGTCGCTGTTTTTTTTTCAATTTTGTCTAAATTGTTTTTCTCACTGTCTCAAACCGCAGCTCGTCGAAAAAAATCGTTCGAGGAAAATTTCTGTCCATTTGTCAAGTCTCTGTTTTTAATAGCTTTTTTAATAATGAAAGCGTATCTTTCTGCTGTTGTTCTATTTATTTAAAAAAAAACCCATGTCTAACTTATAATTTCCCCCAAAGCGTTGAACGATACAAAGCAGCCAAAGTACAATAGTTTACGGTACGATATGAACAACAACTAATAAAACGGAAAAAAATACACTTTCATTCATATTAAGCATATAACTAACTAATTATCAATCATGAATAATTAATCAACTCTAATTAATCAAACTAATTGCTTTTATAAAAAAATCAATGAAGCAAAAGAAATAGAAACATTATGCGCGTCTCGCAATACTTTGTTGTCTCGCAATACTTTGTTTACAAGGGCAGGTGCGCGACAAACTGGTGAGCGCTGCATGATATTCGATCGCGATCTGGGCAGATGGGTTAATATTTGTCTTAGTCCTTTCAAGTAACAGTCAGAAACATAAAGTGTTACTAAACCCAACAGAAAAGTTCTCAACATGCTTATCTAATAATTTAAAAAAATGCAACGTCAAAAGCGGTTATCGTCGGAGTTCAATTGTATTACATACGATCATATCCGGTATACAATTTGAATGACGCAAACATGGATTTTAACTTATATTAATTAATTTCTTCATTCGATAACAATATTCCATTACAATCGCAAAAAAAAGTAATCTTTCCAGCAGACTTAGAAATTGGCACCCAGACGGATCGGGCGAAACTGGTCGAACGCGGGACAATGAATGACTTAAAGCTCATCTCCAATGACGTCTCAGGCGCTCACTAAGCATGTGAACGGATGCCTGACACCGTATTCATGCACGAAACTCTCCCCAAATATTTCACCAAATGTTACGCCGAATTGCTTACCAGAGCATTTGGATGGTATTTTCAACTTAATTTTATATTCCATCAACATCATAGTGATGAAATCAATTTTCATTTCGATGACAATTCGTTTTCTTAACTCATCAAGAATTTTAATTTGGATTTAAACTGGGTAATAGCTATGAGGTTAATGTGGGCCACTTGTATCCGTACCACTTAATATTTGAACTGTAATTCTATTATCTTGTAACACATTTCAACTAACCTTCTCAACTTTGTACCTTTGTAGTACTTCAAAAACATTATATCCGAATGGCTACTTTTCTGGTCTTCAGATATTTTGGAGACAAGCTCAACCCAGACGTTTGTTTAACTGTTATTATTACATACTCCTGGTCTCTTAATCATTTAGAGCAACTATTTTTAGACTTCGACATATTTATATATTCGGCAAATTTATAGTTACATGAGTAAAATCTTCCAATCAACAACAAAAGCGAAAGTTGAGACTTTCAGTGAATTTTTTTAAAATTAACCGTTAATTGCGATGTAACAATTAATAACGTAACCATTTAATTATGAATTACCTAATAGTAACTAAACTGAAAAACAATTAGGGTAACAACATGGATAAGAAAATAGGATAACAGACGAGAAGAAGACAGGGATAGGCAATCAAGATCGGAATATATTTTTAAGACGACCTTTTGAAGACATGAAGCGACGTTACATTTCGAATGTTAGGATCAAATTTATTCTAGGATTTGATATAGAATGATAAAGCACTCGTAGGGGATAGAAGTGTGGTTAAGAATATGGAGAGTGAGGTAGAATTCCGAACGTAACCTAAGACCATGAGACTCTAAGATTTTGAATCTAGAATTAGGATAATAAGAACAACAATGATTCTTTAACGCACTGAAGTGAAGACAAAGAAATATGTGAATGGTCCCGATCATGTATTAATTGAAAATATATAAAAATATGATAAAAACCTTACATATATTTACGTATAAATTTACTTTAAAATCTAATGTGAAAGTAATTCTGCTGACGTCAATACTTGGTAATTTTCCTGAGAATACTGCCTGCCTTATTTTATATGTTTTCTTAATTTGTATATTGATGCTCTCTATCGCGTCACAGTTAACTTCGGCTTTTTTCAGTGGAGTTTTTGAAATGCAAATTTTCAAAATAAATGGGCGGGAAAACTAACATTCTATGAAGACCAGCAGTCTGTGAAGAGCCAACAAAGGCCTAGAATTGGAATTACTCCAAAAGAAGTAATTCTAGAAGCACAATTGTTCATTTAAAAAAGAGGATTGTGTAGTATTTATTTCATAAGCGAATTTAATAATAATATAATCTGAAACAAATACTAAAATATTTAACATTTTTCATCCTTAAAATTTATTGTCACAAAAAAACAACATCTAAGAAATCGAGCTCAAACAGAGCAACGCGCTAATGACATACTGATAACTAGAGATGTACCGTATGTATCTTTGTCGTGATTGGAACATTTGAATCTGGATCATTGAAATGTTCCGGAACAGTGATACGTTTCATTTGGAATATTTGAAACTTGGCTCTCAGAGTTCTGAACGGAACAGATAAGAAATGTTTGTTCATACATTTCTATAAGATACTTAGTGACGGTGTTTGCGGCGGACCTAATAAAAGTTTGTTTTGATTTTAACGTTGACATATTTAATTTGAAACTAGATTATTCGGACTAAAAGTGTTAGACATTAAATGTTTTATATTACTATTATAATGTTGGATTTGTTGGTTTTGTTTTGGGTGTATTTTAAATTGTATCTAGTGTATTATAAATCAAAGGAGCCATTCACGACTTTTTCATTTATTTTGATACACGATCTTTCTATGTTTTTTCACCTTAAGTGGAATTGTTAAAGTGATTTGAAATACTGAAATATTGTACACTTTAATGTTCTATCGAATACAATAAAATGTACGAAACACTACAAATTACATTGTTTAATTTAAATGATATAGATTGCCGCGTCCATACGATGACAATATAAATCACTAAATTATTTAATAATATAACGATTATGTAATCTGTATTGTTTATATAAACATTTATTCGCTTCGCATTTCGTAGCGCGTCATTCACATCTCTTTATCACTTTATCGAAACAAATTAGCGGAACAGTATTCGCTCCGTTTCTAATCGTTCGTTTGGAATTCGAGACACAATGTGAAGCACGTCTGCTGATAACACCATAAATATTACGCTGATGATTGCTTCGATGCAAGAACGTGTAAGATAATGCAATAAGCAAATTGAGCGTGTGACTACTGTTTATACTGATACTCCATTCCATTCCAAAATGTTTATAAACAAACCAACTTAACACTTAAAGTATGGTTTACGCAAACATGTTTTCAATCAGTCGACGACTGTTCCCGAACTCTTTGTATTTTACCCGTGATATAATTAAACTTTACGGTATATTCAATATTATAACTTAATAAACTGTCGCGCTGATGAATGTTATAAATATCAATATTACACCGTTACTTTACAAACATGAATTGTAAAATTGAGAGGAGAAAAAAGACAATCCTTGCTGTCGTTTACAAAAAAATCAGAGGTAAAATATTCTGGACAGATATTCGATATTTCGACACGTTTAAAGGTGAACACCGTTTACTTTCTAACACATTGGAGGGAAATAGCTATTCTATGTCTAAAATACTTTGCCTTTCTTAGGTCTTTCTAGTTGAATGCTTAACCAAAACAAGAAGTTAAAGAGAGACACGACATCAGTGCTACGTAACAAACACATTGGCGATATGGTAGGGAAAAAAACATACCTGGACTGTCATTTTGCTTTGTTAATAAATAGTCTATTTTGGAACAGAATGGAGTATATAGGTAGGTCTTCTTACTGACACCGTCGTAGCGACTTTTTTGACATTTCCCGTTGAGAGTTAACCACTGTACGCTGTGGTAAACTCTTCAAATTCTGATCTCAGTCCAACGCTTTACCAGCTTTAACGGGGCTTACTTTTCCACAATTTTGTCAGTCGTGATACTTCCAAACTAGAGGTCCATTGAGTGTATGAAAGTTCCATCTTATGTTCTTTGTTGTTGTTCACGGGAATGGAACGCCCAGAGGGTTCAATATATCGAATATGTAATAGTATTGTTGTAGTATTAAATTGAATGTACCGGTGATTGAACTGTACCAGTGAATAAAAAAACTATAGTTTAGTGTTTAAAGATGTATACAAAATAGATTCTAACACTAATGATGTTAGAACCAAATTTTTTCTGGCGTATTTTACACTGACAGAATTTTACATGCAAGTACTGACAGATAGTAGTATAATATTTGGAACTGAGATGGGGATGCAGAAATAAAAACCATGAACCCAAAGCTTGAAGTTTAGAATTAGAATGAGACGAACTTAAGTAATTCTACAAAATATTCAAAGAAAGACATAGAATATGCAAATTACGACTGTTACTCATTTTTCGTTGGTATATAAACCGAACATAGTCATAAAGTTAAAGTTATTTACAAACTTTAATGTAAATGGTATTAATACCTATTGTGGACCCATTGCTATGAGAGAAATTACTTATAGCCAACTAAAATCCTAACAAAACGACAAATTATATTGTGGTATACTGCAATATTTTATGAAATTTACTAAAAGTAAAAAATAAGAAAAAATATGTATAATTATTTATATATGTACATACGTATCCATAAACATATGCACACATACGTACACATATTTTCACAAACATTCGTGCACGCACGCGAACATACACAGCGCATTCTCGCACACATACGAATGACGTGGGATCGAGGAACAAATAATATAAAAAATATAGGAACTTGCCGTGGCCAAAAAATTCTACTCCAAAAACGGTAGCTAATCCTATAGACAATCAATCCACGGTTCTGTAGAGGAATAACTATGTATTTTAATTAATTTATTTATTTATCACTTACGCGAAAAACAAACATAAAATAAAATAAAATTAAATGTATGTATGTATATATATGTATATATATATATATATATATATATATATATATATATATATATATATATATATATACATATACGCACACATATATTTATGCTTTCACTGCTGGCCAAGCGCAACACATCACACTCATGGCTACAGATATATTATTAACATTAACATATCGGATTTTAACTTACCGAAAATCACTCAATGCGCCTATAGAAGTTTTCACTTCCACGGTTTCACATCACTGACCATATTATGGTCTGGTGCCATTGTGCTAAACCTGCTCACTGCTAAATAAAGTTACTAACAGATTTTTAAGAGATATTAGGCTTCAGAAAATATTTTTTTGACATATTTAATTTTTTTTTCAGCTTGTTCCCACTTTTTCCAATATTTTGGTAAACTTAGTTATGTTACAATTCAAGATTTCCTCTTTGAAAAATTTAGTAACAAGTACACCTGAAACACTTATTAGGAAAGCAAAAAGTTACTACATGAAACAAATATATTTTGTTTAATAACAAGTTCAATGCTGTTGTTGACCTAATTAATCATTAATAATACTTAAACTATTGCCAGCAAGCATGAAAATATGTGCTAGCAACTTTTCGAAGAAATTTTGAAATTTCGTTGATTATCAAAAACCGATTTCCATAAGTTTGGAGATGTTAAATAGACCCCAGTTAATAGGCATATGTTAAATGGAGATGTAGAATAGAGATATTTAACATCTCCATTTAACATATGCCCTATTTAACACATTATCATTTGTATTATATTTTTTGAGTTGTTTTTTTGCTTTGTTAATCAGTATTTCAGAAGACCACCCACCAAACTGCAACCGGAATATTATGGTAACTATTAGCTTGAAATGAATCTTTCCCCACTCTATTGTTCAAACACAGAAATTTTAAAAAAGGTTATCATACAAACAGTTATTTTACAACGCTTAGACCGGTGCATTAACGTTAGTTCGTTTATTCCTTTAATTTTGTGTTTAATAATTTTGTCATCCTCTCTGTTTATTATATATATATATATATATATATATATATGTATATATATATATATATATATATACGTGTGTGTGTGTCTGTGTGTGTAGGTATAGAGGCGCGTCATTCGGTGGTATTCAAAGTATTTAAATTGAACTTTGCTCTGCTGCACAGCTCACTGGGTTTATTTTATTAGGATATTTTATTAATTAACTGCTGATATATTGGTGATAAATGCAGGCAAAATTTTCAAGGAATTAAGAAAAGTCACAACAATTACTTTATTTGTCATATATTCATTGGGTTTTAATTACTCTTCGTAATAAACATTTTATGCGAACACTTCGCCGAGTTCACTTACCCGAATTACCCCTCCCCGTGGAGACTTATTATAACTATACAACTGGAAAAATTAGCCTTAGTCGTCATTGACTGAACAATTGAGTCATGTCTAAATGAAATGATTAAAAAATTTAGTCATGAATAAAAGAAATCACGAAAAAAATTAGTCAAAACCAAACTATTTTTTTAATCATGACTAATTTATTCGACTAAAATTTTCAATTGGTTAATCAATTGTTTCTGTAATTTTTCCAGTTACGATTAACACTCTCTTCAAAATTACAAAGTTCCTAAATATACGATTTAAAACTTAATCACACTTCTTAAAGGAAATATCCACGATTTTTTGGTAATTACAACGATATATTCAGAAAAAATTCTTGAAATTTTATTAGTACTTACACAGAATGAAGTCTATTAAAATATCTTACTATTGTTGAGATTTGCGTATTTACAGATAAACTATTTGAAATCTTAATTGTATAAATTAAAAACGTTTATAAACTAAACTTAAATAAATTTGCCAACGATGAAGGTGTTTTGTTGTCTTAATAAGTACGAAACTTTCGATTACTTCTGAAGAGAATGACAGTAAGTTATAGTAATATCCTGGAACTATTTGCTACACTTAGTAATTTCTATACGAAGGTAACTTCTAGAGAACGCATCCACTGAGCGGCGGACACGAGAATACTCGTCGGTGTAGCGCAAATAACATGAAAGCGCGTAGTGTAGGCTATAAAATATCGCAAGCTCATCAACAAGCAACGTCCCCACATAGTCGCGTTTCGTGCTTGTGTCTACAGAGGACAGCAGCGTGAAATGGGGAGCTGCGTGACAGACAGCGGTGGAAAAAGGTAATAGTTTATGGCGACATCCGAAATAAATTCAACTCGAGACATTTTAGTACTAATTCTTATAGGTACACTTTTAAATACCAAAAAACTGTAAAATAAAAATAACGAAAGTACGTTAGTACAAGCTTGATTATGAAAATGAGCGATTATTTAAGGCGATGAAGATTTGACACATAGTCACACAATATGTGACCCAACTTAATAATCTATTGCAGTAAGAAGGCTCCAAAACACTTAGATGTTTAGAGGGAAATCATTAAAATGACACACATGCTAAAATTAAAATGACACACATTGATTAACCAATTGAAAATTTTAGTCGAATAAATTACACATGCTGTTAGTACGAAAACGTGAAAGGGAAAATGCCTCTTTAGAACACGGCAGCAGGGCAATGAAAATACTACGAGGTGTATAAAGCTACAAGGCACAAACGTGAAGTAGGCAAATATCAGCTCATATCTTTGAATGGTAGCTTAGAATCGCACAGTATTGACTTTGCTCTTATAATCAAATCCAGAATGCGAAAAATTACAATCATGGGTTACTACCATATCGCAGACACATTTTAATATTTTGATTTCGGGTTATTGATAAATACGTTAATCCATCGAAAGTTTTCTTTTTAAAAAAATCTGTTTAATTTGAATGGAATTCCGTACACATTTAGGTATTTATGAACATTCAATGGGGCATAATATTCATATTAAACTATTGACAGCATTTTAATTTTTAGGACGAAAATATATTGCCTACTATTTCTTTTACAGGCGAATATTTAAAAAAAATTATGTGATATGACTACAAATTAATGATTTTTTCCTTTACTTGCACTGTGAGACCTTGCTTCTTGCCAATTTTGAAGTGAAGTGCCCTACATATTTTGAGTGTCAAAAATGCGGCGAAGATGGTCGTATTTTTAGGGTTCTTTATTGCTTGAAATTAGAAGTTTTATTTTTGACCTCAAACCTAAGTATTTGGTAATGATTTCAACTTTATATCCCTACGTGTTTCTGTGAAAATGTGTGTTGACAGACGGACACTGAAGTGAAGCTACACAGATTCATTTTTTTTTCTTTTGAAGTACAGAACAAATTAGGGATGATTTATGAAGTAAGGGTAAATGGTGGTTTGTTTAAAATTATTGGATTAAATTCCACTGGCATCTGACACAAATAGTAAATAAATAATTGAAATTTCCCGAACAGTCGATTATCAGTTGCTCTTTATTACTTCATTCATTTTCTTGTACTTTAGTTTTATTAAGTGAAATTAAGTTAATTTGCTTTCAAAGGTTCGACTATATTAAGCACTTAAGTAATTAGTTAATAAATTTATTCCGTAGGACGCGGATGTCACAATGCCAGTTCGTATCATTGACGTTGGAACACAAATAAATAAAAATTATTTTACAGACACTCTAAATCATATTCTATTATATCAGTCTCTATTTGGTGTATGCCGAGATACGAATATCTGCAATACGAAAAAGTTACGGCTTTGGATATGTAAATTATTTTCAACTGCGTTAGCTTGTTCCCTGTTGATAGCTCACGGGACACATCTGTACTTGGATTCCAAAGAATTGGCCTTACAAAGATTTTACAATACTCTTCTGTGTGTGTATGCGTGCTATCTTTTGGGCATTGAGGTTTGCTGGAATAAAAATGAGAATGCGCAATTGAAACGTGGAATAAACCGACTTGATGAACTCTTCACACAACCTTGTTCACATCGGTGGTTCAAATACGACAAATTGCGAAATACTTTGCTGATTACTTTATTAACCATTTATTATATATTTTACGGTATTGTTGACTACAACTGCGCTGAGTATTTTGATAAAGGAGATATTGAAGTTACATACACTTATATCAGCGTATTGTGTGGTGTGCAGTATGACTTGGAAATATTATATTTCTGCGTCATCGTCTATGGGATTAAAAAAAGAATTAAAGATATAAATGGATTATTGGAAAATTTTAATAAAAACGACGATTTTCTCTCATTTCAAAATTGTGTCCTTAAAAAAATATAACGCCTTCATCAACAAAAAGACGCACGGATCATTTAAGCACGTTTTTTGTTAGATTAGCCGATGTCAGCAACCGATTAAACAGAATGTTTGAATTTCAGGTGCGCTATGCGACTATTATTAGTTAAATGCGTGATAAAATTTGAATGTGTTTATATTAAAAATTCCTTCTTCTTCAGCTTCTTGCTTCTTTCTGCATATTGTTCCTGAGCATTTTGTTAAGTTTAAATATCCTTCTGCAGGGGATTAAGGCCAATGTGAGTATATATTCCAGATATATTTTTAACCTTTAAATATTTAAATTGTTTCGATCACCGTGAATTGCATTAAAATGTTTAATCTTGAATACAAATAAAAATATTATTTCAGTTTCCTTCAATTTTTTTTTTGGTTATAATATCGCTTATTTCCCTCAGTTTTGGTAATATTATAACAGCAGTTTACGTTAAGAAGTAAGTTCATAAAATTGGCAAAATATTTTATGTGAAATTCATTATATTTTTGTTATAATTTCTGTCAAATGCACTAAAGTAATAAAATGATAAACTTGAATATCACATATTTATTTATTGTTTGACCCATAATGGGTCATGTAATTAAAGGGATAACACGAGGTTTGTGTATTCCAGCGCTCAATCACTGTTATCACTTTTTTCGATATTTTGATTGCCATCTTTCCAAGTAGATATTTTGTTTTCTTAGAAAGTAGCGCTAGGGAAAGAAAAAGGATTATGGTCAGGTACGTATATTCAGTGCAGACCTCTAAATACTTACCTAAGTACCATGTACTAATGCGCACGTATGACAAAATAAAAGTACCGCAGTAATGTCATATTAAACACACGAAACCTTCGACTCTAATTTCTGAGGACATTAAACTCAATAGCTAATATTTAAATGAGTTCACCTTTTAATTTACTAACATAATTAATATTTAGGCCATTCAAAAGGGACTTATATTTGGAGCAACATTTTGGTCACTTCATCACATAGCAGCGTTTGTTGTGGCGTGTCTTATATGTGAAAAGCTGTACCTTCAAATGGAACAGACGAAACGTCACTCGACTTTATTATCAGTCGATCTTCGTTACGGTAAGGGACAAGATTATTGGAATAATTTTAGAATTTAGTGAGAAATATTCTAGATAATAGTTTCAAAATTACTAGTAGATAATTATTAATATTCAAAAATTATTTAAAGTCATTGTATTTAAAAAAAATTGCTATTAAAATATTTCCCTGGTCATTTCATTTTTCACTTCTTTAATGAGTTTTTGCGGTCTGTATTAAAATTTAAAACAAGGAAAACATTTAAATCTCTTTTATATAAACAGATCAGGTCTGACATTATTATTTTTAGCACTGTTCAAAAAGTTATTGGTTTTTTTCGCAATTATTTTGGTAAATGAAATGAACGACCGACATTTTTTTGGTTCCGATATGAGATAAGAGAAAAAAATTGTTCTAATATATTTCCAAGAGCCACATTTCACAGCTATTTTTTTTAAATTTTGGGAAAGCAAAGATAACGTCATGTTACTTCAATTAGCTGTACTTATTAAAACGCTATCATGTCGAAATTAAATTAATTGTTCATTCTAAGTAAGCACGTTAAAATTTCATTAGACGTAAAGCATGGCTTTGTCGTTTCAGAAGTTGACGTACGAGCGAAAATGGAAACAATGCACAAGTTTCTAGACTCAACCAACACGGGAAAATTCTCCGTGTTTAGATTGGCCGACGTGCGTATCTACGTAGTGCTCAATTTCTTGAGTCCGCTCACTACTTATGTCGTTGTGATGATACAGTTTCTGAATCTTTATTAGAGAAAACCTTATAACATTTCGCTTAAATATTCCTTAAGGCTTCCGAAAATTCAACTATTATGAAAACAGAATGGAACAAATAATTTTTCGCCATAATTCGCTTTAATTGTCATACAAACCGAGGTTTGATGTGCGGTGAGAACAGCGTGGAAAACTAAATCGTGCGTTATAAACATTATGTCTTCTATTTAGGACGCCACTTTGCGGCTGCGGCGAAGTATTTTTGGTCTAAGCCGAACTATTTTTGGATAAATTCCTAAATCGTCTATAAATCCGAGAATTGGACCACTTGGAACTAACGGGAAAGACATTATGCAATAACCAAAAGTTAGCAATGCGAATGCACGTGCAGACATCTATTGAGTGTAATGAATGAATTAACATCTATTGAGTGTAATGCGATGAAATGTCATTATTTTATTATTCCGTACTATTTGTCAGTGTAAGAAAAGTAAGAAAAACCTGTATGTTTAATTATTTAAAACAAATAACTTTTGTGAGCTCATAACTTAGCACTAGCACTGAACAAAAAGATTACTTCTGTATAGAAGAACTTGGGTATAGAAAACACAAAAGCTAATTTAAAATTGCCTGAAAGGAAAGCCTGGTCTTGTATTTAATACTGTTGTATAATATTGTCTATATTAAAAACACAAAAAATATCTTTTAATTTTATTTCACTCAAATAAGAGCGTAATTTTAGTTTTTTAGCTCCAAATTAAAATATAAATTATATATGTATATATATATATATATATATATATATATATATATATATATATATATATATATATATATATATTTAATTACTTCATTTCAACTCGCTTTCACAAAGAATTTTCTCCGTCACTTTAAGTACATGAAACGTAAAGTGAGAACGAACATTTTTCCAACATTCCATTGAGAGTGGCATTATAAAAAGATTGAGCCTGTATATTTATATCGAGTCACTGTTGCATTCTCTTCAGGCTATCTGTCTTTGCGGTGGGGGTAAAACGTACGATATTTTTTCTGTCTTCTTTCTACTAATTTTTAAACAATTTTCTTCCAATACCTCTATCCAAAAGAATGTTTTTTTCGAAGTCATTTATGTTGTTGAAGATTAATATAATACTTTCCATAGTAATGACTTTTGGCAGTGTTTAGGCAGATGGTTCAGGGTATTATTAAATAACACTGGGCTGAATGTAAAGCCTCATTGAGCTCCAAATCTTAAAACGTTTTGCTTGTGTCCAGAGGACTTGGGTAGTGATGGCTTTGTACATATTTTTCATAAGGTTGTTATAATATCAGGATACTAATTATTCTCTGAGTGATTCCCAGATCAGATACTGGAGTACATGATCCAGTTTCTTTTCCAACTCTTCGAAAACTATGTGTAGTAATATGTTGTCAAAAAGTAGAACCCTGTTGCACTCCAACTGCAAACGACTTCAGACATTTCGCTTATATCTGCTGGACTCAGGACTTGAGTAGCAATGGATTTGCATATATCTTGCATAAGGCTGCCATAATATTAGGATACTGGTTGCAGTCTGATTGATTCCCAGATTATATACCGGATACATAATCAAATGCCTTTTCTAATTTTATGAAAACCATGCGTTCCGATCCGTTTAATTTACATTCAATGTTGCTTGCGTTTCTTCGCTACAAAATCGCATCGGTTAGGAGTCAGAGTTATTATATGCGTTCAATTTATTTTTTAATGATCCGCTTCCAACCTTTGAGTGTATGACATCAATTTAATAGCCCTATAATTACCATAATATATATCATCCTTTTTTCCATTATAAAATTTTATCAGTGTTCTATTTTGCCGTGAGTTTTGTATCGTGTGGTCTTTATAATCGTAATTTATTATAAAATTAACGTAACTAATCTGCTCCATGGTCACGTTGATATTTTCAGATTTTCGCTGGCATTTTATTTAACCCTGACTTGGCCTGAACCTGAACTTGTTATATTTCATTCGTTTTATAGCTCTTTTAACTTCGTTTGGAACAATACTTGAATTGTTTCAAGTCGGCAATATTCATGATTTGATCGATTTCATGATTTGTGGGATCATTTGTAATTAAAAGATATAATATTCTATTTATCTTATTAACGTCTTTCTATCGTTGCAGTACTTTATCTTCGTCATTTACATATATTGGATTATTATTTCTTTAGTACTGCTATGATGCGTTTTTGCTATTTCATGTATATCTAACTCTGAATTGACCGTCTCTATTTCTTTGTGGAAATTAATATTTGAATTTGCTATCAATATTGCAGCCCCCCTTCATAATTTGCCTGCTTTTTCAACTGTTAAGTTTTAATCGAAAAAAGACAAGAAAAATGTGAATGTTCCACTTTTATTGAACTACAAATGAGGAACTCTTATCAAATAATCCGTTACAATTTACTCGCCTAAGGGCCAGTGGTACGAGTTTTTATTAAATTTTCTGTAAACTTTCTTAAATACAAATCACCGATTTTTAATATAAAAAATGCTAATGAAGTTAGAAAAATATACATAGTATAAATCAATCCTTTACTCATAACATTTTGGATCGATTGAGATATTAATTCTGAAATATCTCGGGAAATGCTCAAAAATGTATTCAGTTTTAATGCAACCAAACCTGTACCGGCATATTATTTTGAAAATGTCTAGATATTCTCGAAGTTTTTAAGGTAATAAATATTAAAGAAAATGGAAATCTTATATATTGCATTGACGTTTTCCATTATTAACGTAAACCTTCTCAAAAATGTATTCTTTTGCTGTGCGAAATTTCTATATAACAATGTATGAGATCGGATGGCTCTGCGGCTGGCATATTTCATATGATGTAAATGGGCTCGCGCGGAATTGTCCCGGAAGAGGGAAGTATTGTCACTTTTCTGCGCACTCTACTGTTTATATTTCATAAAATTGACTCATGCATAGTTATATTTTCATCGCATTTATAGATGTAAATTTTATGTTTAATATACGACGAGTTTATTTAAACGAAGGATAAAAATAGGTTTTAAGCATAACTATGTTATTTTGATTAGTTATTATATTATTAGCTTTTATCACTTAAATCCCATAGATAATGGAGACGGGTAAGACAACTTCCATCTCATTGCAGTAGAGCTCAGAAAACGAATTTCACAATGTTTTAAAAATAATGACTTAACACATTTGTGTTAAGTCATTATTTTATAGCAAATTTGTAGGACAGAAAGTAACCTACCCTAATAAAACATTATTTGAGTTTCGGGCTATCCGACGCATATTAAAATATATAAACCAAAAAGTGAGGGTAGAAAAATGTGTAAGGTGCTGAAAAAACAATAGAGAAGTATCACGGAATGCGGTCAAAAATACCTTTCGCTTCTGGCAAGTCGCGCTCCTCACAGGTGTACTATTTTGAAAATGACTGAATATCCTTTCAAATTTTAAATTTTTTTGAGATTCAAAAGGCCACATCTGTAATTTACCGTATGTCGCAATTATATCTATTTCTGCCAATTTTTGGGGTTGTAAATCAGAATTTCACAATGTTTTTCACATTCAAGGTGACACCCTCTGTATATCTCGCAGTTAGTCGTAACTAATTCATTTTCGACTGATTTTATAGCACTAACTTCGAATTTTATAATGTCAATGATATCCAAGGCGTCCTTATCTCTCACAATTAATCGTTACTACCTTCGTTTATGACTAATGTTAAGGTGCTAAATAACAATTTTACAAGGTTTCCGGGATTTAAGGTAGCCATCAGCGTTTCTTGAATTTAAGGTGGTGGTGCGTGGACTAATTTTGCATGCTGAACTCATAACATTTTTGAGATTCAATATGGCGGCTCTATTTCTCCCGGTTAATACTTACTGTATAGGTTTAAGACTAACTTTAGGGTGCTGCTGTTGGCTACTAATTTTAGCGTGCTAAATTTGCAATCTACAATTTTTTTTGAGATTCATGTTGTTGGCAACTGCGATTTGCATAAATAACTATTATATTCATTTAAGACTAATTTTAGTATATTTGATCAGAACGTTTTTGAGATGGCGCCATCTGTAATTTGCAACAAATAGCCATTGTTTTCATCGCCACTTTATTAATTTTAGGTTGCTTCATTTTAATGTCATAAGATTTGAGATTCAAGGTGACGGTGCGTATTGTTTGCTATAAATCGCGACTATTTTCATTTTCAACTGGTCTTAGAATGTTGAATTCAATTTCCACATTGTTTTTGAGACTCAATATGACCGCACCCGTCTTTTGTATAAAATCACTGCAGTATTTGTTTTCAACTAATTTTAATCTACTGAATATGAATTGAACAATGTTTCCGGGATTCAAGATGGCGCCCTCCGGTACCCACAACAAGTCGACACTATTATTGTTTTCGACTAGTTTCAGGGTTTTGAATTCGCATTTTGCAAGCACTTTGAGATTCAAAATGGCGGCGTTCGTCATTTACATTTAATCGACACAATACTCGTTTCCGACTAATTTTGGCTCGCCGAATTACATGCCACCCTCTTTGACTTTCAAAAAATTTTGAAATTTGAACTCAATACTCTGAATATAGACAAAACCGAAAACAGTGGTGATTTATTTTGAGACAGATGCCACTATTTTGGGTCTTGAAAACATTACAAAATTAAAATTCAACACCCAAAGGTAATAAAAAATGAAAAGAGTGGCGATTGATTATGAGAGATACTACCGATGCCAACGTATGAAATAATAAAAAACATTATAAAATTCGAATAAAAGTTTTGTGCACTGAAAAAGTCAATAAAAAAATTTTAAAATATAAATAAAAACTGTAATATGAACATCCAAATTAAAACATTATCACATCTAATACAGTGCTCTAAAATTAGTCATAAACAAATTAGTCATCACTATATTTGATTTCTAACCCAAAGTTTAGTTGAAATCGAACACAGTGACGAATCAAATACAATGACGATGATGCCATCTTCAATTTAAACAAATAACAACGATATGAAACAACGTAGAAATTTAGTTATTAATTATTTTTACAAATACAAAATTAGAAAATTATCAGACAGATATTTTTTGCACACTGCTTCAAATGTTAATTCGTTATTAACTCATAGATTCTGACATTCGCAACTATTTGATATCAACACAAGATTTAATAAAAGCAAGCAAGCTGGATCAGTTTACTTTATTTCACAAGTTTAATCTCCCCGCTTCTTTGGTCTTTAGCTTGTATAGGATTTACCTTTACTTACGTGATTACAGCTATACGGTTCATTCAATTTTGAACCTTTTTAATTAGGTTTTTTATTTTAGTACAATTATTATTAAAAATTAGAAGAAAACTCAAAATAACAATAAATTGAAAGAAAATTTTGATAGTATTAATTAACATTAAACTAACATTGGACAATAAAATTGAAGAATGGAAACTTGTAAATTTGTTCCTTCAAAATATTTAAAAATATTAGTGGCTTTTATATGAACGTAAATGAACGTAATTTTTATAAATGTTGCTACAAGAAACTTTTGCTGAAGTATTACCGGAAAATTTCTTAAAATATTTTGCAACATTTCGTAATACTGAATTATGAATTTATGATAACTAAAACATTGTGAATTTCAATCTGACAATGTTTAAGTAATCATAAACTTACTATACCATGACTGAAAATAAATACCTTACTTTGGACATTACGAAGACTTTCGATCGTTCTATTAAATCTGAAAATATTACACGAAATCGATTATCTTATTGAAAGTAAAGCATCTATCGGTTCGGTATTGCTGTGGTAGCAGCAGTTATTTATTAAAATAATACCAATGCTCATACGCTCCCATAATTGTGTATAATTAATATAAAATTATTCATCTATATTTACATCGTAACAACGTCCACCTTTAGTCAGGTTTGCGACGAAAAACAATGTTATCATGTTTCTTATATTCTTATATTTTTTATCCAAAAGAAGCAAGGTAACTGTATATACTTTATATGATTTAAAATTGTGTCTGCAATATTATTGCGCAAGGTGTCAAAAATTACATTTTGTAAAATAATATAACAATCGGAATGTGTAGTCTTTTTGCATTTCATAATTACTTGGTACTTAATTCAACCAGTTTTTTAAATTTTTTTTTCTTTGGTAAAATAAGTTACGCGATAAAACACATAACCTAATAATGTGTAATCGTGTGAAAAAAATATCATTTGCTTAGAATTTGAGATTTTATTTTCATGAAAGATCTCAATTCAATGCATGTTCCGAGACATACTAAATCACATATAAGAATGAAAGAAATAGACCACAAATTCTGACAAACAAATATTAGGAAACAAAAATAAGCAACATTATAAATATGGCAATGATGTGTGCACTATTGAGATAAATTTGTATTGAATTTTTTGCGGTATTATTTTCATTAATTATTAATCGAACCAGAAAGTTACAGGAACAATTCGTTAAGTGTCAATTAACCTCAATATGCAAAAGTGCCTAAAAATTGTTTCCCGTAGCAGGTTTTATAACGTCCACGTCTACAGCTGTGCAATAAATATTGTCAGAAATGTCCACAGACGAGCGGGAGACAATGAGCAATATCCACAGGTTTATCCAGCGGAGGTGCTGGAGGAGTTCCCGGCCAGTAGCATGCTTAAGATTAGCGCTTCATTGTTGCTCAATTTCATTCTACTCAATATGTTGTTGCGTTCGTACAAATGTCGAAATTTTCAGAATACCGTGCGAGTTAATTTCAGCAAATATTTCTTATCTATAAACTTTCCAGTAATACAAACTTGAGGATTTTTTTATCATGAATTCACGTAATTACATTCATAAATAATAATGTGAAAGTGTAAATATTCCTTTTTACTTTAAGCACTGAGTGTTTCGTACTTTGCTGAACTTTTGTCAATATAAAAAGCTAGTGTGGATATCTTACTATGCTTATCGACGTATCAATTTGAACTTAATATGTGTATAAAAATACGTTTGAAGACACAACCTCAATAGTAGTTTGAGAAGCTTATGGAAGGATAACGTTATTTCATTTTAACACAATAATATAATTTAAATTACTTTCTGAATGAAATGAAAACTTGTACCATTTCCAATTAATATACATTTTAATTGTTAACGATACGTGGGACTTGTTCCGTAGTGAAAATGTTCGATTGAATTCTATGCAGATATAAAATTATCTAGTTACAATTTCTCTCCTAACACTTTTAAACTACACATATGTTGCGTAAAAACTAATTATATTTTTGAAGTGAAACTGGCGATGGTGTAGTTCGTATGTAGAGAAATTACATAATGAGAAGAGAAATATAACGATAGTGGAAAAAGCACGCTATTGATAGATTCAATCACATTTTTTACCTGTTTATTGTTTCCTTCTTGCAATACATCTTTATGCAAGAAGGAAACAATAAACAGGTAATAAATAAACCATAAAAAAAATAACAATTTAATGGTATTACTTAATTATTTACTACGGTTACCGATTGATTTTCTTTAAAACTAAATTTGTTTGAGACCGTAACGAAAAATGAAACACATCGACAGGGAGAAGAGAGAACGATGAATAGAGTTTTCGCCTCTACTTTCAATGACTCAGCGCGACTGTAAATAGCAGACCTGCCAAAGTAAACCTAGTTTGTTTTTCACTTACTTGCAGTAAAGCGTAAATTCAACTTTGAATGTTAGTAATATTAAGGTAATTATTTTAATATTTGTCTTTCATGTAATGGCGCTAAATAAATACATCAGAATAATAATACACACATAGCACGCAATGTGTGGACGGTGTGTATATTAAATGAATACGGGTACTCCTTGACTTGAGTGAGGCATTCAATCCCCAATACTTTAGCGCTTTATTTATTTATTAAAATTAAAGCATTTCATTTTCAGTTTGGGTAACATTCTATATGTATTTATGATCGTAAATAATGTGTAAAAACTCCTAACCTTTGCTCTAAGTGGACTCATCTTTGGAAACTGCGACCAAATTACTGTATTAATATCACGTGTTAACTAAATGTAAATATATTACTAGTCCAACTAACAGGTTTTATAGCTCCTGTTAGATGCATATGGCTATTTGCAGGCCTTTGTCTTAATTTTATATTTGGAATAATAGGCTCGGAGTACTTTCTAAATCTCACCTGACTCTTGTTATCGTGAAACACGCTGTCACCAACGTGGAATATTTTTCACTTATACACCCTACTGAACTCATAACAACTTAACAGACATTGAAAATTTGCCGTCGATTAATATTTTTCAAAATGTGTCTGAACAATGTATTCTGTCTTGATTCATTATCCCCACCCTTCCACTTTCTTATCTCATCTAATATTATAATATAACTTATAAAGTAGAATATTCTTTCCTTGATAAATATTTTATTTGATGTACTATACTCACCTAGTTCTGTTGTACCTTACAAAAAACTAGTTCTTACCTTCACCAATATAATGTGGTCACACAGGAAAATTATATCAAAACTTTTTTTTTAATAGAGTTGGTCTTCAAGTCTGCGGATCATGTTTTAATTTTAATATTTCGATTTGAATAAATTTGTATTTCATTCGGTAAGATTTAAAAGGCACTTCTGTTACTGTATTTAAGAAAGTATAATTTATTTTTGGACATAACTATACCAAAAGCCATCATCCACATACGAGACGATCGTAATAATAAATATAGTTATGAAGATGAATCTACGATGATCAACGAGAGAAACTCCTCGAAAAACTCCTCGAAAAACCCCGCTGGAGTAAACCCCATAAATCAACCTCTCAAAATAAGATATTTATATATTTTAATAGTTTTACCTCCATCTTTATACGATTGTATACCGCCAGCAAATATATACCCAAAGTTTTAATTGACATATATGATCAATTCAAATACCAATATTTAATGAGCCTGAAACTTATCGCAATAATCTACTACATGTTTCAAGATGTTTTATATCACTCTAGAGTTGCACTTAGTACTTTCGTGAACATAATAAAAATAGCATGGAGATGGCCGTATCCAGACTGCTTGCCAATGTCCCTTATAGTCAAAAAGCAAAAATGAAATTTTAGGTTATGTTTGCTTGCGCCGCTATTGTAACCCATAATAGAATATTTGATTGGTAAGTAGTTAAGTATATAATTGATATATTGAAACTACTTATAAAAACAAAGCTATGCAAAGTTGCATCTACGGAAACTTTACATCGTAAACAAGAAAATATTGAAAACATTTATACTTTGAACGATCAGCGCGCCTGCTTCGCTCCGATTGCGATCCGGCACTACTGGTGGCTTGTAAGATGGTGACGGGCACAATCCTGTCGTCTCTTTCTAACACAGTGCAATGACTGCATTCGAAATCACTCTGGGTTCATATTGACCCATACTTTCCCCGCTTATGTTCTCGTGATTTGTCTCAGCAATTGATGAAACGAGTTTGAATTGAAGTTAAGTCAAATTGTCCAATGAATTAATATAATGATCCAGTTCGTATAATCTTTTCCATTGGTTCTACTGGGATTTTATGAGTCAACTTAAATTCTTATGGACTTCCAAGATCTTAAGAATTCTTCTGGAATAACAATTAGAAGAATCGTAAGACTAAAATTATTACGAATCGATTCCGAAAATTTATTTTCTATGCGTAAATATCTAACCCGATCAAAATGCACGAATGTTTGCAGAAAATCTTAGTTTATTACATTTCTATATCCAAATTTAATATTTCATATAATGACAAATTTGTTTCATCAAATGGAATAAACTTGATTTTTTTTGTAATCATACGGTAGTTCAAACAAAATGATTTCGTTACAATACATTTAATCTATATTTGTACCAAAACCGATAAACTGTTTATTCTCATTTTTGTACACGATTTAAAATATTTTGAAACTAAATATTAAAGTCATATAATTGAGAGAAATAAGGAATAATTAAAATGAAGGGTGAATTGTTCATACTAGAAACTGGCACAGGAGGATGCCGAGACATGGAGTCAGCTGTCATTGATATAATAGTAGCGGAATCCTTAAAAGTGTCACGGAATATCACCCATCCAATTTAAAAAATAAATAAATAAAATAATTTCCAATTACCCAAATATAAATAGACAAACGTTTACCCGAACAAAAAAATTTAAGGATTTTGAGAAAGTTTTTTTAACACTCAACGCATCATTACTTATACAGTTCACAATAATATTTCAAATATTAATTATCAGACAATTTCTTATTGCGGCTCAGATCAAATTGGATTTTCGTTATGAATATTGAATATTATTTATGAATTACACATGTCATTGACAAGATCACAAACAACACAAGTTTCATTAGATCAAGTGTTTTTAGTTTTACGATACTGACCTTATCAATTAGTTAAACATTGCGAGAGACACGTACCATCAACGTTTACGGGACACGTTCACCAAAATTAAATACAAATATTAACTAATGATCTGTTGCAGGGAGGCTTCAATTTAAATGATTTGCTAATATGGTGGCCAATTGTCAAAATGTTCAAAAATGCTTCATATATAATTGCAGTTTACTCTTTAATACCTTTCGATTTAAACCACTTTCAAAATTGTCCAAAAATATATTTATTTCGAATTTTCAAATGGCGGATTATTTCTAAAGTCAAACTCAAATCGAGGAATGGCACAAGGAGTACTTTCGACAAATTTCTTTAAATTTTAATGAGTTTTACGAAATTTATTATGTTAGAAACCCACACACAGTTAAGGAAATCGATGATAATAATGAATAATAAGCTTGAGGATACGACAATTATTAAGGATGGCGAGAGTCTGTTCAGTAGCAGGAATGTAAAAATAGCAGGAGAGTTTTATATTAAAGTTTAGTATTCCATTCACGTAATCTGTTCCTATCTATCTACCTGCAATATCTGTGGCACTCACCCACTTACACAAATTCAAATAAAAACTTAACGGTCACTATACCGCCTGCTTATGTACTTATTTTTCCCAATTTATTAATATTAATTAAACATGGCTTCATGGAAATTGAGAACAAAATTACCAAATTTAATTTTTAAAATGTTTAACCCGTTTGACATAAGATGGAGACTTGTATATTGAATTGATATGTTAGTCGATATATTAAGCTATAATTATGCAGTTATTTGTAAAATTATTCAATGTTAAATCGTTTCAGCAGACACACAATATTAAGCAAAAACTTAACTTATTTAAACAAAATTAACAAACTGAATTATGACTATAATGTCGGTGGTCGTCAAACCCAAGAAGGTGAGCAGCAGAGACATGCGTAGGTCGTACATTTGGAATACCGTCAGTTGTCCCGTTTTGTTCCATTGTAGAAGTTCTTGTACTAATTCTAGCCGTCTTCTATCTTCAGCAGCTGCAATGGTATGAACAACGCTTTAAGACATCAAAAATAAAATGGGCTAATATATGTCATGGACACAGTCATTCTGATTCTAAAACTTCCGGAGTATGAAAAAAGACGAACGTAATTGTAATTATAAAATTGTTTCGTAACTTATTATGTACTCAAGATATACTGTTTCAACGCCACTGCAAGAGTTAGGCATTCTGCAGTGCACCAAGCGTCGCGTGGTGTCACCAAATTGGAGCCTTATTTTGCAGAAAAACAATTATTTACTGTTTTTTCCTAGGTGTATTTTATCATAGAGGTTCCGTTTACGACATCATCCAAATGCTAGTGTAATTTCAAAAATATTGAAATATATATATTTTTTGTTTAAATTAATTATTTCTTAGTAATAAAGACCTATTTTCGTCTCATATTTTCGAAAGTAAACCAAAAAAAAACTTGCTGAATTAACCAACAGCCAGCATATGTTTCACACTCTATAATGAATCTAGTGTTACTATGTATCAACATATTAATAAACATATATGATGCAAATTTAAGTGATTTTCCAATTTAGCTAAATTATGCACATAGTTCGAAGAGTTCAGGACGAATGCGTGAAAAACTTTACGTATGCTTAAAGCCAGAGGCGGCCTTACCCATTGCGAAGCTCCGGGCGGTAGGTCTTTGCGAGGCCCTATGTCTTTCGTGAAAAGTATGCGATGCGAAAGTAGGTCTGGTTTAGGTATTTGTCATGTTTTATTGAGAAATGTTATAGTTATACAAATAAATAAAATTTTAGTTTACAAATATTTTACATTTATTAATGATTTACATTGAACAAATAGAGAGATGATAAGTTTTAAAATTGATGTTTTCGGCTTTCCTTAAGACTAAAATCTTTAATTAAATCACAATAATCTAAGGAATGAGCTACGTCATTTTCTATTGATAGAATAGCAAGGGCTGAAAGCCGATCTTGAATTACTTAAATACGTTTTAATAATTTTGAGTCCCGAAAAACTCCTTTCAGCAGACGCGACTGTAATAGGTGTGGTGGCAATAATTCTCAGGACTGTTTTGATAGTGGGGTAAACTTCAGTTACATTTTTTTCTATTAGGCATTTCAGCACTGAGATAATGTCGTTGTTTCCTTCATACACACGGATGAACATATCCAGTTCTTCGTACAATTCATGTCCATCAATATCACATGATTCTCCTACTGTCATAGATATTTGTAAGTCGCTGCATTGCTTCAAAAGTTCAGTATCACTAATTTCCTTTAATCTTTTTATATTATACATTAAACCAAATATGCTCTCATGATGTTTAAGTGCCTCAAACCTAGGATGGCAGCTTGCGCGCACATTGTCGACAATGACATAAAAATAGTTTATTTTGAAAATCTCTTCTGCATTCAATTCATGAGTTTCATCTTCCCCTTTCATAATCAAAATGCCTTTTTTTAGATCGTCTTTTGACTTCTTTGAACTGTCTGTCAATATCATTTTCCTCGGCTATTTTTCTCGCTGTTACAAGGGATGATGAACCGTTTCTTCGATAAATATCTAGCCAATTTATGAATGCGTCTAGGTGTTGTATAGCCACATCTAAGTGCATGTTTTCACTTTGCCACATTTTACTTATAACATTTATCTTTGTAAGAATGTCATACCATATGACAAGTGAAACTACAAACTCGTAGATAGTTATTTCCTTTTCTATAGAATGGCATTCGCTAACCAACTGACAATCTGTTGTATTTTCTGCTAAATCCTTTAAAGCATCACATATATCGCTTAGTTGGTATTTAACGGCCTTCACTAATGCTACCCTGCACTCCCATCTAGTTTCAAAAAGTGGTTTTAGCGATAAAGATTTTACATGAGCATTTAAAATAGCCAACCTCTGACTTGAGCCGGCAAACAGAGTGTATAACCTTTGTAGCAATCCAAAAAAAGATTTTGCTTGGACACAAGACGACGCTGCATCTCCTAGGATGAGATTCCAGTTGTGACTCCCACAAGGTAAAAAATAAGCAAGTGGATTAATTTCAAGAATACGTTTTTGGACTCCACATTTTTCACCACGCATATTGGTACCATTATCATATCCTCTGCAGTTTTGCAATGATATACCTAACTGCTCTAATTCTGTGATTATATAATTAGTCAAAGTGGTTTTTTCGACGGCTAAGAAACCAATAAAATGTTCTTCAATTTCAGCTGTATTTGTATTGAAAAATCTTATAATAATTGAAAGTTGTTCAACACGAGAAACGTCACGAGTACAAGAATAGTCGAGTAATATTTATTATTTATTATTTTTTCAACAATTCGAGTCTTCACGTGACTTGCCATTAATTGTATGAGCTCATTTTGAATATGTTTTCCGATATAGTGGTCATTAATCGTCTTATCCTTTACTTGTTTTAGGTGAAGTCTTAGCACGGGATCGAATCGGGCTATTAACTTTACTAAATCTATAAAGTTGCCGCTTGTCTCACTCGAATCTGAGTCAGATGTTAACTTCTCTCTATGACCCCTGAAGGCCAAATTGTGAGATGCTAAAAGATTTACAATTGAGAGCAATTGTTCTAAAATATCTCTCCAACGTTGCCTTTGTTGTTCAATTTGTGACTGGGCCAAGGAGTCAATAGTGGAACAGCTTTTTAAACCATTCTCTAAATTAATCCATTTCAACATACAATCTTTGTACTGTCGAGTAGATTCATGAGACTTTAGGTAATCACTCAAGTGTTTCCAATCACACACTCCTTCACTTAATCAAATCTTTGTATGTTCTAGCCCGAATAGTCGACACGGAATGCAGTAAACGGCATCCTTTCTTTGTGAATAAATCATCCAGCGCCTGTCAAGCTTTTCACCGTTAACTAATATCTTATTATAATGATATTCGCTGAATCGCCGTCCATTGTCATTTACGGGTAATAAATCAACTTTAACCCGGATTGGACCTTTTAATACAATCTCAGTTCGGTCTACATCAGTAATTGTTGTGGGCCACAAACCGGGGTCATTTTGAGGATTCAGATTTTCCATTACAGCAGTCATGGGTGTAGACATAGACTCCCACTCAGATTCGTGTTCTTGACTGGATATTCTTGACGGCGGCACCGGCGACCTAAGAGACAATGATGTAGTTAATTCATCATCATCTTCGCTTTTTTTACTTGATGACGGCGGCGGCACCCATAATGATGTGGAAGAAATGTTTTCAGCTGAATCAGGATTAGAGTCACTTTTGTTCCATAAATGTTTTGTAAAGGTTTCTTGATCATCACTTTTTATATATTTATATAAACATCCACGTAGATTTTCTTGTTCCAGCTTTCTTTTGATAGTTCGTTTCCTTTTTGAACTACCTGACTCAAATTTTCTACTGGCATCACGATCACACGAAGTCATTTCGTAAATCTTGTTTTGTTTCTCACAAACAGTCAAAAACAATTTTTAAGTGTCCACACAGTTTTTTTTACACTTTTTCAACTTACCAGAACCAGTACCAGTACCAGAACCGGTACCAATACCAGAACCAGTACAAGTACCAGAACCAGTAACAGTACCAGAACTAGTAACAGTACCATTAAAAGCACCAGAACCAGTACCAGTACCAGTATCAGAACCGGTACCAGAACCAGTACCAGTACCGGAAACAGCACCAGTACATGTCTCAGTACTAGTATCAAAACCGGTACCAATACTAGAACTAGTACCAGTACCAATACCAGTGTCAGCACCAAGACCAGTACCAGTATCAAAACCGGTACCAGAACCAGTACCAGTACCGGAACCAGTACCAGTACCAGTACCAGAACCAGTACCATTACCAAAACCAGTACCAGAACTAGAACCAGTACCAGAACCAGTACCAGAACCAGTACCAGAACCAGTACCAGAACCAGTACCAGAACCAGTACCAGAACCAGTACCAGAACCAGTACCAGAACCAGTACCAGAACCAGTACCAGAACCAGTACCAGAACCAGTACCAGAACCAGTACCAGTACCAGTATCAGTACTAGAACCAGAACCAGTACCAAAACCAGAACCGGTACCAGTTCCAGAACCTGTACCAGTACCAGAACCGGTACCAGTACCAGAACCGGTACCAGTACCAGAACCGGTACCAGTACCAGTGTCAGCACTAATACACCTACACCAGTACTTGTCTCAGTACTAGTACCAAAATCAGTACCAGAACCGGTTCTGGTACCAGTACCAGTGTTAGCACCAAGACCAGTACCAGAAACAGTACAAGTACCACAACCAGTATCAGTACTAAAACCAGTACCAGTATCACAACCAGTATCAGTACTAGAACCAGTACCAGACCCAGATCCGGTACCAGAACCGGTTTTAGTAACAGTATCAGTGTCAGCACCGAGACCAGCACCAGTACCAGAAACAGTACCAGTACCAGAACCAGTACCAGCATCAGAACCAGTACCAGTACCAGAACCGGTACCAGTACCAGAACCGGTTCTAGTAACAGTATCAGTGTCAGCACCGAGACCAGTACCAGTACCAGAAACAGTACCAGTACCAGAAACAGTACCAGTACCAGAAACAGTACCAGTACCAGAACCAGTACCAGAACCAGTACCAGCACCAGTACCAGAACCAGTACTATAACCAGTACCAGTACCAGAACCAGTACCAGAACCAGTACCAGAACAAGTACCAGTACCAGTATCAGTACTAGAACCAGAACCAGTACCAGTACCAAATCCGGTACCAGTACCAGAACCGGTACCGGTAACAGAACCGGTACCAGCACCAGAACCGGCACCAGTAACCAGTACCAGAACCAGTACTAGTATCAGAACCAGTACTAGCACCAGTACCAGAACTGGTTCTAGTAACATTACCAATGTCAGCACCAAGACCAATACCAGAACCAGCATCAGAACCAGTACCAGAACCAGTACCAAAACCAGAACCGCTACCAGTACCAGAACCAGAACCGCTACCAGTACCAGAACCGGTACCAGTACCAGACCCAGATCCAGTACCAGAACCGGTTCTAGTAACAATACCAGTGTCAGCACCGAGACCAGTACCAGTACCAGTACCAGAACCAGTACTAGTACCAGAACCAGTATCAGTATCAGAACCAGTACCAGTACCAGTACCAGAACCTGTACCAGTACCAGAACCTGTACCAGTACCAGTGTTAGCACAAAGATCAGTACCAGTATCAACACCATTACCAGTACCAGAACCAGTACTAGAACCAGTACCAGAATCGGTACCAGAACCAGTACCAGTACCAGAACCAGTACCAGTACCAGAACCAGTACAAGTATCATAACCAGTACCATTACCAAAACCAGTACCAGAACCAGTACCAGAACCAGTACCAGAACCAGTACCAGAACCAGTACCAGAACCAGTACCAGAACCAGGACCAGAACCAGGACCAGAACCAGTACCAGAACCAGTACCAGAACCAGTACCAGAACCAGTACCAGAACCAGTACCAGAACCAGTACCAGAACCAGTACCAGAACCAGTATCAGAACCAGTACCAGAACCAATACCAGAACCAGTACCAGAACCAGTACCAGAACCAGTACCAGAACCAGAACCAGTACCAGAACCAGAACCAGTACCAGAATCAGTACCAGTGTCAGAACTAGTACCATTACCATTATCAGAACCAGTACCAGTACCAGAACCAGTACCAGAACCGGTACCAGAACCAGTACCAGTACCAGAACCAGTACTAGAACCAGAACCAGCACCAGTACCAGAACCGGTACCGGTACCAGAATCGGTACTGGTATCAGAACCAGTACCAGTACCAGAACCGGTACCAGTTCCAGAACTGGTTCTAGTAATATTACTGATGTCAGCACAGAGACCAGTACCAGAACCAGTATCAGTACCAGTACCAGAATTAGTATCAGTACTAGAACCAGAACCAGAACCAGTACCAAAACCAGAACCGCTACCAGTACCAGAACCAGTACCAAAATCAGTACCAGAACCGGTACCAGTACCAGTGTTAGCACCAAGACCAGTACCAGAACTAGTACAAGTACCACAACCAGTATTAGAACCAGTACCAGTATCACAACCAGTATCAGTACTTAACCAGTACCAGACCCAGATCCGGTACCAGAACCGGTTCTAGTAACAGTACCAGTGTCAGCACCGAGACCAGTACCAGTACCAGGAACAGTACCAGTATCAGTACCAGAACCAGTATCAGAACCAGTACCAGTACCAGAACCGGTACCAGTACCAGAACCAGTACAAATATCAGAACCAGTACCATTACCAAAACCAGTACCAGAACCAGTACCAGTACCAGAAGCCGCACCAGTACCAGAACCGGTACCAGTACCTGTGTCAGCACCAAGATCAGTAACAGTACCAGAACCAGTACCATTACCAGTATCAGTTTTGCAACCAGAACCAGTACCAGTACCAGAACCGGTACCAGTATCAGAACCGGTGCCAGTATCAGAACCGGTACCAGTACCAGCAGAATATTATGTCCCGACTCCCGACCCGAGTGCACCGAGCTGACCCGAGTATTACGCGATTAAAAAAACCATCTTCAAATGTTTCGAGGCGCGATATTCAAGTACTACATAATGTTTCATTCAATTATGTTTTGGATTAATGAATTAGTTAACTAACTTTATTTAAATTTACCGCTATCTTATAACTTGAATAAAAAATTAAAGATCAAGTTAAACAATTTTGAATAAAAAAAGATATAGTTAAAATATCTACATTTTTTAAAATTTACTTGGGTTGTTACGCGAGGCCCCTGCAAGAACGAGGCCCCGGGCGATTGCCCCGTTCGTGCATATGCTAACACTCCATTGAAATTTACTTGTCGAAGTACAAGGAATACATTAATTTTTTCTCTCCTTATTTCTCAGGTAGTTATTTTTGCAGTAAGACTTCTACTCTCAGTAAATAAGAAGGTAAGTGTCCTTATTTTTAAACTAATGGTACACAAAGTTTTAGTGGACAGGAAATGAGGTATATACTTATCATGTGTACAAGTAAATACTTTATTATTGCAAAGAGTAATAGATTGGCTTCAAAAATAAATGGCTAAACTAAATGAGAATGTTCATTCAAAAGAAGCAGCAAACTCTTGCAAAGGTTAGATAAATATTAGAAGAGAGCAGCAAACGTAGACATTATATTATTGAGGGTGATGTGGACAACATTTCTCAAATTTGCTTATCTGCAACAAAAATAATAAAACAAATAATATTTTTTTAATACATCCACATTATTTTTGCTTTTATTAAAACTTACCACATTCATCCTCCTTTATACATCTGCCCTTCTTGTTCCTTAAATATCCCCGCATACAGTCACATCCAATAACACAAGGCAAAAGCCTATTACATTTGATTGGCGTAAATTATGTTTGACAACTCTTTGAACATGGTTTAAAACATTTATATTCTTTATTATCTGGGCACTTTGCAGGTTTTTCTTCAAAATAAACACTTTATATGATGTTATATGTTAATGATATGAATTGATAAGGCATCTATTTATTTAAAAAGAATTGACATAATTTTATATAGTGTTCAATACTCTAATGGGAAAAACAGAATACCTCGGAAAAATCATGTATCTATTTGTAATCTATAATCCCATATGAAATGCATAAACTTAGACTATAGATATAAAAATATAAAGTTAAAGAAGTCAATTCGCTAGTAAAATTCAGATTCAGATCAGATTTTTTAGACTATTACCAGTTTTATTAGGTGAGCAATGTGGCGTTTAGAGTGCAAAGACCACTGCCACTGCTACTCAAATAGAATACTTGGCTTCTTTTTAGCCTATTAATCAATTTGGTATTGCCCAGCAATTCAGTAGCTAGAGGATTTGGATGGGTAGTGAGCTGTTTTGTGTATCTTTTTCTGAATCTGTTAATCTCCTCTAGAATGGTGGGAGAATTGAGATATTTGTGAATTTCAAAATTTCGTGTGAACCAAGGTGCACTGACTGTTTCTTGGAAATGCGTTTTGAGCTCTTTGGACACACCTTATGTGGCTATTACTAGCCACGCCCCACAGCTGAATGCCATATGTCCATATCGGCTTGAGGAGAGAGCTGTATATATAATAGTAGTTTATTGTCCATCAATAGCACAGAATTATGACCCAACGGTCAGTGCAGATTTTCGTATGTGATATTTAAATGATTTTTCCAGGTAAGCCTTCTACTGAGGTAAATTGCAACCTTCTATCAAGTTGACAACCTTAATTAAAATTTTTAGTTCTCCTAATCGATATCATCCTTCAACATTGTCTCTTCAGTTCTTATGCTTTATTTAATCCCATAATTTCCAATCGCTCCACCAATATTGGTGTGGGTTTGGTTAAAATGGACTAGCTACAGTGCTCTTACCAATTGGGCAGATCTTCACCACCTACTTCTCGTATATTTTACCTCAGTAAATGCTATCTCAGAAAAATGGCTGGAGCGAAAATATTACTTTATGCCCCAAGGCTATGCCAGTCTGTAAACAATTAATAGAGATGCTCTGTCCTGTTACTTGGTAAGTTCCTGCGTCTTAGCCAGATGCCTCTTAGCTTTTGTAGGTATCGGTTCAACATTGTTGCAGGTATCGGTTCAACATTGTTGAAGTTTTCAGGGAGATCACCTTTTCCCTTTATAAAACCCCCAACCATATTATCCTCTATTCTCGTCCAAATATAGTCCTGGCATACATCATCGATTAAGAAATACATGAGGGGCAGACCACTAAGGGGCATTTTGGTGGAATCTTAGGCCGATTTAAGCCTGAGCTTACTGAATGATGGCTTTCCAACAAGTGTTAGAACCTAAGTGCGAAAAACGTATCCTTTTATTCTTCTTCTTTGGCATTCCTAATATCCTAGAAAACTCTGTGTGAAGTTTCCGAAGTGTCCATTTTGCTGGACGAATTACTTCTCTCATTTTGTATGCAAACACAATAAAAATTCTCTCCCTCAATATATATGTTGTTAGATTGGTATTGTAAACTGGTCGCTATGGGTCCTTGAATACAATATAAGATGATTATAAACAATAAAAAAAATGTTTGTATCTTATCCCAATCTCAAAATACATTATTTCAACACAAGGCTTAAACATCCTCAGTGTACATATGCAATGAACACCTAATTCAGCTCTGAATATTGACCGATATAAGTTTCATTTTATAGGAAATATGATTACTCAGATTATGATTTAAAATCACGGAAGTTTTAAGTAATAAATAATCCCCTTCCTTAAACTTCACAAAGACTACAATGGAGGTTTATTTTACAGACCCATAGACCTAGTTTCTATTTTAGCAAAAGGTTTCTATTTTAGCAAAAGATTACGGAATACCTCGTGAATAATTGTTTAGAGTGGTTAACAGAAAAGCATTCCGTTATTCCGTGTAAAACAATTTTAAATTCTAAAAATACCGTAAGGACTGAGGCTACACCCATCTGTGGAATGAAAGAGTAATCAATACGGGTAGCACCGCCTTGTTGCGTGGTAATTTCGATGAGGTGTCTCTTAGCTCTTGCCGTTATCAGTTTTAAGTTGTTGGTCACGAAGTCAGGAATATTACTTTTCTCACCTTATAAATAACCCAAGGATGGTCTATTATCATAAGAATCTTCAGTATCCCCTAGAAAAATCTATCTGTTATGACCTATCACATGGCTCAGGAATTGGTTCAATCTATTTCAACCTATACTTATATAACATCCACTCTTCAGTACATTTTGTTGCAAATTACAATACGCTCATTATCTTTGTTTAAAACCAGAAAATATTTGCAAAAATAATCCTTTAAAAAGTGATAACTCATGCAACAACTGCTTGTAAATGTATCAAAAACATTCCATTTAAACCTCAGTATTGCCATATGACCAATAACATCAATCCTCAATTGATTTTCAATCGAGAACAAATTATAATATTAATTATAATAAATAATATTAGCTCACCAGCTCTTTTGCTAGATGAATTAATGATTATAAACATGAAACAATAGATAACTTAGTTTTAATTCTGTCTGCAGACTAACAGCTAGGTTTTATTCTGTTGGTATTTAAGAATTAGTTGTGCTCCTTAGTCATTACTTATTTATGAAGCCTTTGAAAAGGCTTTAAATTCTATCTTTGGGATATTATTTTGTATCCACTAAGAGTTCTATGGTGTTCATTACTAGAAGAAAAATAATCCCATCTGTATGCAATACCCATAACTTTTGCACCTTTGCTGCCCTCCACAATATCAAATTTCTTATTATGTTGCTTGACTCAGATAATCCTGGCACAGTCACATTGAAAATGTCATTGCCCAGATTGTGATGGAGTTTACAAGCTGCTACTCTAAAATAAATGTATAATGCAACAATGCACAGTTATCTCGATTACAAAACATTCATTCTTGACCCCATATCCAAAATCAATGCCAGTAAACTATTCATGGACAGTGGAATGTAATAAATGCCCTACAAGTAGCGTGTTGATCCTACTCAACCCTCCATTGAAAATACTTAGTTGATCTTCATCTTCTGAACATTTTCATGCTTTCTATATTCTGTAAACAGATTCTCTTCACCAGACTTATTAAAAATGACCCTTTTTCGCATATCTCACTGAGCCCCTCACCATAAAAACCTTTCAAAAGATGTCACTAAATGCAGTATGTCTTCATAAGTAATGTTATAATAAATGGTTTCTTCGATAAGGCAATGCATGAAATCCAGTTAGGACCATTAACTTTCACCGTTACAACCAATACGTTGTTGTAATGGATGAATTATCAATACCAATTTCTTTACATATATATATATATAAATATAATATATATATATATATATATATATATATATATATATATATACACACACACATACGTATAGCTTAGCTGTCATAGTAAATTTTCCAAACATTAATATTCATTAAAAATAATTAATTACATAGTCATCATGTTGATAAATTATTATGCGCATTGTTTTCCTATTAGCACTCATTTTCAGACAATGTCCTCAACAACCTGAATAAACATAATTTATTTAGCATAACAGGATTATAAATGTAAATTCATTGCTTTTTATTAAAAATAATGACAGAAATACAGGTGTTCAAAAATAGAAAAATAATTACAAGCAATTGTTCAAACATTACGCATAAGCATAGGTCTCCATTGTGATACTGTCCTCAATTGAAATAACTACAGTGAAATAACAATGAATCCATAAGAATTTTCCTTTCTATTGTTTCACTTCTAAAATTCAGTGTATGAATTAAATGCGTACTGAAATAGATTTTTGTTCTGTGTCATTATTTTACTCAATCTGGTTATATATAAAATCACATTATAATATAAAGTGACTGCATGAAAAAGTATGTTTTTCAAACTCAAGATTTGCATCCATAGTGTAATCAAACAAATTCAATAATAGAGTTTAGCTTCGTTTTATAAAACTGAATTTTAATTTATCATGTGTCTTCTATTTTGCTTTATTTGGTTAAAAATTATGATAATAATAATATAGACTTACTGCATTGATCCTCCTTAATACACTTATTAGTTTTAATATCCCTTAAATAGTTAGGTTTACAAACACATCCTGGTTGACAGTATTGTTCACAAATTTATGTATAATGAAGAACAAATATATATCATGGATTTTTATTTTCACATGTTTTCTATCAGTATGCATTACAATCAGAATGTTCTTCATTTCCATTTGCACACAATGGGGCTGCAAACCGTTTAGAATAATAAATTGGCTGGAGATAAAAAAGGATTCCGGTAATTTTTACATATAAATTTATTAGCTGTCAAAAATAATAAACAATGAAAAAATTTGGAATTTAATTTAGCTTAGAGTAAATTGCTAAAATAAAACAAAAAAATAATAAAATGCTTTACTTATTAATAAAATTGTGGGTACTAAAAATGTCATTTGACATCATATATTTGTCGCATAATGTCAAAAGTTACGAAAACATTTTCAAATTTGAAGCTTGCATCAAATAATAAATAAATACTCATGACAAAATTATACAAAGTAGAAGTACAAATGTATAATAAATTTATGCAATGGATTGTCGTTCAACCAATAGTGACAATCTTTTAAAAGAAACATTGGTAAGCAATGTATTATTTCATGCTTCTATGTTTATTTTAATGAAGTTTCTTAATAGATTGTTTTAAATAGTACCAAATGACCCAGAAAAAAAGAAAAAATTATTGAAGCTTCAAAAATTGATCCTTGTTTTGCACCTTTATAGAATCATTCCGATTATCCATAGAAATAATATAATTTATTTAGTTATAAAATGTTTTTTACTTTCGTAATTTTACTTAATACTTTTACTGATCACAATTAAATGAAACTACGTGATGTAGTATTATTTCTACTTTCTTTGAGTTCTTTACCACGACCTAGGTTGCGTTGTATTACATCTTCAGGTGGGTTATTAGCAAAGCTTTGCTAATGTAGAGGTTTTGTATGATATTAAAACTTCAAAAATGTCGATGATGATCCCTTTTTAAGTTGTTGGTGAATTACTTCGAACCGTTCTCAGTGTCGTGACATGCTTGTTTTACAATACAAATAAAAATGATAAATATGCCACTTACAAGATTTCCCCTTTTAACTTGTTAATCGACCACTTTAAACCATTTGGAACATATGTGATGTGCACTCATTATAGTACAGGTAAAAATCATTAATACACCAATTACAAAAGATTCCCTTTTAACTTGTTTATCAAATACTGTAATCTGTTCAGAGCATACTTGACTGGCGCTCTTTATAACATAGGTAAAGATCATTATATTATATGGGTAAAGATCATGACCTTGCAATGGGTATCCTTTTTACTAGTCAATAGACCGTTCCGAACCGTTCAGAGCATGCCTTGTGCGTACTTTATAATAAAGGTCATAAATACTTCAAATTCTTCAATTTCTCTACCTGTGTCTTATTTTTAAAGATGTAAAAAAATTGTTTTTTTTTACATCTTTAAAAATAAGACATATATATTGGCTACCATGTTGACTTAAGAAATTTAAGGAAAAATATGAGGAAAATTTGCAAAAAGTTCTGCTTTCTGCACAACAACCCATCTCTACACAAGTGTGATGTTGCAGTGGCTACCCTTAACAATTTTGACTTCCACATTTAGAACCAACCACAATACAGTCCAGTAGCCCTATGTGATTACTATTTGCTCCCAAAAGTGTTTCGTGGGAACAAATTTGTTGACAATGAAGAGGACAAGTCTGTGAGTTCCATCTATTTTGAAGACAAAGATAAAACATTCAATTTAAACATAATTTAATTAAAAGATCCAAAATTAATTAAAATTAAATGGGAATATATTAAAAAGTAAAACGATCATGTTTTCCATGAAAGGAAAGATTCCATTCTGTGAACTGTTTGAGCTCCTCTCGATGTAAATTTATTTATGCATATATTATCATTATTATTGTATTGTTTTTTCCCAAATATGCTGATAAATATTTTACTTTGGGATGAATTGGGACCACAAATTGGATGATGCTACTATGTAAAATAAATTTGATTAAAAGTATCAATATTTTATTCAATGCATTTCAAAAGTTATGCGAAATCAAAATACAACACTTTTTTTAAATGTTTAATGATAACAATTTTGCTTGTAATATTGTTATAAGACATAAATTTATTTTAAAAATATATCATTAAAAAGATTTTAAAAAAACTCGTAGTAAAGAACATCTGCCCAAAAATAACAATTTAATTAATTATTTGGTTGTAACCCTTTTACAGTTTTTAGTCACAGTCGCCCAAATGATAGAAAATAAACCTTCACACATAACAGATGTAGCAGCTAAAACTATAATATTTCTTGCAGATTTTACTTACTCCATTCTTCAAGAGGTTTCCTGTTTCTAATGATTGTACAATTTTCATATAAATTGGAGTTGTCTTCCCAATACTTTCTACTTTTAAAACAATTTTTCACTATCTATATTATTAAAATATTACAAACCAAACTTGACAACTGAGCAGCTTGAGTGAGATGAAGGAGTAGCCTCCTTCACCTCACTCAGTACACATTCAGACGTCTGTTTGATTTGCTAATCAAAATAGTTTGTAATAACACACCTAAACAACATGTATGGAATTTGTAACATAATGATCATTATCAGTTTCTAGATCATCTGCTAACTGGCCAATAAGAGTTGAGTGGCTTTGCTCTGTCAATGACGTGAGGTTTCCATATAATCCTGTCATCATAGTTTGAATGAAGCATGTTTCATTTGGTACTAGAAGATTCAATCTTTATATTTTGCTTTTTGGAATGAAAAACATTGAAACGAAAAAGTACCAGCATCAAATAGAGTACCAATACCTTATAAGTACTCAGTAGTATTGAATCATTCCTCATCATACCAAACTGATGATGAGCATTGCCGAGCCTTCGGTTCCTACTATTGCATATGTTCAGGGGAGATTATGGAGAAGCAACTAACTTTGAAGCATATGTTCAATATTGTGGATTCCGGAACTGCATCTATATTGAATTATTCAAGTGTAATTGATTCAGTTATTTCAAAAAAAAAATTAGAAACTTTTGACAATCAATAAACACTATGTCATTAAAAAGTTTTAAAGGACTGTTTTAGGCTGAATATAGCGTTTGAATTTTGAAAGTTGGAAATATCAAATAATCTATATAGTTTTTTAATAATAATAATAAAAAAAAATATAAAATCTGTTCTTGACTAATGTTTTAACAAGAAACAGGGTTGTGGTATCTAAGATGAACAAAACAATCATGTTAATCATATTTTTAATCAATATTATTGAAAATTACACTTAAAAATTATCTTATCGACTTATCGCAAGTTTACATTTTACTATATTGAAGGTACATAACTATATTCTCCATTATTCTCGTCTGGATTATCTTCAACATTTACAGTTGACTAGCTAAATATGTTCTGATAAAATGACATATGTTGAATGCTATATTATAAGAATACTATCCTGAACTCGTTTTAAATCACCTAATTTTTGGTTATTAATTGGTACTCTCAAATCATAAGCGTTGTCTAATGGAAGTGATACAGGAGTTGAGAGTTTTTTTATTTACATGAATGAAAGTTTAATGTATCCATCGATAAATTTCTCGGCTACGATAGTATATTTTTTATCTAAATTATAATGAAAACTTATATATTTCAAAGGCGCAAGTGATTTTTCGTGTTCTTTAGGAACACTTTTTCCGTACGATTCCATTTACAAACATGTTTTTTTGTATAAACTTGGCCACCATTTCCCAAAACCCCTTTAATTTTTAGTTCTTTGACCTTAAATGTTGAACTGAAGTTGGAAACCACATTTATGTATTCTTGTGGGACATAGATATGATCATATTCTTCAACAGTTTTTTTACGACTCCAAAATCATGGTCATTTATAAAAATGAGTGGCCACATACAGGAAAATACTTATAAACTTTTCAAATCATTTGAAGTCAGTTAAAGCCAATATGAATTTCAACAAAGTGTTGTTTTTATTTTGACTAGAGTGACCGTGGGAAAATAGACATAAATGCTTAATATACATGCCCAAATTATTACACATTATACATGGACCAATATTATTTCCAATATTGTGTAACATCATAGAGCAAACCTCATTTGCAATGCATTTGATACATGTGAAACGTCAATTTCCCTGTTTTCAAATCTTTAACACTACAGCAGTGAACCCACAGTTGCCGTAAATAAAAAAGATTTGCATTGGTATAACATTTTTGGTCGGTAAAAAAATCAGTTACAAATGACATAGGCCATTATAACCAAAATCAATGCTTAAAAGTATTACAATTACTTTCAAAACAATTTTAAATCCAGTATGCAATTCAGGATAAAAAAAAAATAATGCCACAACGTATATGAAACATTCAATTGCAATAGCTAGAAAAAGCAGAAAAAATTAAGATTTTGAAATTAAGAATTCTGCTTATCTATTAATGGAAATGTACCAAAAACATCAAAAACCACTATAAAACAATATTTCTAACAAAAATTAAAAACGTGTTGCATAGAAAAAATAAACATGGCAAATCTAAAACAGATAAAATTCCTTTGGCAATGGTAGCAAAATTTGACACATACCAAATTAATATTCAAAAATATAGAAAATTACTGTCTCAAGCAATAAATAAATTGCGCTTCTATCTTCATAATTAAGTTTTCATGCAGAATTCAATAACAAAATCAAAGTGCATAGTTCAATAATATTACTAATATCTTCCGTAAACAAAAGTTTAGTTTTCGTGTACTTGAAACTTATTTTGTCAAGAAAAAATAAACAGTGTTAGTTACATAAATATATCAATAAATACAAAATAGACATTGTATCAATATTAACTATGTATCAAATAATAGATATACACCTACATTCATTCCATAACCACAAACAAAAAACTTCCAATAATATTACTAATATCACACACACAATTTCCAAAAAACCATAATGGTGAAATAACTATGCACCACATAGGTCTGTATTACCATTCGATTCTTTATTTCATTCTCTTTTCTATGATGTATAATTGTCTAAGTTTATTTCTTTTTAATCTGATTATGTTCGAATGGCGCAGGTCACCGAGAGTGGTAGCCTTTAAAAATATGTGACGGGAGCTCTTCAGTAGTTAAAGTATGTATTCCAAACAGGATTGTGTGTATCTTCTGTATTTACATTCTTACTGTATATTTGCTGTAGTTTCTAATATTTTTTATTTAGTCTTAGGTGATAAGTCATAAAGCTCCGGTTTAGGCACAAATTATATTTTTTGTTAATCGTGACTATGTTTCATCATCAATGTGTTACTATTGAAATTGTTACAGATATTTTCCATGCAGTACTTTTTTATTTCTTCTTTCGAGTTTTCATTCCTTTCTTACTATCTTTATAGTTTATGTTTAATAATATTTCTGATGTACTTAATCTAGAGTTGTTGTTGGAACTTTTAGGTTACCTGTACATAGGCTTTCTATAGGTCTTTCTATTCTGTGGAAGTCAAAAATACTACAGTCTAATAGCATTTTAACAAAATTACATGTTTATTAGAGAATACATTATAGAATATAATTGCCATTAGGAGGCTAATTTACTTTTAATGTTATAAATAATATTTAACATTAATTCTATTCCTGTTGGGCTTCAACCTTATGAGTCACGTTTAAAAAGTTGAAAGCAAATAAAACACAATTCATATCAATGCTTCATTTACACTATTTATTTCACAAATTGGAAAATTTAATTTTGATTTTTCTGCAACTGGTTAGAATATTTTATATGGGAGTTGTTTTTTTTTATTTGGAATTATTTTCATCATCATCATTTTCATCATCTTCATTTTCATCATTTCCATCATCAGAGGGTGGTAGATCATTGTCATCATCTGGTTGTGATGCATTACCAAGTTCAGCTGGTGGAGCACCATTGTCCGCTTTGATTGCATTAATTGAAATGTCTATTATAAAAATTTATGAAATTAATATATATGAAATGAAAGATATTAAAATGTTGACCTCAGTTTTTTTATAAACTATAAGCTGCTTAGTTGGTTTAAGTTTTATTATACTTCCTACACCGCTCCCCTACAATAAACTCACTAACATAGGCAGTGGCAAAATTCACACAAACCCGGCTTCCATTATCATTTTGAAACATGTAAATGCTGTTGGATGTTCCTAAGAGTTAATCTTTGCTAACAGCCCACTTGAAGATGTTGTAATACAACGAAACCTAGGTCGTAGTAAAGAACTTAAAGAAAGTAAAAATAATACTACATCAAATAGTTTCATTTAATTGTGAATAATGAATTTCTACAAAATGAACGCCAAATATATTCAATAAATTTTGCATATAATGTCTAAAATAAAGATTAATGAATAATTCAGAACACATTGTCATAACTGCAATGTTTAAATGAGTTGACATGCTTTATGTCAGGAAGGTAAGTATGCGAGCTTAGAGCGACTGTGCACTTAATTGTGTATTATTATGAACTAAATATGTACTGAATATTTTCACGTGTATCTAGATTTTATGACTGTTATTATAATAACTGATGAAATGCTGACAGATATTCTTTAAAATTAGATACAAAAATGTGATGTTTGTAATGCTGAGGAAATATTATGATTAACTAATCAATATAAATATGTTATTTAACTAATGAACGTATTTTTTTCTCTAGTAACTTATTTATAATTTGAATGAGCTACAAAAAAACTCGAGACAAAGAAAAAGTGAATACAAATGCTCATGTTACATCTTAACACCACTCAACGATTGATCAATGGAAGAATATTATTGGTATGACCGTAGGCAAGAAAGTTCTTATCACGAAAATAAATCTTAACCCATCAGATTCTGTTCTTCCATTAAAAATGGTAAGATTTATTTTTCCGGTCAGCACTTGGACATTCACTTAGAAAAGTTGGTATATATCTTCCAAAGACAGTATTTTCTCATGAGCAACTCTACATAGCTTGAGTCAAGATTGATCTTTTAAAAGTGTAAACACATCTCCAGAGCAATCTAATGATCAAATGATCAAGACTCTTAACTTCAATTATATCTTACCATGAAATTTTGTGAAATTCAATTATTTATGATAAATAAAAAATTAAGATGTTTATATTTGTTTTCAGTAAAGGTGTTTTGAAACTTATAAAATTTATATTAATAGTTTTGGTCATTACGACAAACCTAGAATGATCGAAGGTTATTGATTTTCTTGTTCCGTAAATAACCATTAAATTGATTATAACATTAATTTTATTTTCAAATGAATTATAAAATACTTTAACGGCATTTGTATATTCTGTTTTTCGCTTCAATTTGCTAATGCCTTTTGACCCAACCGTTAGCACTTACGGATTTGATGCACTTACACAACCCAATGCTCATCCCCAGTTATAAGGTATTAAATAAACCAACAGAGCATGCAGTGTAAAATAAAAATTTGTACGTATGCTTACACTCCAACTGAATTTATTCTGACTCAACTCAGCTCTTGGGTATTATCATAGACGAACCTTGTATTCGTAGATTTTGTGTAGCTTGTGTAAAAATTTCTCTACTGTACCGTGACATACTGTGAGCATTTAAATTAAATAGCCAAAACTTTTTATGTTTAAGTTTTCGATAGTAAAATCAACCATTCAGCCAAACTTGAATTCAAGGCTTAATATGTAATCGGTGCTCTAGAACCGCTGTAATGAACTATCATTTAATAATAGTTTCAAAGACAGCATCGGAAAATTCAATGTCTACTTATCTATAGTCAAGCTATAAATAGTGTTGATGATTATTATATATCATACTTACGACCATTGTCACATTGGTTAGCCAATACACATTTTCCTTTTTGGTTTCTGAGATATTTATCCTTGCATTCACATTTATTAACACATTTCTGATTAGCAACACACTTGTATTTAACGAATCTTGCTTGACAAGTTTTTGGTGGACATGGCTTAACACACTTGTATTCTTCATTGACTGGACATTTTACTGGTTTTTCTGAAATAATTTCCAAAAGTACAACAAATGGATAATTGAGTTTTCACAATAATTTTTATGTATTATTTGTGTTATAATATAACATAGGTGACATTGTATATCATTACAATGCACCTGTTTCGTTCTTGTGATCTGAATTGTCAATGAAAAATCAAATATAATTTTAAGTTGTTGAATAAATTTTTTGTTGAATTAAATTTAAAGTAATTTAGAAAATTATTTTTTGTTATCGAACAATAGTAGTGCATTTCATAAGAGCTTCAAATGAAATGCCAAATAAGCGTATCCTAAGTAACAGTTGGAGATCAACTACTAGTTGACCGTGTATCACTTCTACCATCTATGGACTCCAGAAACCTATCGCTTGATTCACAACCATTTCTATTCATTTACATTTCATTCAAATTAACTACTTTTGTATACATTAAGCATTATAATGATTCAGGTTTAATTTGAAAATTTTCTAAATTAATAGTTTTATTATACTTACTTGGACATTCATTTATCGGGATACATTGACCTGATTTATTGCGAGCATATCCTTTTTGGCAGTAGCACTTTTTAATACACCTTTTACTTAGGATCTTACAAGGCCTATTGAGAGTTGCACATTTTTTGTCGTCGCAAGGATTTCTGCACCCATAAACTTCATTGGACTTTTGACATTTTACTGTGAACATATTTTACTAGGTATATTGTATCACTAGTATCTTTAATTATTTATTTAATCACTAAACTAAAAATTCAACTTTGTCCAGGATAACAAAGAGGTATTTTATTATAATTATTAACACAAAATACTCACAGCAATCTGCAGCACTGGTGCAAATACCATCCGCATTCCTGAAGAAATTCTTTCGACACACACAGCCTATTTTGCAAGGTACTGCAACCAAAGTGTTACAAACTGATTTCTTTTTGCCGGCCTTTTCACAAGTGTCTTGTCCACAAGCCGGGAGACATTTTGTTTTTACTTCATTTAGTCCACATTTGATGATAGCTTTTAAAAAGATTCATTATTAATAATAGTAGATAACAGTAGATTATTATTAATAGTAGATTATCGAACTTGTGCCAAGTTTTCATTACTATATTTTAGTAACTAAGCTTGAAATAACGATTTGTTTATTGTTCTTTCGGAAATTAATATATTGTAACTTATGTCACTTGGTTGATATATTATTAAAGTAGTTTATGTTGCCTTATAAAGAAATTTTGTGAAAAATGTGAATAATATATACTAAAAATTGTAATATCTTATTTGAAAATAATATGTACATAAATATGTGTATATATTCATATTCATATTCATATGTATATATATATATATATATATATATATATATATGTATGTATATATATATATATATATATGTATATGTATATATACTTATATATGTATTCATAAATACAACCATACTCAAAATTATTAAAATTAGTAAAGATAAAGTGTAGTAAAACTCACGACAAGTTTTCTCCTTAATACATTTGCCAGTTTTATCTTCTCTTACATAACCAGACTGACAAACACATCCAGACGCACAAATTTTTGGACATATTGGTTGCGTTATAGAGCATGTCTTCTGGCAGCGACCATTACAACGGGAGAAAACTTCATTTTTACCACATTCTAAAGCTAAGATCAATGAAAAAGTAAAATTTAGAGTAGGTAATATGAAACATATGAATATAAAATATTTCTAATCTGCTGAATTTGGGCATAAAAGAATTTCTTTTACATTTTCCATGTAGAAAACAATAATGTATATTTTATGACATCTTCCTTTTTACTAGGAATTGCAGAAATCGCTGCCAACTTTACAAATTGAATTGTTACATATATATCATATTGTAGTTTTATCAAGGCAACCCATAAAAAATGTTGAAAATAATTAATGATAAATTTAATACTATATTATAAATTTACTATTATAATTTAATTATTATATTATAAATTTACTATTATAATTTAATTGTTATATTATAAATTTACGGCATTGATCCTCCTTAATGCATTCCTCAGTTTCTGGATCCCACACATAATTAGGCTGACAGACACACCCTGGTTGACAAACTGCTATACATATAGGATTTTTATTTTTACATGTTTTCTGACAATGTCCATAGAGTAAACTTGATTTTCTCCACACACTGAAGCTAAAATGAAAGCAGAGTAATAAAAACAAATTCTTCAATGTTATAAAGAAATACACATGTAATTAGACATACATCCGTAAATGCAAACATTCATAAATATATATATTCTTTTGAAGAAATTATTAGATGATATAAACTTACGACATTGGTCCTCCTTAATACACTTATCAGTTTCGTCATCCCTTATGTAGTTAGCCTTACAAACACATCCCGGTAGACAAACTAGAGGACATATTGGGTTTTTATTTTCACATGTCCTTTGACACTTTCCACCACAGGGAGAGTATTCTTCATTTGCTTCGCATGGTGAGGCTACAATACATTTTATTTAAATAATCTACTAGCCCAAAATACCTCTTTACTAATTGTATTATACATTAATCTATCATTGTCATCTTCTAGTATTTAACCATTAACCTGATCAAATGCTAATTGATTGCAAACTTATGACATTTCTCATGCAATGTACGCAATCTTTCATCAATTTTGACAAAACCAATCAATGAAATTTACATTCTACTTTTCTGTACGCTCTTTTTGAACATAATTTTGTCTGTTTATCATAGTGGTCACATGTCATGTTACACGTGTCAGAATCAATTTCGGTATTGCGATCACCATTACAACCCACTACAAAACAGTGATTGTAATTAAATCTTATCAAAATGAAATAAAACTTTTCAAGCAAAATCATCTACCAATCGACTAAACGGTACATAAATATCAATTGAGACTGGAATTTGCTTAATAACCCCCCTCTTTATTTAGACTTTGAACTTACACCAAAAAATTACTTTCATTAAAAATTTATTACTGTAACAAAATCTATAAATCAATCTGTTTTTGGATTCAATTTCTAATGCTAATGAATCTGGATGAAAAGGGAATTATTTTTTATTTTTCTATTACAATTGTGAAGAGTTGATTTACGACTATTATTAAAATAGAAAGTGGGCATTTCTAATATGGCTCTGTTTAATATGATATCTAATAATATTATACAATTAGTTGTGAAAAGGAAAATATTTTGAACGACTAGAGAATTTGTTGAAAAAAAACTGAAGGGCTGATTGTTTGGACATATTCTTAACTTAATAGTGTTAGTGAATATTTTGTTATTTACTTATAGTTTTATTTTAATTGAAAAATGAGTCACAAAAATGAGTCACACACAAAATTTTTTGTTCCACGCTCTTATCTCTTGGCATATTAATCAGAGTACAAAGAACTGTTCTCAACTCAACCCAAATGTTTGTTTGTTTCAATGAAGTTAAGAGCATGTTAAAATAACTCATCTGTAGAACTAGCAGTTGTCAGTCAATTGAAGTATTATTATATTTAATACAATAAACGTATGTGGAACTCCTGATTCTTCTTAATACTGCTCTCTAGTTCTGCACTCCCACAAAAAAAATTTCATATTACCCATTGTAAGAATTTCAAAATAGATTTTAATACATGAAAATTTGTCTGTAACAACAATTTGATAATTGATAACCATCATTTCATTTTTGACATATACACTCGCAGAATGTACTCTTTACACAACTGTAAGCTCTTTACATGAATATTAAACTATTAAAGGAATTTCAAAAAGTTAAAAAACTTACGGCATGATTCTTCTTCAATACATTCCCCACCCTCAACCTCTCTTATGTAACCTGGCTGACAAACGCAACCTGGTCTACAATCTCTTGTACATCTTGGGAGCCTTACGCTGCATGTTGCCTGGCAATGCCCAGAGCAATCAGAGAACTGTTCATTTACTTTGCATAATGGACCTGGGGTATGAAGACATGGAAGAGATTAATAATTTATTTATGTGTTTGTAACTAATTGACATATTCTACAGATATATTACAATTAAAAACCTTTGTTTTTAGTGACAATAATTAAGAAAATATTTACAGATATAACTAATAACACATATCAATAAATTTATTCTGTTCTTCATACAATAGTTATGCTCTTGTCTATGATTAGGTGTTAAAACAGTTGTAATACAAAATTAGAAAGGTTTTAATTCAGATCTGTATATTAATGTTGTAAAAAGATTATGGCGGTTTCGACATAACAAATTGCTGGTACAAAGAAAGAGCATTTTGAAAATATGTGGTTTAAAATTCTTCTTTTTGAAAATTGGCACACAAATTGTATAAAAGTAACATCTAAAAATTAATGTACGCAAGTGATAGCTCAAGTTCCCTCCGAAATTCTTACTGCATATTAGTTTGTAGTAACTATACGAATCATAATTGGTTCACCAAATTTTTTTTAAACAATCATATAATTTTTAATAAAGATAAACTCAATACAAACCCAATTAAACCTCCATATTAATTTTATTTTAATGAATGACACTTATATAAAATGACAGAATACAGGTTCAAATTTATGAGAATAGAAATATAATTTTAAAAATAAATTTATTGCAAGTGTTTGTACATGGACACTGATAAATTTATAGAATGTAGTATTCAATTAATTCATCACCATTACATACTTCATGCTATCACAATTTAATGTTAATAAACTTATATTTAAATTAAGTGTCCTATAATAATTCTCACCTCCTGGCTTTATACTCGTCCCATGTATCTGTAAAATTAGATATGAACCGATCAGAAGGCTAGTTGTTTTCATCATCTTGCCTGAGAATTAGCAAATGGAGTTGTTCTTTACTTCACAATGCTACAGTCCTTATAGACGGAGTTGTTTTAACGAAAGTAACCTAAAATGATCACGCAGTTCTATTTATCAATGCGATAGCTACAAAGTATTGTAAGCAACATAAAAGTATAAATGTTATAACAAGTGCATATGATGTTTTCAATGTTTCCCAACTGTTCAAATGTAAGTTGTTTGTAGTGTGAAATTAAAACAATAAGCCTTCATTTATGATGCATATTGCCTGCATGTATATTTTTGTACATAATGTAGTCATACTTGGCTTATGTCATTTAGACATTATATATGAAATGAAGTGGTATTCAACCGTGTCTAAATACTCATGTTTTTGTAACTTATATAGAATTATTTTAAAGTTTCCTGATTTGGAATGATAATGAAAGTTTGCAGATAAATTGAATTACTACCAGTCCTTTTTAGTATTCCATACCGAAGGGGAAAATAGGATACTTATGTTTATCTCGATGTCTGTCCTATTGTCAGCCGTAGCTGTCCTAAATAAATCTAAAGAGAGTCACTTGCAAATCTTGATGAATTTCAATCATTTGAATTATGGAGTACGACTATACAAAAACATTTCAAATATTTAGATTATACAAAAACATTTCAAATATTTACAATTTTTTATGTGTTTAAATTTAGTAAATTGAGTCACTAACTCAATTTACTTGAGTCGCAACTTATTAATGGAATAAAAGTAAAACAAAGAGCAATTGTTTAACAAAACTGAAAAAATATTGTTCAAAATTGCTAGTATCCATTATCTCCTAATACCAGAAATGTATAACGAGTTGAATATATGGTAATAGAAACTATATGCCACTTTTTTAAAATTCGCAATATATTTGTTGAAAACAATTGTATTATTTAAATCGAAATAAAAATTACAATATTAATGATAACATTAAAATAATAATTGCCTTGAAATCCTTAATTTGAAACACAGAAAGAAAGTTCAAATTACTTTGTTTCATATTTTATGACAGAGCTTATTCGAAATGCTACTACTACTACTACTAGCCAACGCCCACCCTTGGCATGTCTGCCATTAGGTGGCGTGCCGACCAGTAGAGAAAAGCTGTTTTGTAGGCAGGGTGATCATCAGGGGGTGCCCTCCTCTCCCAATCATCAAGGTAGGGCTTCATCTTCGAGCAAAAGTGGAGATGGTCAAAAGACATTCCTGGACGTCCACAGAGCAGGCAGGCATCGCTCCCCAGGACACCATTACGTTTCAGGTGGCACGCCAGGCAGTCATGGCCCGTGGCACACCGGAAAGCTGCGACACTGACAGCTCTGGGTAGGTTGCGTCGAATAGGCGAATCAATTAGACAAGCCCAGTTCTTTCCGACGGTGGACTGTGTGCGCCGAGACTTGATCCAGGCATGTATCGCTCTGCAGACGGCCGACTTAGAGGATGAAAATGACGGAGAGCCGATGGGCTGCTGTAGAGTCCTTCCGTGTTTTGCCAGTACGTCGGCTTTTTCGTCCCCCTCTATCCCGACGTGGCTCGGAATCCACTGCAGAGTAAGTCGAAAGCCAGCATTCACCAGGTTGGACAATCTGGCACGACAGAGTTGGGTTTTGGAACAATCTGTGTAGCGGTTGGTGGAGAGTGCCAGAATAGCTGCCTGGCAGTCGATGAGAAAAACCACGCTTTGTGATGTTGTAAGACGCTCCAGTTCCCCGGCGGCCTCGTATATCGCTACAATCTCTCCATCGTAGTTGGTAAGCGGGGAACCGACGGCAACAGAGCCCTCAAATACTGTAGATGTGAAGCCTGCTCCGGTATTCCCTGTGTTTGGCATCGACGAGCCGTCACAGTAAATATGCAACCAGTCCTGGGAGGGATACCTGGTGTGGATAGTCTCCAGGGCAGCCATTCTCAGGGCAACATCAATTGATTGGTGTTTCGGCAAGTTGTGGTTCATGAGTCGAAGCTCCACATGGGGCAAGCAGGACACAGTATCTGACCTCTGAGGAAAAGGTGCTGGCTCTGGTAGTGGTATGTTATATTTTTCTCTGATAGAGTCAGTTATCGTGAGAGGCGTTTTCTGTGTTTTTAGTCGGGAGAAAGCTTGTTTGTATTGTTTCCATTTACATGGAAGTATTCGTCTTTGTCTTTCCCAGAAAAAAGTGCAGATCTGTCTCGCCGGCACTGTATAGGCTCAATGTTAGTTTGAGTTTCCATAGCGGCGATAGGTGTTGATTTCGGGGCTCCGGTTATGATTCTCAGTGCTGTATTTTGTGCGAGTTCCAGGGGGGAGACAGTACTTTCACTTGCTGTTATGGTAGCTTCGCCTCCATACTCAAGGACAGGACGAATGTAGGTTTTGTACGTCGTTAGGAGTACGTCTTGGGTAGCACCCCATTTCGTTGCTGTTAGGCGTTTGAGCAGACGACATTTTTTGATGGCCTTTTCGGCAGAGCTGCTAATATGGGCTTTCCATGTCATTTTGTTGTCGATGTACATGCCTAGGTATTTACTAACATCTTGTTTTTCAAGATTCACACCCTTGTAAGTCAGATTTATATCTGGCTGTTTTGTCGATAGGCTGAGGACTTGGAATACTGTTTTTTCCGTGCTGACTGTGAGGCAATTTTCATCCGCCCATCTTTCGAGATCTTCGAGGGTCTTATTCAGCGCTGACTCGATGGAAAGAAGAGAGCTACTGCTGGCCCAAATGAGCAGATCGTCAGCATACAGTAGTGCCTCCACACCCGGGTTGGTTTTGATAGCATCAAGCACGTCATTAATCATGAGGTTGAAGAGTTGGCAGTTGATAACGGCTCCTTGAGGGAGCGCCTGTCTTTGGATACGGAATTTGGAGCACTGGCCTTGGAATTTTACTCTTTGGTAGCGCTCTCCAAGAAAGGATCCAGTGGAAAAGCTTTCCCGACAATCCGGCCTTGGCCATCTTGTGCAAAAGCATGCCGCACCACACGGTGTCGTAAGCTGCTTTGAAGACCACGAGGACTGCTAGCGTGGACATCTTCCGGTGAAAACCGTCTTTAACGCACTGAGAGAAAGCCACAACTTGATCCATGGTGTTCCTATGCTTACGAAAGCCAGCCTGCGCATCGTCGATGAGATCCAGATAGCTTGTGGCGAGCTGTAACCTGTTTAGGACCATCCTCTCAGCCACCTTGCACAGGGAACTAGTTAGAGTGATGGGACGATAGCTGTCGATTCTACACGGATCTTTTCCCTTTTTCAAGATTGGTATAACTTCACCTTTTCTCCATTTGCCGGGTACTCCACTGTTCCAGGTGAGATTCATGAGTCTCAGTAGCACCTCCTTTGCTGTTTTTCCAAGATGAATCAGCATCTCAGGAAAGATTTGGTCTAGACCAGCTGCTTTTTTTCTTTTTACACTGGGAGAGGGCTGTTTCAAGGTCAGTCATAAGGAAGTCCTCTGTACAGATTCCACTCAGTGTCTGATCCAGGCATGTCTGGGGAGGAGTCCGAAGGAGGCATGGCTTTACTTTTTTGTTGACCTTAACATTGCTGACACTTGTAAAATGTCTGCAGAGTGCTTCTGCGATTTCAGCATAAGAAGTGAGCTCTTTGTTGTTGTGTAGAATAGGATGTTGTTGCTGTTTATTTTCGTAGTTATTTAAAGTGGACAGGAATTTTTGGGCTCTGGGACCATCTTTTCTGAAATCTAGCCCACCCACAAAGGTTCTAAAAACTTCTCTTTTCCCTGTTTTTATAGTCCACGTAACAGCAGCCTGTCTTCCACGAAGTTCCTCACAGTCTCGATGTGATTTAGATCCTTCTGCTTGGTCTGCTTGCTTATTCGAAATGCGCATCACGTACGAGTATAACCGGTGTATACAAGTTTAAGTGTGAGAACTAGGTAACACACAGTTTCAGTCAGGTTAAAAGTTCATAATCGAATATCTTGGAACTGTGTCCTACATATAAATTTGTTTATTGTGAATTTTTCTCAGTTGTCGAGTACCACATTTCGAAATAAACCAACTGACGATTTGAATGTACATGTAGAGTTACTTTTATTTACTAAAAAAGTAGCACAATATGAAATTTTAATAGAACAAAATTCACTATTTTTTTTTTCAGTCTTAAAGATAATAAGCATTAATTTTACATTGATAATACTAATGAAATATATTCTAAGTAGTCTTTTGAACCCTTTCAGGCACATAATGTTTCTAGATGTAATAACATGATCTCAGTGATAAAAAATGGTATCAAATGAAATAATTTGAAGGAAAAAGAAAATTCAAAGCAAGGTAGTTTTTTTATAAATTTATGGGACAAATATGTCCCTATGGTCATTAAGGGACATATATGTCCCATCAACTTATAAAACATTTTGCTTGAAATAAATGGTAGAGTTTTTGTAAAATATCTTTATATTAGCTGTAACACTAGTTTTTTCATATTATCTGAATGAAAAATACATTTACTATAACATATTGCCAAACAAATAACATAAGTGAATGTTGTAAAATCTATATAATCATCCGAGGTACTCAGCAAAACAAATCTTTTATATATATATAACATATAGATATAACATAAGTGGACCTTATATATTCGGCAAGTGTTTTCTTGTTTTTTTTGGCACAATGTACACACCTTTTTCTGACATTGGTTTTTTCCATGGAGTGAGAGGGTAAGTGTCTCTTCAAAGACTTTCATACTGCACTTGTTGATGTAGTGGGGACATTTCGCTGTCTCACAGTTAAACCATTTATCAAACTTCAAGCAACTTCTTGTTTGAACTGAAGGCTAATCAACATGGTACCATCCGTGTGTCCAGCATATAAATAGTGCCCAAATTATTACCGCAATATTGAACAGATCAAAAAACAGCTGCAGATAATACTTGATTCCTGACGGTCGATCAAGTTCATAGCACACCTTTCACTGATCCATTAAATCCACTTATATGTATATAAATCGAATTCATACAAGCAAATGGAACAACTGGAATATACCTTTCAAAAGCACCAAGTCAACTGTTTTACAGTACGATGACTTAGCCAGTATAAGATATTACCTAAAATTATATATGTTAGTTGGTTATTTATCTGTTATAATCTTTAGTACATTCATATTTAATAAATTTTCTCCTAGAAATTGAGGTCTCTCTACTAACAGAAAATTTACGAAAAAGACATGCCCAATTTCTATTTAGTTGTACCTAGTAATGTAAAATAGATATTAAAAACTAAAAATAAATTAATGAATTATGGGAAATTTTTTATATTTATAAAGCTATTTACATGAAATAAAAAAGGAATTGTTTTGGCGTTTTTTTTGACCGTTTGACATTAAATGAATCTTCATATACAAGATGGTGTGTCTCAACCATACACCAAAAACTAATTTTAAAAAATTTGATAGTTTAGTCACATGAATAGTATTGAGTTGTTTGTAATTCTAAACGTGATGCATTTTTGCCAAGAATTTGCTGGATCAATACAAGTTGCCACATCGACACCTTTGCATAAAGTTATTATATTTATTAATTACTGGCAAATAGTAAAATAATTCTAATGCCTGTGTTATAAAAGTCACAACAAGATGCGAGTCCCCTGTGAATGTAAAATGGTGTTTCAATTTATTTATTCGAGCATAGTTAGAATTGTGAACGTACGAAGAGTATTTCTCATCTCGGAAAACAGTTATTTGAGGATCAATTAAATACTTCTCTGAGAGCACCGTTACATGGCGCCATTGCCGTTTCGCTTAAGTAAGATATATATATATATATATATATATATATATATATATACACATATATATTCTTTGAACAATTCTAACTGAATTTGAATATACACTTTCTCTTTTATTTTCTACATGTTTAATGCCAACCCTTGTAGGAATTATTTTCTTTTATTATTATAAGAAATATTTAATCTATTTCTATATTTAAGATATAAAAATGTTCTGCAGACGTGGATACTTATGTGAGATCACACAAACTGCCACTCAGGAACATTGTAGAAAGCCGGACCTAAGTCTTATTTAAATAATGGTTATCCTGGTTGATTCTGCGTATTGATATATGAGGTTTAAGGGAACATTTGAATCTGTATTATTGTCAAGAACATAGTTTCCGTTAAATGTATAAAATTGATTTATCGTAGATGATAAAATATTTTAATATTTATTTTAAAGTCGAGTAAATTCTAACTTTCCATAAATTTTCAAGAGACTCAGCTGAATTGTTTATAGAATGTCTCAGAACAACCATATCACGTAAACATTTCAACTATTTTTATTTGATTCAATTGTGACTGCAAGCTGAGCAAAAGTCTAATATAAACATTGCACATGGTGTTTACATTTTGTTTATGTTAAAACGCTATTTAATTTGTTTGAAAAAAAACTGACGGGTTTCATTTAATGTCAAACAGTCAAATCATCATGTCATATGTTATAGACATAGTTATAAATATGGACATTATTCATATTAGCCGTACGATATGAATAAAGTGGACTCAAATTGGACAAAGTTATTTTAAAGAAATTGGAGACCTGCTCTGTCGACTCTGTCAAAGAAAAATTAAAGCAAAGGATTATAAAAAGTTAGTTGGACCTACGTTTAGTCGACTGATAGACTGCTACTTCATATTATTTTTTCAATATTTTTATAATAAGAAGTAATGTTATTAACATTACTTCTTATTATAAAATTATTGAAAAAATTATTAACATTACTGTTATTAACATTACTTCTTATTATAAAAATATTGAAAAAATAATATGAAGTAGCAGTCTATCAGTCGACTAAACGTAGGTCCAACTAACTTTTTATAATCCTTTGCTTTAATTTTTCTTTGACAGAGTCGACAGAGCAGGTCTCCAATTTCTTTAAAATAACTTTGTCCAATTTCAGGACTTAATATAATGGTGGCTCAATGTAATATTTTCAATAGTATTTACTATTCTATCTGTTTATTTTGAGCATTTTTCATGTTGCCTGGGAATTATTGTTATAAACACTTGTAATCCTTGTATTATATGCATTTTATATTTATAAAGCTGGGAAGACATTGAGTAGGTATTTTTTGTATGGAATTTGACAGGAAGCTGTGTCTGCCATCGCTGCTGGACAAGAACTAACCGGCACTCATCAAGAGTAGAGATAGGACAGGTACCTTCTGAAACTGTCCCACAGGTTAATATACCATGTATCCAAAGCCTCACTCAACTGGTACCACCTCAATTACCATCACCTCCCACAGTATTGCCTCCACAAAATATATGTCTAATAACTGTAAATAATTATAACTGCCCGTTGCATATCAAGTAACTGTAATAATATATCATTGTACCTCTCTCCCACTTCATCGAAGAGATTTTAAAACGAGAACATAATTTTTATTCACCTTGTAGTAGCAGAGCTTGTAAAAGACATTTATTTTTGAATCTGTGGCATTTACTGTCCGTAAACAGCATTATATATTCCAGTTTTAATGCACACCATGTAGAAAATATAATTAACATTGCTCAGTCAAAGGCTCAGAGTTTTAATTTTTAAAATATGTCTGATATGCCAAACTCGGACTAACTTTAACTAGCTAATTATATTTAATAGTGTACCTGTCATAAATGTAAAGAAATCTAGAAATGCTCTAGCAATATTGCTAGCCAGGTTAAGAACGGGTGACAGCAACAGAAGACGAGCAATACTTTTTAATATGCCTAGGTCAACATTAGAATTGATAATGAATGAAGTAAGAAAATAGTCCCCGTCATAGAGCTTTTAAACCAAATTATGTTTCATTCTTGATAGAGATTTAAAGGATGCCATACCACTTTTAGAAAGTTGTAGTTACAGGGTTTTTAAACCTGAATTATTAGAGGAAGGAAAAAGCCAGTTAAGTTTTCACAAGGCAATAAAAATAGACGGGTTATATTGTGCTGATGCGCAATAGAACTAGTTAATGGCAGTTTTAGAAGAAAGCTTATTTAACATAGCATACTTACTAAACTTAACTGTGTTAGTTTATGAACTTTTTTGTAAATAAAGTTTTGTGAGGCTATGGGGACAGTAGAGACCAATCATAAAAGTGGAGAGGGGAGGCCAATCTTATCTTACTGTTATTTTTACCTATTGGTAGATAAATATTCTTTATCTGATATAAATAATGGTCTGACAATGGTCATTAATTTCGATTGTTTAGTCAGTAAAATCAGTATTTTTTGTTGAAAATCAGTTTCCACCACCTGGTATTGGTTTAGCAGATGAGTTGGTCATTAGTAAATTGTAAGCCAATTTTCTAATAAAACGTTTTCAAATGATTCCACTTTGAACTTTGTTCTGAGTATCTTATAATTTTGTTGATTTATGTTGTGAGGACAATACATCAATAATCAATATTTCTGAAGTTTTTTATAAGTTATTGAAATAAATCATATATGGGTTTAATTTATTTTCTGGTGAACCGCTATTTGTTAGAGAAGAAAATAAATTATAATGTAGAATGTTCGAAAAAGAATTGACCGTGAAGAAACAAAAGGTGAGATGAATAGATGCTTAAATTTTTATTAGCTTTGTTATTGTACAGTTTTAATTGCACTTTCACTGTTTGGCGTTTGGTCACGGTTCAAAATTTATTTGCATTCATAATATATTTTTCCTATTATTCTTTTTAATAGATTAATAATATAAACTTATAATTTTTGATTTAATATATCATTTTGCATTCTGATATGTTATTTTTTCTTATCTAATATATATTTCTAGTACTTTACATATATGATTATCATTACAAATCACACTTACCAGAAATTGAACTGAGGAATTTAGACAGAGCTGCTGTTCTGGATGGACAACGTACATTTTATATTTAAATATATTATACATATTTTATGGTATATTCACATACTAGCTGAGTGTGTTTATGGGAACACCATGTTTGTACTTAGCCAGGATACAAACCAAAAACCATGAGGGCACTCGATTCAATATGGGTTTTTGATTCAGTCAAAGGGACATCATAAATATTGAAATCTGCATTGTGTTTGACTTATGTAAATTATATTAATCATTTACAACAGAAAAATAAAGAGAGGGGACGTGTATACGTACACACTTTTCTTTTATAAAAGGTTATTAAATTTGCAATGTAGATTCCTCATCAATTTAAGTGTCTTTCATATCCAACCGACCAGTTGAGTAAATATCTGTTGCACACTCAAGATTCACATCAAATGTTCGCTAAGAAGCACAGGCGAGTATATGAATTAGTATAAAGTACATGTGTGAATACACTATGCAGAGGGAAATCTCATATATATAAACATAAATGACGGCAACATTCAAAGTATTACATCTATTTCAATTGCCTCATAAAGGATAAGTGTACCCATCTGTACAATACAATGTATATAAAAAAGGTCAATAAGGTTTTTGTGTACATTAAGATGCGTAGAACCACTGATTATTTTCATCAAAAATATTTGGAAGTTGGCGATGTCAGTTGACTGTCCAAATTTAAGGCTACAAGAATGAAATTATTATACATATATATATATATATATATATATATATATATATATATATATATATATATATATATATATATGTGCTTCAATTTTTACCCAGAGCATCAATGTATTCTTATTTATGCAAGAATTACTTTCTCAATGCCGTAAACAGATATGTATTACATTTGACATTAGGTGCTGTGAAATAAATTTGACATGTGTTGTATTTTTACTAATTCTTATGTTAAGAAGATGCAATTTTTTGGATCAACCTAAGTATATTAAAAAGTTAATAATAATATCATTAAACAATGCAATATAATAGCTTTACTCGCATTGAAGGTTGATACACGAAGACATAACAGCGCCAATTAAGTTACTTTGTTATATTTGCATTTGTTGGTGTAAATATTGTGTTTTTTATTGTTTTCTATTATTTTTACTGTATGCATTGTATTATATTGTATTACAGGACATGTTTGATTGTATTACAGGACTGTTTATATTTAAAGATTTATTATTAATTTGTTGAACTGCTTAAGATTTTGCAGACAAATTGATATTTATAATATGTAGGAATATAAATAAATACATTTGTATATTTTGTAAATTTTGACGAAACCCTGAGCTCCTTAAGCTTGTTTCTTACTTATTATGGATTTATAGAAACCCAATATTACAAAAAAGCAAAAATGTTTGATGGGCGTTGAAATTTGTAAACTAGGCAGCAGCCCATATGAAAAATGGTCATGTCTTTTCACTATGTCACCACCGATCATGCCCTCCAAAACTTAAAAAAATGGATAGTTCAAAAGTTTATGTGTGTGTGTGTGTGTATTTAGTCTTACGGTTCTGATTTTGTATGTTAGGAGCAAACAGTTTGACAATAAATAGACAATAAGCTCCCATAGTTTGATTTGTGATTCGTTTGCTCTTAGCATTTGTTGTGTCGGTTTTATTGACTTTTAAGAAGAAGACACAGATGTCAGTGGACTTCTTCTTATTTGATTCTTTGAAAACAGGATGGAGAGTATAGGTTTGCAAATGGTAAAAAAAAATCAAGAACTGACGTATTCTTTCATTTAAATCTAACATTTTCTAAATTATCGAGTTAAAGGACATTGAGATCTGCATGGTTCACATCAGGAACATAATTATAAATCTTTTTCATGATTATTTTGTTGCCAACATACCACATAGAAATATGAAAAAAGTAGACTTATGAAATAAGTCATAAGAATCTGTAGAATACGCAAAATGTTTCTTTTATGAATCTGCAAGAAAATTGGATAACAATGTAAATGCTGGAAACTGAGATTTCTTTACTTTTATAGATAGATTTATCTACAATGGTACATTATACTATTCAGTTATATGATGAAAACAGTATGAAGATGACTTATTTTTGGTAAGAAATTATTTCTACAGTTACCAAGTGCAGGACTGGTGTCATATAATTCAAACTATATGGTTTATGTGGCAAAAAGACGCAAAATTTTATTTAGTATACATTATTGTGCAAATTCATGTGAAAACGCCATACCTTTCACAATTTCACTTCTTTTGCAGTTGGCAACATGTTTATGTCAAAGTAGCAGCCATTTTGTGTTACTGTTCTGCCAGTTAGTAAATGAGACATAAGTAAACAAACGTGTTGCATTTTTGTTTTTTTTTTAATTATTGTGATTTTGCTGAAGTAAACTGAACTAAGGCTTTATTTGCTTCTTATTTTTGAAGATGGATATTTCTCCCAAAAAGCGCACTAAGATTGTTACTTTAAGTGAACACACATCAATAATTCAAAGAGATATTGCCAAGGAGTGTTATATAAGTTAAAGGACATTGCTGTAACAAGATGTTGAAGCAAAAAAGCGACACTGGGACGACTGCGGTGAACAGAAAAGGGCAATGTGGAAGGAAGAGAAAGACAATAGCAAGGAATGAAACTTTTTTAATATGGGAAAGTAAACTAAACCCCAGGAAAACAACCCAAGAACTTCAGCAAGACTTAGTACACGCTGGATTTATTGTTCATGACTCCACCGTTCGAAAACTACTCATGGAAAGTGGAGGAAAAACAATCAGACCTCAAAAAAAAACAGATATTGACCTCTGTCATGTTGAATAAATGATATGACTATTGAAGATTGGAGAGAAACGTTGTTATGAGATGAGAGCCATTTTTTGGTACAAGGATAGCAATCTCGTTTTGTTAGAAAAAGTGACAATGAAAAACTTACAACAGCTCTTATTGATTAAACAGCTAAACATCCGTTAAAGAAGATATTCTGGAACTGCTTTTCTTACAAAGGTACTTAACGGCTTGTGCTGATCGAAGGCATGATGAACTCAGAAAAGTACAGAGACTCGCTAGAGCAGAGATTGGGAACTGAACTAAGAAAAGTTGATGCGAACGATCAAGCACTTTTTCAATAAGATTGGAATTTGCAAAATACTTGAAATGCAGAATAAACTTGTTGATTCCATGCCATAATGTGTTGAAGAAGTTATAAAATCCAAGGTCAAAAAAATAAGAAAACATGTCCTATGTTTCTTATTAAAACAATTTAAACTGTCTTGTTTTCTCTTTTTTAAAATGTTGGCTTCAAATTATCACTTGTGTTCACATTAATTTGCACAAGCACAATACTGTAAATTTGAATAACATAAGTAAAAATTCTTAATTCAAAAGGCTCTTTAATAATGTAATAAATCTTTGGTTTGCGGTCATTAAAAGATATCAATATAACAACTTGATTAATAAATTATAAAGACGAAACTTTTTTCTTCATATTTAATTAGCCAATAACATTATATTTTTATATAAGAGTATATTTTTATTTTATTACGTTATTTTCATCAACTCGATTTTACTGTATTGTTTTCCATTTGAACAGCTGTTTAAATAAGTGTCACATGCCTGTGGACTAAACTGTTTATGATCGTAATGCAAATTACGTCAATACTTAATTAATTTGCTTATGGACATAAGGAATAATATTTTATGTTTTAAAACCGCATCAGGCTTTCCAAGCAGTTAAGCATTCGTGGTGTGTTAAATTGTATAGAATATTTTGTATCCATAAAACTGTATTAAATTATTGACTTGCATATCAAAAATTAATGTAATATAGTCTTGATTGGTAAAAAAAACTGAAGAATAACATTTTTAATATTAAATAAATGGTTATTTTAAAAACTATAACCACAGGGCAAGGGTTAAATCAGGATATCTGAAAAGTAGTTTTTAAGCCTTGAATATTTAAGAGATTTCAACATATAAGGTACCAAAGTTAAAATAAAAAAAGAAAAATCTATGGATTTTTTTACCATTTTCAAGTCGGCTATTAATTTAATTATATTTTCTAAACCATTCCGCTTCTAATACAAAATTTTAAAATGCGTTCAACATTCGACTATGATCTGATGTAAATAAAAAATACTACCATAACAAGTATTGGATAAAATTAACTTCAAACTGAAATTTTTAAACATTAAAACCCAAAGTACAAATTTAGTTATAAGTTTTTATCAAGAAAGTATAGAATATTCACATAAGAACTCAAAGATATAGTCTTTCAACTTTGCTTTGTGATCTATAAATTGCCTTAGAATGTTTTTATGACAACAAAGTAATTTATAGATCATACTGAGGAATGCAGCAAAATCAATCAATTTATTTCCATTGTAATATATCATTTCATGAAAATTATACGTTACGACAAATGATTTGAAATTTGAAATAAGTGCGGTAAGTGAATAGTTTAGATCACTTTTTTAAAAAGGAATCCATTTCGTTGTTGTTCATTCCTTAGAAGGTGCTAGTTTACTTTGCCCTAGAGATATTTATAGTACCTAAATGATTCGAAGAAATACAATGAAAATTCTTACAATAATTCTGAATGATTAACAAAAACAATTGACACAGCTGGGTGTCTAACATTAACTCGGACCACTCTTGGATAAATATTAAATTGTGGGAAGCTATGATATGGTAAAAGAAATACAAATTGGTAGGGTTGTATGAGTACAGTGAACATTGCTTTATCTTAGATATTCCATTCCATTTCTTAATTGAGAGCAAGCTGTTACTCAAAGCAGTCATGTGAAGAACAGTTTTGTGTTAAAAGGTGAAAATAAAGCAAGAAAAAAGTTATGGGGTTTTTCTCAAAGAATTGGGGCACTGCTATTACGAAAAGAAATTATGTTTAAACCTATGAATGAATATGTTGCTCCAATGGCTGTAATAACTTTGTGTTCTATTATTTAATAAATAAATTATACCTGGCTCATTTCTATCAAATTAATGCTATCAAATCATTTTACCGAAGTATTTGAAGTAATAAAAGAAAAAGAATATCAAGAAATGTAAGCCAATGGTATTTAAAAAAATGGAAGTTATTTTTGAAAAGAAAAACAAAGGTAATAAAAAATTGATGCAGAAAATATTTCAAAAAGACAAGAGCCAACATAATGAAAAGAATTGATATATCAAATGAAAAGGAAGTTACAGCAGATGGGTTACAGCTGGTGTTTAAATTAAAGGGCAAGTTAAAATTTACGAGAAGATGAAATTATATTAAATGAAAGCTTTTTACCTTTATCTTGAAGCCAAAAGAGGAAAACTATATAGAAAACATTTTCAAAATGTGAACTTTGTGTTTATTTCGTAGCAAAAATATTAGAATGATTGATGATGACTGTGAATATTTTGTTTAATTTTTTAGACTGAATAAGTGTAAAAAAAACTTCAGAACCTGTTGTACTAGATACTGCACTATTAAAGAAAATTTATGTTACATATGTATAATCGCTACCTAAAGTTATATATATATATACATATATATATATATATGTATATATATATATATAGATATGTGTGTATATATATATATATATATATTTATATATATTACCAGCAATCGTAGCAAGAAAATTTTCAGTTTCTCTGTGGACATGTCACAGTTACATACATTTTGTTCCAACTATACATATATCTGAATTTGATACATTGTCTAAATTTTATGGGAATATTTGGGATGATCATTTAATAAATAAGCTGGTCTCACTCTACCTTGCACCGTTTGAGCATTGTTGCCCAACTTCTCTTCTTTATCACTGCTGTGTCCTTCTGAAACATAGCCTACCATTATATAATATTCGTCAAAGTATGAGTTCTATAACATAAAATTTTTTTTGATATTAGATATATAGTTCCAGAGATTAATGTAACAAACAAATACATATCTTTTTCCTCTTTATATAGGTCTTACTGTTTTAAAACCCTAAATATCCATCATGCCATAAAATACTATCTCCATTTTCATTGTTTTATTTCTGTCACACAGTTTTTAGACGCTACTTGAACATATTTATAATAGTTACAAATATGGTTTGATTATATTTTATTACACTGAACCATTTTATGAAAGACTAGGAAGAAATTGATGTTGTATTAGTGAATAAAATGTAAAATTAATTTGTATTTGAACTGGCCACCACTGAAATATTATATAGTATATTACATAATATAAATTAAAATTTGGCCTAACCAATGGAGTATGCTAGAAACATCTACCAAATGGTATATCTGTTCTTCAACTTTAAAATAGGCATAAAGTTGCATTTGTGTATTTTTTTTTATTTGAAAAGAGTATTATACCTACTTTTATAATTTGAAAAACACTGATAAGGGATCACTGCCAGTCGATAGATTTCTATTATTTGTGAGTGATTCTGAACCGTAAGGCGTTGTAAGCTTTCTCTGCCACAATTTTTAATGTAAAGCTGTGGGGCTCTTATGTCTCGGCTGGAGAGCAGCTGCGATATGTTCAATGCTAGATTCCCTAGCACAAAATATGTGAGGAGAAGGATTTTGGCTAGTGTTCCGCTGCAACCCTTCGGTGCTATATTCCCTAATGCGAAGGTTTGAGGTTCTTATATTTTGGTTTGCAAGCTGCTGTGTGTGTTCGGTGTCTTTATTTCCCTAGCATTAACCTGTGAGGTTTTAACATTTTGGCTAGCAAGTTGTTGAGAGCATTAGATGCTAGATGTTCATAATAATGGCAAGCTGCAGTTCATTGTCAGACACACTAATTTTATGTATTCTAGCTGGCCAAGCTTCAGATGTACGTCCAGAAAGTTGTAATTTATTTTGGGAATGGGATGTCGAAATTAAATGAATTTGTCGAGGATATGATTGAAGAATACTGGTTATAATATGAATGTGCATAGAGTACCAAGCGTAAAGTCCACATGTGTTCGCTTTCACTGTTATTTATTAATAAAAGCTATAAAATTTGTGATTAAATCTCCCAATAATGACCTGCAGCTGTTTAAAAATTCATTTTTAAATAGCTGCAGACAGACATGTATAGGTACTTGTGTATGTTTTTATAAAATAAGGCGGGTCTGTACACATCACTAGGCTCACTGTGCCTGCGCCATCTTTAGGTTAAAATGTTTTTTTATGCTTTGGAAAATAAACCCCTCTGCCTTCTCCTGTGCTTTTAGAAATATCATACACAAGGAAGAATATCACACATATTAAAAAAAATTAATATCTAATAATTATATGTAAGCTTTTCTTTTGCAAATTAGAATTTGGAAAAATAAAAAACAAAATATTTCAATGTATTAATGTATATTTACTACTTATAAATTTTTTCTTTTAATTACTGTTTTGGTAAAATAATTTTACTATTGACCATTGGTAAAACAAAATGATAATAATTTCCACTAGGTCCTCAAAATGTGTATGTGTGTACTAGAGGGCATCCCATTGCACTTGTCCAATAGATATTATCTGGAAGCATATCCAATCCATTACTTTTAATGAATTTAAAAGATTTATTGATCAAATTTACATTATACAATAAGTAGCTAATTTTTTATTTGTTTGTACAGACTTTTTATTTATGAGTAATAAATAATATTATTCAATAAACATGACTTTAACTAATGAAGTTTTTCTGTCAAGAGTCTAGTATCAATACACAGATTATGGAATTGTATATAAAAGATAGAAAACAAAAACATTTTGCCACACAATGGTTATCTACCTACATATATCTGTTATAGCAATCTAAATAGGTAAACCACATAAATAATTAAAGTAGGTAAACAATTAAAGTAGGTAAACCACATAAATAATTTCATATTTATGTATGTTGGTATTCACGGTTACCCGCTTTTGTTGGAAATAATGCTTGCCAGATCAACAATCATTTTTGTGCCAGCTACAATCACTCCCGAGCTGTAAACAATGTGACCACCAAGTCAACAACATTATGTTTGTATTTTCATTAATATATAATTAAAGACACGTAATGTAATAATAAACATTGTTCTCCATAGATTCATTATTATCATAAAAAAAAACTTAATTATGCTCCAATGTTTTTTGAGTTTTTTCATTAGTTTATGTATACTACAATTCCATCTAAACTTTTAATTTTCAGGATATTCTTATTTTTTGTAATTAAATTTCATAACTTTGGTTAATTTATTTTATTAATTTATTAAGAGCATCATTGTTAATGCCATCCCTGTCAGAAGATTTAGAATTAATGAGTAGATCATTCATTTTGACTTCACTATCCCAAGTTTTAGACAGTGAGGATCGGTGACTTGTGGTCTCTTGAGGATAAGAGAAAACCCTATTCAAGTGTCTAACTTAGTGGTTGAATCAAGTATTATGGGGGGAGTAACAAAAAAAGTATTGAGTAAGTATCTATCCAACTAGCAATACAAGTTCTCACGCAACTTAACTTGGCCACGTGCATATTTTCAGAATATTTCCAAATAATGGCAGAACACTTTTTAAAGGAAGTGGAAATTAAATGTTTTGAGGATTTCTAGATGTTTGTTATCATCTGTTTCTAAGTATTCTGAATATTTCCAAAAGCTCAGAACAAGGTTTTAGCCTTATCAGGTTTAATCTTATACTTAAGAATGTAGTACTTTTGGTCAAATACAAAAATTAACTTATTAAATGATGATTTAATTAACGATGATGACTTTATAGTAAAAGCAGTAATCATCAAAGAATAAAAAAATATGTTTTAATTATGTTGACTAATTTCCTTTTAAATAAATACACCGTTATAATATTTATATCAGTAATTGACAACTACACTTTATACTTTTAAATGAATATAATGTCATAAATATTTATTTTACTAAAATATTTGTGCATTTTATCATTTTTTAAAAATTGAGGGTAGGGTTTATTGTATTGCAAGAGACATGGGGGAGGGAAGGGGCCGAAAATGACATGTTTTATGGATGACCCCCTAAGAACCTTTCTGTTAATTAGAATTATTTGAGATCTTTTCAGCTTACAAACTTTTAAAATAGGGGGGAGGGATGATGGTACATTTTCTAAATTTTTTTATAAGACAAAACTTAAGTGGCTAAAACATTTTAAAAATATTGTTTTGAAATTTGTAAATAAAGACTTGATCCTGTTATGCCACTTGAATTTCAAACCTCTTTTTTCAGTCCCATTTTGAATAAAAATGTAAATAATTCTTAAATTCTTTCACAATAGACGCAGGCAAATGGCTTCAAACAAACCACATGCCGAATTTCAACTCGGTTGCTTGTTTAGTTTCTGTGAAAACCAGGTGTGATGTACAGACCGACACACAGACAGACTTAACTCTTTAGGAATGGAACCCTTAAAAAAGTTAATTTGTAATCATGTTTTCGAAGAGAAATTTCTATCACTTAAAAATAGTAATATAAATAATTTTAAATTTATGATAATTTTAGAAAATTGCATCTGTCAAACTAAACAGTTGGATACGTATATTTTTTGTATATTGATGTACCGACCTGTAAAAATTAACAAATTATATTGAACTATAAATAGGTAAATATTTTGCAGTTCACAATTTCTTTAAATAATACATTTTTTTCACTTTGCACAGATGCAGATTTACATTTCCTTGTATTAAAAATAATTATATTTTAATGTCCATCACATTATCATACAATATTGCTACTAAATAATGACATGAGGTGCTATTTTGCAGTAGACATAGCTTATTAAAGGAATGTCTACAGCTTTTCTTTAGAGTTCTTTGTGAATTTTTTTCTCACTTACAAAATTTGATACCGTTTAGTTTTGAATTAAATTAAAAGGAGTTGTTGTGCACAGGCGATTTCTCGATGGCCACGTGCGCATCGTGGGACAGAGCCACTTTTAACACCTCTTTAATTCAAGTCTTATTTGATTAAACATTTTTGTTTATGTGGGTAGGTGAAAAACACCATACTAAATTTTAAAAAAGTTTTTGTTTATGTGGATAGGTGAGAAATACCAACTTAATGGGCAGGTGAGAAATTTTATTCAATAAAATAAAATTTCAGAAATATAACTTCTTAACTTAACTTTTTAACTCTTCAGAGCCTGAGGTCCTCGAAAACTGCAAATTTTGGTGCTGAATGATTTAAAAATAATTAAAATTTGTGGGCGACTTCCAGACGAGTTAGAAACTTAAAATCTGGCAAGTAGCTAGTAGTAAGGATTTTTGGACATCTAGGCTGTTTTTGTGAAATCTGCTTGATTGAAGAGTGTTTGGTTTAAGTTCTAAATAATTTTTATTTGGCTGATTATGCTCAATACACTGATTACACTTGTACTATATATGTTTCTGTTATGCACCTTACATACCTCATTGTAATTAATAAATGTTGATGTTTATTTGATATTTCATTTTACTCGTAACTGAAATTAAATTATGATACTAGCGATAGTTATTTCAAAGCACCTCCTGCTCGATTCTTTTACTTATATTTTAGATTTTAATCTAAAAGACAAGCATTGTTTCAGTGAAACATCCACTCATATTAGTTCGATCATTTTGTTTGTTGCTCAAGCAAACAGGCAAGCAAAAAACAGAGACTGTAATACAAATATAGAGGGTACTCTTCTAAAAATAATTGCTCTGATTTCCTTTCACACCTCCGTTTTCCGAATATATACAATGTGCAAATTTAATTCCCCTCCTCTTCCTAATTCTTAGCAGGTAATAAACTTAGATTTAACCAAAGATATAAATAATACTAGATGGACCCTGCCCATATATTAAGTGCTAAGAAATATCCACAGCAGATTATGTGCAAGCACACATATAAGCATTAGTTCCTTACAGTGAAAGTTTAGTAGAAGTCCTGTGGTAATACAAAATTTTGTTGAGAAAAAATAGTTCATGGTGGTTGACATAGTTTATGCTTACTCAAGCAGTGTGAAAACTCAGTTGACATATAAATAAGATTATAGTTGTAACATTCCACCTGCAAGTCCAATGTACTAAATAAATTGAAAACTCTTTAGAAACAATTTCATGTTTTTAACAATTTAGTTCAACATTAAGAGATAGAAACAATATGATAGATCCGAATATGAGACAGACGGTCTTACTTTTGTTCCTTTTACTACTCCAACTTATTTTATCTACTAACTTTCTCTAATAAAATTTCTGTATAGGTAAATTTCGCTTCATCAACCCATATAATATGTTGTGAAAACTAGTCACAATTTATAAAATCCTTTGAATATGCAAGGTGAGCCGCAATCTCTGATTCAAACCTTGATTGATAGTGGTACAGATGTAGATCATGCCATATTAAAACTTTTCTATGCAAATATTTGGGGATCGCATACTCTTAAGCTAGGGTCGACGAAAACATTATTAAAAAAACTCAAACATCTTCGTCGATTTTTGTGGCTTTGATAATCTTTGGTATTTGCTAAACTCCTTAAATTCCACCAATTCCCCTTTCACTCAAAACGCAGTGTGTATTTCTCACTAGAAGCAAGTCAAGCATTATTGCAGCATATACTGTTATAATAATGCATATACAGCATATCTGCAATTTTCCAATTTTTTAACATGAGCCATTAACAATAACCAATTTTCTTAACTAATCTGAATGACTGGTTATTACCGTCCACCACATACACCTTGGGACTCAAGCTACTTTTAAACTGTTTACAGTGTAATGGTTCTGATGCTACTTTAACCTGTCACAATGACTTCTTGTAACAAATATAATACTTACATAGTTTCATTGTAATGTTAATGTTACTTGTTAGTTGATGTTCCTTTATTTTTTGCCTACTCGGATAGAGTAGATTAGCAATGTTATTATCAAAAAATTATAAGAGATTTTCTTACACAGACTAATATTACCAGGTAATGAAAATAGAGTTTATAAGTATAAGTTTCTCTCGTACTTATAATGGGAATTACCAATACAATCAATACTTCTTTCTGTAAAATAATATTCATAGTGCTAAATATTCAAATCTTAATAAGGCCATATAGTTTTGAGATCTATGCGTAGTACCTAGTGTGCTTTATGCTACATGGCATTCAACCCTTTGCTTTAACTTTTGTACCTTATGAGAAGGAAAGCTTGTTAGAGTACAAATTCAAAAATGTAAACATCTGTCCAGTGCTATAAAATTTATGAGACAAAGTTATAAAATAATGAAACTTTTTTCTGTATGAAAAAGATTGGTAATAAACTGTATTTTACGGTTTGAAACTATTTTCCTTCAAATAGTACCAAGCTGTAGAATAAAATTTAAATAATCAATCAATAAAATTGTTTCTTTTATATCTAGTCAAAGAGAAACATCTATAAGAATATTTGACTTGATATTTGACTTGTCCTAAAAACAATTTATTTTTTGCGCAGTAAAAAGAACCAGTCTCAGAAAAATATTAATCAATGTCATGATGCACATTATAAATGGCAATTCCTAGGAGCCAATGGATAATGCTGGAAATGTTATGTAATAAATATTAGCACATTAATTAATAAAATAATTTTGTCCACCATTTTTCTCTCTATCTTTAACTTATCTCTATTTGCTCTTAACACTGGTAATTAAGAAAAGATAAAGATGTTATAATGTTGAACGCAAGAGCTACTTATGTTAGTTTTCTAAATAAATAGATTTTATATAGATAAAATCTATATTTGATTATAAATAAAATCTTGAATATAGATAAAATCTACATTCAAAAACAATGGATCGTACAGACCACTAGTTGCTTAAGTATGACTTGAAATTGACAGTTTTCTTGTCATATTTTACAGATATTTACGAAAGGTTTCAGCGCGCTAAGATTTTTCGAAATGAGTACATGAACTTGTGTAGATTATTACGTTTAAATGTAGTTGACTTATCAATGTCATCCTGCTCTAAATACGTAACATGGGATGTACGTAATGTAGGATGTAAGTAACATCATTTTAATTTTCTTACGTATATCACAATTTAAGAACCAGACGTAATGCAGGACTTAAGTAACATCATTTTAATTTCTTCATGCATATCACAATTTAGGAACTAAAATTTACTTACGGATCAAAATCTTTCCTAGCCATACTTGTGTTGTAAATCAAACAGAAAAGCAGTCTCGAAATAAAGTCATTTGTTACCTTACAAACTCAAAACAGGCAGATGTAATGAAATATTTGTCCGGTGGTACGTAATAATATGTATTCTTTTGAGAAGGTTCTGCTCTTAAGTCGTCAGTAGCCAATGAATTTCTGAACAAGATCAATCGAAATTTATTACACAGAACATTCCCAACTTTAAGTGGTTTCATGTGAGAAATGTTGGAAGTACGCATTTCATCTTCGGTTCGCAATTTTTTCTTTTGTTATCCATCCTTTTACAATATAAAATTCTAGACATACTGAATTTTTTTTTACACCACTCCTTTATTCACTATATATTATATATTTTTTAATATAAACAACACGTTTATCAATTAGGAACTTACAAAACAGAGTAAATAGGAACAATACCACCACAGCTTTGTGTTAATTCATAATCTGTATGTAAACAGGCAAACGGGGGAGTTTAAATTATTCATAATTAAGCAAACACGTAAGTCTTTCGTACTTGTAAAGGTGAATTTTTAAGCGTTGATGTTTGTGAATATGATTATAATGTTAAGCGGTGATATTTGGGAATATAATAATAATAACGATCACGTGTAAATATGTCGACGTAGTAGCCGTGGACTATATGTACATTTAATTTTTTTTCCAACATGTTGCATTACTAGGATCGGTGACATAGGCCAACACTATATATTGTTTTCAATTTTGCTGACATTTTTATTTAGGGTTGGCTCATTGGAAACTATTATAAAATAAATTGTAAAGTATACCAGAACACATACATTTAGTTTCATTTTCCTAACTTTAAAGGATAAAGATAAAGTTATATATAAGAGATATTTTTTTTATATATCTCTTATATATATTTTTTGGATGGATATTTATTAAATATAAAAATATATGTGTATAAATTATAACTACTTAAGATACTATAATACATTTTATTTAATTTTAGAAGTTTTCTGTTTTTTTAACTTTTTTTAAATATTTCTTTTCTAAGTGCACTGGATCAAAAACGTCCATTTTTAAAATTTTCTTTTCAACTTTGCTTATTATATTTACAACAATGTGCAGAGTAGAAAACATTCATAACTACGACAGGTTATTTAAGCCTTTGTTGCATGTAATACACACTTTTATATGGTTTAATTTGTATGTGGATTCATATTCTTTACTTTGACAATGGATAAAATTTGTGTTTACAGATATTTTGTTAATGAAGATACATTCCATTTCATACTTTTATCTAAAATATCAAGAAATTTCATTAGTGGTTTTGATTAGTAATTTGAACTAAATATCAATCTTGAAAAGGTAAATTTTTAATGAAATCACGACATTAACCGAGGTGACGGACGGAGCCGTGTTAATCACGTGTCAATTTATATTGTGTCTGAGTGACACATATTGTGTGTGACACATTAATTTATATTAAGTACCATACCATTTTAGGTATTGAATTACATGAACTAAATTTTTTAATCTGGTTGTGTTAAATGGAGGTAGGGTAATGTAATGTAAGGTAAGAAACTGTGAGGTGAAATAGGGAAAAAGCACTTAAGGCAACCTAAGTAAGCTTAAAGTTAGGTAAAGTAACTTAAGGTAACCTAAAGTAAAGAAAGCTAAGGTAAGATCAAGCAATATATGGAAGGTAAAATCATATAAGATAATGTAAGCTGTCAGGTAAATTAAGATAACGTGATGTAACGGGAAGTAGATGGGATTTGGACTTATACTTGAGGAATTATACTGACCAGGCAGCACCTTTACGTTAAGTATAAATAAATATAAATAAACACCTGATATGTCAAATGTGAGATAAATTATGTGTATCTTACGTTAGTCATCCAAAATCTGGAGTTGCCAAATCATATGAAGACAGTAATATGGGTTTATACTGCATATCAGATATAATCATCACTTTCCAATTTATATCCAAATATATTTGCGAATAGTTTATGATTATGGGAGGGCATACTTCTGGAAACAGCTTCTACCAGAATCAGCGTTTCAAAGACAGGCAACTAACAAAAACTGACGAGTTCCAGGCTTGTCAATAAGATATGTGCACTGAAGAAGACTATTGAACTGCTGATGCGCAAATTAAAAAGGTTGCGGAAACTTGGTAAATCAGAAAATATAAAACTTTATAAAATACAACAAACATTGAAACTTATTTTATTACGAAAAGACTTACACTTTACAAATTTAATAAAAAAAAACGACAACTGTATTTGATCAAAAAATGAAACAGATTTGATGAATTCGTACTATAATTCCCCAAAAGTTTACAAAAATTGACTATCATTTTACAAACATCAGTTAGAAGTATTGTCGTTGGAGTTATAATTATCCAAGTAAGAGAGGAATAAATGATTTTATATCGAACGTCTTAAGCAAATTTTCTAATAAATTAGATGATAACACATTGGTTACTTTGCTATTTGATGAAATTAGTATTAAAGTTTCTTATATGATTTACGAGATGACAAAATATTAGTATTTGTAGATAATGGTCACACGAGAACAAATGTAGCTTCAACATAATGTTAGTGTGCATAACATCAATATTATTATTTACATCTTTTAAAATGTATAACAACTTATTTGATAAACAAGGTTTTTCAAGTTTTTATTAAAGGTTGCATATTTTGTATTTATAAAATTATTTATTTATTTATCTACTTTAATGTATCTGTTGTTGTTATTTATCTACTTTAATTGATACATATGGCAGACTTATTGCTACGAGAGCAATCTCTTACAGCCAACCCCATCACCAGTCCAGCCCTGTTCAACGAACGGCCGGGAATCAAACCTGGATCGTCGCGGTGCGCCGCATCGTCAAAGGCCGTATGCCTTGTGATCAACCCAACACACCACCGCAAATTATGGAAAGCTGCCTTCGGTTAATTTTTAATGAAATAATATTTATTGATAATTTAAAAGAAAGTGTGTTTTAATATTTAAATTGAGTTACTGCTGATTGTCAGATAGGTTGTATAAATTATTTTTCCAATTTATTAGAAACTCAAATAGAATTGAAGAAAATAAATCAGTTGGAAAAGAAAACCAACAGTTAAGTACCTTGTGTAATTTATTGTTATTCTATACTTTTGCTTTACTTCATCATCATTAAAGCCAAATAAACCTTGAAGCATGCTTTTTTAGTTACTTGAGAATCTAAATATATTTTTAATTTTTTAATATACCTTAATAGGCTTTTAAATTTAATAAATTTAAATTCAATGTTGTATCATAATGCCCTCTATGGGCTATAATTCTCCCTAGATAGCGCCATCTACCTTGGCATTGGTAATAATCGATGATGTTTCTAAAATAAAGGAAATCGTATGTGCGTGGGGTACTGAGATGATAGAGCACTTTATTAAGCATATCTCTATACTGGCATGGAGTATAACAGCCTTAAAACTAAGAGGAAATTTACGCATAATTGTTAAGTTTTTATAGAAATATACTTGAAGTCGTGGATGTAATACAGGCTCCTCATTGGAACTGAAATCATGTTCAGTATCCTTAATAGGGGTATTCTTTGAAAGTCAGAAACGGCTGAGACAGTCATCAATCTTGCAAAATAGTACAGAATGAAAGTTATATGTAATATCGCCAAAATACTTATTAGAGGAAATCTTACTAGATTGTAAAATTATTTTGGACATCAAATTCATCAAGATTTTTAAGTTCTTTAGCAGTTAATGATTTAAATTTTGCAGGATTATCTAAATTAACAGGTAACATTTTCAAATTTGATTAATGTATCAAATTTGAAAATGTTACATGTTAATTAGTGAGGATCGCAGAAGGTTTAACTTTAGAAAAATAATAGAGTTTACAATGTACCTATATTGGAGAACCAAGTTGATTCCTTAGAGGTTGTGGAAATTAAATGCGAAATGGAATCATAACCTTTAATTACATTTCGAAAATTGAATCAAGTGGCTCAATCATATTATGACATTCTACATTGTCAATTTTGTTGTGACAGAAATCATATTGTACCAAAAACACTTTTTATGCTTGCTATATTAATAGTGAATTTGATATTTACGGAGGTAAAAATATGGAAGTGATCATGAATTAGTTTATTAGTACCGATTGGCTTGGTTCTTGGTTAAATGTTTGACAAACCCTTGATTATTAGAAGCTCAGGAAAGTATGTTATATATTAACATTGTTCTGAAATGAAAAGACAATGTAAAATGAGTGAACATTTTAACATATTTTCATCTATTTATTAATTTCTAAATTAGTCTCAATTGTTAATGGTGCCACCATTTACCTAATAAAAATGATATGTGGTAAACCTGCCATATATATTATATGGCAACGATTGATTAATAGGGTTAGAGTGTTGTTACCGTGGACTTTAACTATATTATGGGGCCCTTTAAAATAGCAGACAGTACCTTTCTTAGTCTAAATTGATTTTTAAATAAACAAAGTCACCAACTTTGTTTTTATGTGTCAAAGAGTGTTGGTTGTATTATTCTTTGGATTTTTTTTCATATTTGTATACATTTACAAGTGCTTTTTCGCGAGATACCTTGAGACGGTGATGTAACATTTTTGCATATTCAGGGTAAGTAGTGTTAGAAAGTAATTCGTAAATAGAGTTTAGGATGAAAGGCTTATGACCGAAAAGAAGTTTGTGTGAAGTGAATTGAGTTGTACTGTGTGTGTTGCTAATGTATGCTAGCGTAGTGATGTACACAAATTTGTACCAATCAATTTGGTTATCGTTTACATAGGACTTAACTGAATTGAGTGGTTTGTATTTGGGGATGGTAAGCGACGGGCATATGTGGTTTGATTTTTAGAAATTCACGAGTCCATTCGAAATGGTCTACGGTGAAATTTGTACTTTTATCAGTCTGAATAGTTTTCAGAATATCAAAAATGAAAATGAAATGGATTAGGCACTCACAGCTTGCTTCAGCTGTGGTATTGGAGATCAGGTAAGCGATGGAGTATTTAGTCAAGCCATCTTTGTCAAAATAAATGTTAGTTTGCATATTCCAGATTCGGTTAATAGGCCTACTATGTTCAGAATAAGGCGGTCAAGTGGACAGGTTGAAGTTGTTATGATTTACATTGGTGCTTGGTTTTTTTTCTGCAAGGTTTTATTGGATTGACATAACTGGCGGTACTTTTTTATTAAGCTTATTAAGGCTCCTCTATCCACTAAAAAGGACAGGGGTTTGGAAGAGATGGAAGTTGGTATGACAATATGAGAGCGGTATCTTGCTTAAGATTTCTATTTACATTGTATAGTATCGAATCGCTATTTGAATGTTTTTCTAATAAAAGTTCCATTTTCAGAGTGATTATTATTACTATGAATTTGGGGCTGGTTACCCTGTTTGTTTGTTTGTGACATTGAGGCAAAATTATTTAAATAGATAGGTTTAGCATCAGCTTGATAATATATGTTTCCCATTTGACAAGTTTAAATAAGGTTTATTATTTTTAATTTTGTCAACACCTATCCTGCTTAGATTCAATATACTTGAGATTATGAATATTGTGCTGTTCGGAAATTATTGTTTTATTATTGGGATTATCATATAGTGATTCGAAGTGATTCGAATTACTTAGATCTCCGAAGCATCTATTGTAATATTCTCTTTTAGAGCTGTTATCATTATTATGATCAGTTGGTTTAGAATATCGGCAAATTTGTGGATACTTACTTGGCTTGGCTTGGCTTCCATTAAAACTTCATTTTAATTTCTTTATTGCGCAAGGTCTATCTGCTCGACCATCTGGTTGGCTAAATATAAAATATATTTTAGTAATACATTATCTTACACTGGTGACATGAGATTTGCTGCGTTTTGATAATTCTTTAGAAATGCATTTAACTTATCGCCGTTTTTATTGTATTTACTGATAAATTTTGTTAATATATTTAAATAGTTTTCTTTTGGGTTCATTGTAAATCCAGGTTTAGACATTTGAATTGCTTACTCAGAATCGAGCTCTCGCATGAAGTTCTCGCATACTTGAGTAATAACAAATATAAGGAATTTCGTCGCAACAAGCAGCGTGTTGCTCACAATATTACGATACACTAAGTATTAATAAGACAATTACCCTTTATTCTCTGAGCGAGCATGATTATAGAGGACTAATATTTAACAAATGTAATTGAATTACCAAATAAAATTAAAATATAAACAATAAGCCAAGTATAGATTTGTATGTGCAGATAAGGAACTAAAAAAATATACATTGTCTACGCAACTTAAAAGATTTCAAAGAAAAGTTTTGGTTAAATTAACTCTCAGGGCAGTGTTCTAGGCCCAGTTTTGTATTTGCTGTACATTAATGATGTTCCAATAACATTATATAGTACAACAACTACTTTTGCAGATGATATGGCAATAATGGTAGTGGGAGATTGAACTAGAATTGCAAACTGCTTTCAACAAAGTAGCCATCTGGATTTAAAAGTGGTGCATTAAATTAAAGGCATCCAAATCGACACATAAAAATTTTACAAATAAAAAGATAGCATAATAACCCATTTTTTTTTAATGGCACTTAATTACTGTATGCCAACACTGCTAAATATCTTAGTATAACTGTTGACGTTAAGCTCCGGAAAGAACATATTAAGAAGAAACGTGACAAACTCAACATCAAGTTCAGAAAAATGTATTGGTTTCTCTGAGCTTTCAACATACAAGTTTATTTATTATAAGCAAGTTCTACACCCAGTTTGGAGTTATGGAATATAGCTATGGGTCCGCTTTAATAAGTCTAAGTAATACAAAGATTCCATAATGAAAGTGCTTAAGTGAGTAGTTAATACAGCTTGGTACATCTGTAACTGTGACCTTAATCGTGATCTTGAGATTGAGATGGTAGATGATATTATAAGTAGATAGACTAGCAATAGTTATCACCAAAACAGACATCAAAACCACATTATTCTAGATATGTCCAAACTCTTAAATGTGCAAAACATTATTAGATGACTCAAAAAAATAAAACCATTGAGATTCAGTGGAAAAATCTTATTTCAGACAGTTCTTAATGTATTAATTTAGAAACAAGTTAATCGTTAATTGTGTAATTTGTTTTAATAAAAATTGTAAAAATAGAAAATGTCTCTGCACTTCTAAGATTTAGATAAAATAACTCACTGAAGAATTATGAAACTTGAGGATATCATATTACATTTAAGCTGGACCTTCAGTAATTCGGGATCTTCTCTCGGTGCCGGACAGTCTCCGTAGAGCGTTGATCGCACACTGGACAGAAGATTGGGAAGATGATAGTGCTGATGCTCGTGTGGGCAGGAGCCAGGCGTTGAGTGATTTAGTGATTGGATTTGCGTTGTGCGTTGTGCATGTGTAAAAACTTATTTTACATCAACATATTTTGTTTCATATTGTGTTATTATATCATCTGCGGTGCGGCGTACCTGGATGTAAGAAATCATTATCACTACCACCAAAAATGTTATGTTGTTCAGAAAATGTTTTTAAAAAGAAATTAAAATTTAACTTTTATTTAATTTTGTTATTTTTTAAAATTTGGATGTAAACACAATAATCACTTTAATAAAATACAATAAATCCTAAGAAATTGGTAACTTTCTACACATGTTGCAGGATGAGGACTGACTGACTGATTCACAGCTGTAGATGTTTTTGGAATAAGGGAAATCAGATTTGCAAATCCAGGAGTACCACTTTACTAAGCATATCTCTTTACTAACGAGGGGTATAACAGAGGGAATATTTGAATATGATTTAGTGTATACCGAATGCAATTAATACTGTTGAAGTTTATTATTACTGGTGTATTATTAATACTGGTGAAGCATTTAAGGTAGGTTAGTAAGGTAGGTAGGTAGCAGTTATCGAGTCAATCTTAGGTAAGTACGTAAATACCTTTGAAAACCAAATAATTTCAGTTTTATTTATTGTGTACGCGTGCATGAAAATTACCAAATACAAATATGGATGTCATGGAATGAACAATTAATTAGTGAACAACAATACAATTCGTCTGACATTTGATAATTGATAATACGTTACACATTACCAAAGTGACAATTGGCGCTTTATGCACCTGTGCACCTGTGCTAATTTATATATAATTATGATTTCATACAAAATTTAAATGTTAATTATTTTATAAAGGAGGTGACTGATTTTAAAAATCGCTCGCGCTCGCTGCATTGAATCTAGCAACAAACGCTCGCTAGGCAAAATACAAGAATCTTCCATGTTTGTCATCATCCTAGGGAATCTAACACCGACGTCTCGTGGCCGCTTGCCAATTGGAATATAAAAACTTCACGGGTTCACACTTATCTGTAATCCAGCATGATTGAGAGGTGAATCAATGTACGGGTTATCTATCTAATGCTGTACTTTACTGTCTAAACATCTCATAGCTTCAGGTTTTCAGCTGTGCCAAATTATTTTATAGTACTCATTTTGTCTAGAATTTATATGATTTTTAATAAATTGACTGAAATTTATTTATAAAATTTTGTTGAATGGAATGTCAGAGCCTATGTACTCATATTTTTAAATATGTCACGGTTTTCATAAATCACATAATTTTGTTACTAAATTATTATTTCATTATTTGCTACCATTAAAAAAGTAAACCTGCATGTGATTGATGGATATGAAAATTAAATTAGTGAACCCAAAGAGTTCCTACTGCGCTTGCTCATTCTTTTATTAATTGAAGATGCATTTGTTGCAGGTTTGTGCAGTATGCATGCTTTTAATGGGCTGGAATCATAAAATTACATTCTGCCTCTATTAATAGTTTAAAGTATCTATATTAATTAGACTATTTGCCATAAATTTTGTAAAATTTATAAAATTGGTTGAAATAATCACGATCATTCAACTTTATTTTTATTCATAAACAACTGATAGCTTTTATTACCTTTCTCAGCCAGATTTATTTCGCTAAATTTGTCCAAAGAAGGTGTTTAAATTCGCTGTTAAGTTTACAGTACTAGTAGTTTAGTGTACCATTATATCATTTCGTAATTATAAACAAATTCCCATATTCTCTTTAAATTATTTCACATAATATTTTGGAGGCTTTTTTACAGAGTTTGTGTAAATTTCTAAAAAAAATTAATAGTGAAAGTTTCTTTTTTCTGAAACTATTAGTGAAAGTTTTTTAAAATAGCCCTTTTTCCAACATCCTGCTTCAGTCCATAAACATAAATTGACATAAAATATATAATATATATATATATATATAATATATGTGTGCGTGTGCGTGTGCGCGTGCGCGTGCGCGTGCGCGTGCGCGTGCGCGTGCGCGTGCGCGTGCGCGTGCGCGCGTGCGTGCGTGCGTGCGTGCGTGCGCGCGTGCGTGCGTGCGTGCGTGCGTGCGTGCGTGCGTGCGTGCGTGCGTGCGTGCGTGCGTGCGTGCGTGCGTGCGTGCGTGCGTGCGTGTAAATATATATTAGCCGCTTTTTTCGTCATTAGTAGATCAATTGGTTTCTATGCCAAGAATTAATAATTAAGAACTTGATTTTGCGGCCCAAAAGCTATTATTGTACTTGATCCACTCTTATTGCTCAGATCTACAGGAGAGCGAGCGCCGGTGACGTAATTTTTGCGCATCTTTTTGCTAATGTTTAAAAATTATGCAATCGAAAATGAAAACAAAAATAACCTAAATATATGCCAACAATTATTTTCCATAAGACACTTAGTGTTCGTTTGATTTGGTTAGAAAAAACAAAACTTCAGGAACACTTTCCCTCGACTACTCCGAAAGAAGAGGAAGAAGGTGTTTGTTCAATTGTTATTAACTCTGCATTAGTATGTACGTATTCCTATTTTCAATTCAACTGCATAAGAACAGTGGATGCGACACATAAAAACAAGAGTAGCAGTTGCATAAAAATATGGAACCAAATTATTTATTCAGGGACACAAAATAAAATTTGCTTGAAAGTGAATTAAAATATTATGTTAATATTAAATAAAGTCCACATGTATTTTCAAAATTAACATTTTTAATTTATAAAACCTGTATTAAACTTAAACAAAAGTACATTTTTTTTTAAATAACTCCTTCATTAAAATGTGTTTAAAAAACCTTTTCTTAAACCTTATTTAACTATCGTAGCTTATTTAGACTCGTCAAATAGATTCAACATTTTTAGAAAAAAAGACAATGCAATACTTACATCTATAGTAGAAATGAAATAAATATCAACACTTCAATTAATTAAAATTCCTTCATTTGAGAAATAAAATACAGTAATGTAATAATATTTCTAGGGTCCAAAAGGAAAAACGGGAACCCTATAAGGTCACTCATTTGTATGTCTATCGCAGCCTGTTTGCTCGGAAATCCACTTGATGTTGAAACTTAAAATTTGGCATTGTAATCAATCTTATGAACTCACGTATACCTCAATAACTATAGCTCAAAAATATTCACATGGAAATTTTAGAGAGGCAAGAGGGTTACGGAAAATTACAGCGTTGATTCTAGATATCAACATGCTCCTTGCTTTACGCCTGTGACAGCTACAGCAAGCAATATATTTACGTTGTAATAAAATTAATATTTACATATAGTTCAATAGAGATACTATGTACTCTTAACATATATAAGAACCTATAAGAATAAGAAATCCTCATAATTCGAGTTCACTCATGCTTGACGGGATTTTCGTTATGTTGCATTTCTTTAATACATTGCTTTATTGTTATCGATCGACGGAATTTGCCGATTGACGAAATTTGAATCTAATGAAAACTTAAATTAGGAATTTAAATTTTTATTTAAATTTTGCAAGGTAAAACTCAAATTTACTGGGCCTTATAAATACTAAGACGCTATAATGTACAATATTTATTTTACGAAACGAATTTTTACATTGCAGTAAAATATATCTGGTTTCTTCAAGAAGTTTCGAATAATATTAAAAATAAATAAGAAGCACAAAAAATATAATACATTAAGTAAAATAACGATCGTTTATAAAAATAATAATATAAAACACAGTTGCCGCAACAGGCAACGAAGATGAACGTGGAGTCATCGACAAGACAACGTGTGGTTGCTTTGCTACCATTGTGTTGTCCCTTTCTATTTGAGTGGAAAGTATTAGACGAACTAAATAATTTTATATGTGATTTGTCTTCTGGACCTTATTATAAGGTCGGAACTTATTTGCTGAAGGTACCTTGTATTTAAAGTTATATTTCATCTCCAAACCGAAGACAATATAATACACGTGAACTAATGAATACGAAAATCGACAACCGCATATGTAAGGGTCCCATATAAAGTCGAACTATTCATTTAACTGCACAAAATGCTATATTAATCTTAATAATCTTAAAGATAGTGAAAATTGTTTTTTCGTTACAACGTGTTAATATTTGCAAAAGTAGTTCTAAATATAATATAAAACAATTTCAACAAATATTCGCACCTGTAAAGAAAGTAAAATTAAGATACAAGTTTAAAGAAAATTAAAAAACAAACGCTTCTAAAAATACTCAACTAAAAGCAACAAAATAATTATTGATCCTGTTTTCTCTGTCTATTCAGTAAATCTAGTCCGATTTTAGTGTAAGCCATATTTGTTATTGAGTAATATTTTAGTATAAAATCGGGGGGCATTTTTTCTCAAAAATAAATACTTTTGTTCCTCATTTTAATATTATGCGAATGGAAATGCTTAGTATTTCAGATTTCAATTTTCTCGTTGAACTGTGTTACTTCGTAGATATATTTCTTTTTCCATTAGTTACTTTTAAAGGAGTGGAAACGTGAACGTAAGCAACATTGTCAACACTTATTTTTATACGCCGCGTCATCTTCTTTTAGAATATTCATAACATAATAATTATCAACAGACACATTTTTATAAATAATTGTGTAACAAAGACAAAATGAATTGTAATGGTTACTTTTTTCTTTTTATACTAATACATTTCATTGTATTATTTATTAGTACCAGGTGACCGAGCGATGCTCGGTTTATTTCGAGTTTCCCATAGGAACTTGAAATTGCTTAGTTCATGGTATTAGATTTAGTATTAGATTTTCTTCTCTTTCCCCGTCCCTTTCCCTTCCCCTTCCCCTTTGCTTTCTTTTTCGGTCTCGTCTTCCCCCTCGCCTTCCCGTTCGCCTTCGCGTCTGCTCTCGCGTTCACCTTCCACTTCCCCTTCATCTTCCACTACACCTTATTCCCCTTCCCCACTTCTCATCTTCACCTCCCCTTCCCCATCCCTTTTCACATACCCCTTCCCCGTCCTTCCCTCCTAGTGGGTTACCCACCCTTTCGCCTCCCCTTCACACCCTCATCACACCCTTCTCCGTTCCTTCTTCCCCTTCACCGTCCCTTTCCCTTCACCCTCCCCTTCCCCGTCCCCTTCTCTTCCGCTCCCCCTTCCCCTTCCCCTTCCCTTCCACTCCCCTTCCCTAACCTTCCGCCCCCCTTTCCCTTCTCTTCCGCCCCCCCTTCCTCGTCCCTACCGATCGCCCCTTTCCTTCCGGTCCCCCTTCCCTTCCGCTTCCTTCCTTCCGTTCAGCTACCAAGTGAGACAATATATTTACCGAAATATAAACGTAAAATATTTTTTAAACTGACACTTCTATGTTCTGTTAAAATCATACATAATATTAATTGAATCTATAAGTAATTCTGAAAGCATGAAAAAAACAACGAAAAATTGGTAGATAAAAAGAAAAGAAAATAAACTTATTTGAGAAAAAATACGGCTTTTTTTAATTTTCACGCGATAAAGTTTAAGCATTGCATTACCAGTCCTTAAACCATCAAATTATCTTAAAAAATTATAATTCATATTTGTATCCATTAAATGATTTCAGATAGACGTCAAACAATCGTGCTGCATCAGTTGATTCAGATGACACAAAGTCGGCCAGAATTCACCGTCTTCGGAGTTTTGACGTTGGACCTCAATTTAGTACCGAAGTTCATTGGTCTCTCCACTACCTACGTCATTGTCATTGCTCAGTTTTATAACGTTAAATGGAAGTAAATTAATATTTTCTAAGTTATTAATTTTGTGTAAAGTATCCAAACCTTCAATGGACTTATTGATAAAATGTTTAAATATCAGTTCAACACAAATTACAGAGTAAGAAGTATATGAAAAATGAACATTATATAATAAATAACAATAGGAAAATGTAGAAAATATACATATCATTGTATAATAGATCCCTATGTATTATTTAAGTACATACAACCTATGTCTAAAGCAATTAATACTTAATTCTTGTTTCTTATGACGCAATTCAATTAAAAATGACTAAAACTGCATAAGTTTTAGTCATATTTATCATTTTTATTTGTTATATTTTTATCTTTTAAACAAACTTTAGCCTGATACTAATTAAGGTCTTGCGAACAAAGCTTGAAAAGAATTATTTATAACATGGACAATGGCGGCGTATTTAGAAATGTATATAAATATATTTGTAGCGGTCAATTCGTAATCAAACCAAAAATGGTTTTAGTTGAAATAGAAATTTTTAAACAATTTTAAATATTTATTAGATTAATAAATGGATAATCTTTTTTTCTATATTAATGGGTATAAATATTGTAGCATTACATTAAACTTTTAATTAATTGGTTTTCATATTTTATTTTGAACATTTATAGATGTTTTTAATTTACGATGATTTTTAAGTGACATTTTTCTTGCAAGATTCTTCGGGAAACATTTACTCCTTGAGTCACTTAATTATGATCGATTATCATTGTTACAGTCCATCACTATTTTATGTAATGGACGCTGACAGCTGATGAACAGGAAAATGTTACAGTTTGATAAAAAATTGCTATAAGTTATTGATTGAAGACTTTTTGGTTTAAAAATATTTGATGTATCTATAGTTCCTTAAACTATTTTCCAGTTTTATTTGTGTTTTCTTATCCAGAGCAATTTCTGCAATTGATATTTATGTGAAGAATTTTTCTTTAGTGAGCTGATTTTTTTGTTTGTAATTAAATATTTTGGATTTTTTCCTAACCAACATTTTTAATGTTACAATTAATTTTTATTGAATTTTTAAATATTTATTACCGATTTTTTTTCATTATTTGAATACAAAATCTGCATATTCCTTTGTATCTAGCTTTAGATAAAAATCGTCTTAAATAAACTGTCATTTATAATAACTATTGTCTCTTCCTGTCTTTTTGCATCACCTAATTCAACAAATTTGATTCAGAAAATTTAAACTTAACATAGTTTTACCCATTTTAATTGTTATATTTTTAATATACGAATAATTTTAAATGGTTAAGGTATACCAATCGAATAATATCAGTGTGTGCAAAATGATAAAAAATTCGCTGATGTATGTTATTTGCGGGCAAAATGTCAAACTACTTTTCCTCATTTGTCATTTCGTTATTGTTTTAAATTGGTAATGAAACCATCAAAACAACTACAAATAAAAGCCTATCGCACACGAGTAGAACGCCCACTACGAAGGTTCCGTACACATTTAGGCACCAATAAACAGTGTACATATAATTTAAGTGTACATATAATTTCAATTAAACTATTTATATATATAGTAATTTTTCACGACGTAAATATATTGCTACAATGTTTTCCACAGGCGTGAAACACGGTGTATATTTAAATATTTTTTTAACCATGTAGACATAAATGTGTTTCCTGGTACTTCTTTCAAACCCATAATGAATCTATACAATACAAAGTTGCTTTTGCAGCAGAGTTTAGTCTCTACGAAATGTTTACAGATCCAAATACATGCCACAAGTCTGTCCACTGTTACTCGTTAACTAGTAGAGTCTACTAGGCTGCAATAATTTTCCTTTTAATCTCGTTATATATACTACTATTGTGAATACACTTCAATTATTTAAAATAGCGGTTTAGTTGGTAGGGGATGAGAACACGTAACTAACGATAATGACCATTTCAAGACTTAATATTTCGTAAACGGACTTACTTCGAAAAAGCACAGGCATAATTGTACCCCAATATGTAGAAAAGGTACCCTACAAAAAATTCGTTTAAAGATTTTATTTGTATGCGTTATAAATATGTATAAAAAAATGCAGTTTTGTAGCACTAACAGTCTGTGAGTAAAACGATTGTGACGTACAGAGGGACAGTCAGACAGGCGGACATGGCAAAACTATAACAGTTCTTAGTTTGATTAAGAAACCCTATTTAAAAACAATTAAAATTAGACGCGAATAAAATTTAAACGTGTAACATTTTATGTATTGTATTCAATTATTGCAGGCAATAATCAAGCCACGTTAATTCTGTTGGCGTTAATTACCAATATTATTGAATATTTTTATATGTAACAATGAATACCGGTTCTAAATTTTTACGCGAAAGTTCTAATTTGAATAATCCGCACAAAAACTGGCGCCGTCCCTTCTGCAGTAAGGTGGAAAGTACATTTTGTTTATTATGCTTTGAAATTTATTGGAATTGGTGGATAACTTTACATATTGATGAAATTGGAAATGTATTTCTTGGATTTTAGCTGGCTCGCGATTATTTGTTCATCATCTACGCTGGTAAAGAAGTGATTATAAATTTTGTAGTCAAACAGTAAATTGTAAGAAATTTATTATAAATATAATAAGTTTTAATATTTTTTGAAGAGGTTTACTGGCTTCTAAGCCACAATTTTTTTCCTAAAACATTCGTTAGAAATTTTTATTTTCCAATAATTCCCACATTCATTGTGGCGCTATTTAATGTTAGTTAGGTAAATAATAAAATTAAATATATACAATCAATGAAAAATAAAAAAAAAAGTTATAATTTTAAATTCACGAATTTTTTTTTCATGGATTTTTTTCGAGTTAGTTCAATTATTTTGTGCGAATCTGTTATAGTTTCAAGTGGGTAGATAAACACGAAGTTATCCTGGCCATATAAACATCCTTTTATTACAGATTTGCAATATCTACGGGTTTAGACGTATGTGAAGAAATTTACAAGTAGTAATACACAGCAACAAATATTTATCAAATATTAAAATGAGTAATTACGCTTGAAGCTGGAGCGTCTTTTCGACGTCCCCGTCAAATGTGAATTACTAAATTTTTTGGACATCCCCATCAAATGTGAATGACTAAAAAGTTATTTTAAAACGAAAAAGAAGTTTCACTTGACATTTTTCATTTTAAATCCATTTTTGTAAAACATTAAACTTCAAATCGATGTACAATATTTCCCCTGCTTTCAATTTCTCAACTGCTTGTATCAACAGTTTCGAGACGTACAAGCAATTATGGAATCCAACGTTATACCTGTTACGACACATACATGATCGATTTTTTAATTGCTTTATCGAAATTTCTTTTCATTTTTAAAATAAGTATAGAAGCATTTTAATACCGAGCTAAACGAAAATATCCATAGCTTCAAGAACTGCTCTAATCTATAATTACGGACATTTATTGTCAAACAACACGTGGTCGTTGTATTATTTTCAAAAATTTCAAGTGAGAAAGACAACATTTAAAAATTTGCTATTAACAAAAACCGAACAATGTAGAAGTCCTGATTTCATTATGCTATTACTTAGGGAAAAATTAAAATGCTGCCCGTCACAATTTAGTAGCTTAATGACTGAAATGATATACTAGCCGCATTGGGCTGGGTGAGACTGGGCTACGCCAACTTAACCAACATGGCTTGACCCGATTTTACCCGACCCAGTGACACCTTTGTCAAGAGTTGCTACTTTATTATAAGCCCTAGTAAAAAGAATAGCGCAAATAACCGACAATACCAAGTAGTGGAATAAATACATTGTAACTAAATTTCAATTGTTCTTAAAAAATATAGTATTTTTTGGAAATACTTACGAATGCACTTGCAAATGATTTTCGTAAAAATCAGTTCGCGGCGTGTTATAAACACTAGATAAATTGAACTCGAATTGATTGCTGCATATTGTAACATTTTCTTATTTTAGAAAGAAAAAGTTTTTGTTCTTTATTCACTTTTAGCTTCATGTTCTCAAGGATCAACTGAATGATCAATAATATAATGATAAATGAGAAAAAGTTAAAAATAATTGAAAAATTAAACATTTATTAACAACACTACACAATTTTGACGTGCCACATTCGTGTAAATGAATAAGTACATGAAACATTAATAAATATATACATTTTATGCATAAATCTGATAAATTGAAGATAACATTTTGTTTAAAACGTTAAAAAGCCAGTCCACGATAAGATCACCTTCATTAGAATTAGAATTTGTTCAACATCGATACAGTTGGACTGGGAACTCGGGAACCAAACAAAATACGTTAATAAACTGAATACGCTTCTTTATACCATTATTGAACTTAAAAAAATAAAAATATTTTGAAAGTAAAATGGTTACCATTTTACCATTAGAAGTTCTAAGACAAATGTGTAAGCGTCATACTTTAATTTGAGTTCATTGAATACACTCCGTAACCAAACATTAAATTATATATGTTATGTTGCAATATTCCTTTTTTTTTAAGGACATGATAATTAAAATAATGCAAATTTAGATGATACACAGCATTCTCAGTGTATAAGGTATTGCCGAGACTGTTTCAATTAAATTCAAATGAGAATTAGTCTGAAAGCGAACAAGTTTAGGCAGCAACTGACAAGTTTGTATAGAATCGAATTAATTATTTATAGAATAATAATTTATTGCATTAATAATTTATTGAATCTAACTACTTCAAAGGAATAGAACAAAGATTTCATTAAATCTATATTCAATATATGTCGATCGAAAGATCCGGTTTATACCTGCGCCTATAGATGTTTCACATCAAAAAACTATCACAAAACATAACCATTACCATTAAGACAAAACCGATTGAAACCTTATTTTTAAAATTGGCTTAGTAGTTTTTAGAGATTACATCCGTAAATGGATACAGACTTAATCATAAACTTACATTCATACATTAATTACAGATGATTTGCTTCACCGTAGTGAGATAAAAAGAATTTACTGTAAAAAATCCCCGTTTCTATTTACCGCACTTTTAGCTTGGTAATAATTACAGAAGACTAAACGAAGTTTATAACTTGTCATACATTTAGATACGCCAAATAAAATTGTATAATAAAGGATAGGTAGAGATAATTATGAATTTTAGAAGGAGGAAAATTGGAAAAGAAATTAACAGTATAAAATGTATGTTAAATACATTTTATACTGTTAATTTCTTTTCCACCCTACACCCGATATTTTATTTTCAAGCACTGGTGCTGAGGAACATCTTTACACGCCAATTTAGTTCACTTTGCACGTACACTAAGGGAATCTGAGTACAAAACCAGTTTTCCAAAGCTAGCGTTTAAATAGTTATAACTGCATAAAATGTTCACAAAACACAAATGAATCCAGTAGATCTATATAGGCTGTTTCACCCCCTGCAGCATGTTTTAAAACTGCGTTTTTGTAAATATCAAGCCTTTCAAAATAAGTTTTAAAATTTTATGTGAAGGTTTTAAATTGAATTTTGGCAAGTAATTTTTGATTGTTTCTTATATATTGCAATATTTTATAATTTTTCTAACCAGTAAAATGAAAGTATTTTCTTTTTTTTTTAATTTGTGCATTTAATATTAGTTCGTTTATTCTGTTTTCACCAAAATAAATGTTAAGTTGGATGTATCATTTTGAAAATAAGTCACTTATATATTTCTGATAGACTATTATTGTGTACGACGCTCTATTTTAATAGAGTGGTAGAATTTTAAATCCAATTTGAACGTACATCTATTTAAAGGGGATTATTATTAAATAGAATCGGGTAATTCGCCATCCTTTTAGTAGACACTATTGGTTAGTGAAAGTTTGGTGATCAAACGTTTTTTTATGTAAAGTGACTGCCGCGCGCCCCGCACTGTACTCCGATTATACGCGAAAGCCACCTGGTGCAAAAATATTTCTTGACGTGTTGCGCTCGCAGCAACTGGAAAAATATTTTTAAACACAAATTAACTTTCACACTGTTTTATATAAAATTTAAAAACAATCGCAATCTAGATTGCGCGCTGTTCTCGGCATACTCGTGTTATTCTTCCCTTCAGCAGAAATACACACCCGTCTTCACTACCTGATGAACATCAACAAAATGCCGTAGGCTCCGCACTGCACGCCGATTACCCCCAAGAGCTACCTGGTGCTTAAATGTTTGTGAGGTGTTGCGCTCGCAGCAACTGGAATTATATTTTTGTACTCAATTTTCACACTATTTTATATTAAAATACAAAATTAAAAATGACCCCAATCAAGAATGCGCGGTGTTCTCGACATGCGCGTGATATTCTTTTCTTCCGCAGTAACACGTCCGTTTTCAACTGACGAATATCAACTAACTGCCGAGCGCTCTGGACTGCACGCCAATTACCCTCTGAAAGCCACCTGGTGGGTAAATATGTTTGTGACGTGTTACGCGCGCAGCAACTAACTATAAACACAAATTAGTATTCATATTGTGTTTTATACAAAACGTGAACTTAAAAACACTTCCGCAGAAACACGTTCGACTTCACCGTCTGACGAAAATAAATTAAATGCCGCGCGATCTGTACTGCTCGTCAATTACCCCCAATTGCCACTTGCAAATATGTTTGTGACGAGTTGCGCTCACAGCATCTAAAACAATAAAGAAATTAATTTTCACACATGAATTATTTTAAACACAAAATTGAAAGTAATCACAATCCGGAATGCGAGGTGTTCTCGGCTAGCGCGTGCTTTTTTCTTCTTCGCAGTAACACATCCATTTTCACCAACTCACGAATATCAACTAACTACCATGCGCTTCGCACTGCACGTTGATTACCCTCAAATGCCACCGGTTTTGTGACGTGTTGCGCTCCTGTAATTGGAACAACATTTTTAAACCCAAATTAATTTTAACAGAGATTTATATAAAACAGGAATTTTAAAACTATCATAATAGAGAATGCGCAGTGCTTGGCATCCGCGTGGTATTCTTTTATTCCGCAGTAACACGTCCGTCTTCACCATTTGAGGAATTTCAATTAACTGCTGTGCGCTTCGCACTGCACCCTGATTACTCCCGAAAACCAACAGCTGCATAAATTTGTTTCTGGGGATTACGCTCACAGCAAGTAGAATTATTATTTACAGACCAAATTAATTTTCACAAGCGACTTATTTAAAATATGATATTTGACAAATCACAATCTAGAATGCGCACATTTTTCGTCATGCGCGTTTTATTCTTCCTTTCCGAAGAAACACAGGCTGACAATTACCAATTAAATGCCGTGCGCTCCGTATTGCTAGCCAATTCCCCCAATTGCCAAGCAGTGCACAAAAATGTTGGTAACGGCTTGCGCTCCCAGGATCTGGAACAATATTTTAAAACACTAATTAGTTTTCACACTTCACGTATTTAAAACACGAATTTAAAAACGATAACAATCCAGAATGCATGATGTTCTAACATGCATGTGGAATATTTTTCTTCCGGAATACCACGTCCGTCTTCACAAACTGACGAATGTCAAATAACCGCTGCGCGTTCCGCACCGCTCACAGATTACCCCCAATTGCCACGTCCCGCGTAAACATGTTTGTGACGGGTTGTGCTCGCAACGAATATAACAAAATTTTTAAAACTTCCACGCGCTCCGCACTGCTCATCGAAAACCACCAATGACACGTGACGCGTAAACATGTTACAAATACAATATTTACAATAATTAATTTTCAAACTTGACGTATTTAAAACATGAATATAAAAACGATCACAATCCAGAATGCATGATGTTCTTAACATGCACGTGGAATATTTTTCTTCCGGAATAACACTTCCGTCTTCACAAACTGACGAATATCAACTAAATGCCGCGCGCTCCGTACTGCTCACCGATAACCTCCAATTGCCACGTGACGCGTAAACATCTTTGTGACTGGTTGTGCTCGCAACTGATGGAACATAACGAATTTAAAAACGATCACAACCCAGAATGCATGATGTTCTCAACATGCACGAGGAATATTTTTCTTCCGGAATAACACGTCCGTCTACACAAACTAAATACCCCCGAATACCCCCAATTGCCACGTGACGCGTTAAGATGTTTGGGACGGGTTGTGTTTGCAACGAAAATAACAACATTTTTAAAAACTTATTTGGTTTTCACACTTGACGTATCAGAATGCACGGTGTTCTGCTTTTCTTCCGGACATGCACGTGGTATGTTTTTTTTCCGGAGTAACACGGCCGGTTTAACAAACTGACAGATATCAAATAACTTCCACGCACTCCGCACTGCTCGGTAAACCCCCAATGCCATGTAATGCGTAAAAATGTTTCAAATACAATATTTTTTAACAATAATTAATTTTTCACGTGGCATTCTTTTCTTGCGTAGTAACACGTCCGTCTTCACAGATGACGAATACCAACTAACTTCTGCGTGCTCCGTAATGCTCGTTGATTACTCCAAATTGCCATGAGGCGCGTAAACATGTTTGCGAACGGCGCTCGTAACGGATGGACCAATATTTTAAAACTACTTATTTTTCACACTTGACTAAACTAAAACAAGATTTTAAAAACAATTACAACCCAAAATGCACGGCGTCCTCACATAAGCATGGTTTTCTTAATATCCGCAGTAAGACGATTATCGTCACCAACGGACGAACATGAACTAACTGCCGCGAAATTCGTACTGCTCACAGATTAATCCCAATTGCGACGTTGCTTGTTAACATGTTTAAAAGACAATATTATTAAACAATAATTAGTTTTCACACTTGACGTATTTAAAGCACGAATTTAAAAACAACCACAATCCAGAATGCACGATGTTCTCAACATGCACGTGGTATTCTTTTCTTCCGGAGTCACACGGCCATCTTCATAAACTGACGAATATCAACTAACCGTCGCGCGCTCCCCTCTGCTCACCGGTTATCCCCAATTCCCACTTAACGTGACAGTTTTTTAAACACTAATTAGTTTTCACACTTGTCATATTTAAAACACGACTTTAATTACAATCACAATCCAGAATGCACGATATTCTCAACATGCAAATGGTATTTAAAACTAGAATTTTAAAACAATTACAATATAGAATGCACGATGTTCTCAACATACACGTGGTATTCTTTTCTTCTGTAGTAACACGGCCGTCTTCACAGACTGACAAATGTCAACTAACCGCCGCGCGCTCTGAACTTGCCCACCGATCACACACATATGCCACGTGACGCGTAAATATGTTTGTGACGGGTTGTGTTCGCAACGGATGAAACAATATTTTTTAAACACTTATTACTTTCACACTTGATATATTTAAAATACGAACTTTAAAACAATGAATCCAGAATGTACGATGTTCTTAACATGCAGGTGGCATTCTTTTCTCCCGGAGTAACACGTCCGTCTTCACAGATGACGAATATCAACCAACTTCTGCGCGCTCCGCACTGCTCGTTGATTACCCCCAATTGCCACGTAACGCGTAAACATGTTTGTGACGGGTTGCGCTTGCAGCGGCTGAAACATTATTTTTCAACACCAATCAGTTTTTACACTTATTTTAAAAAAAAACACTCACAATCCAAATAGCAAGGTATGCTCAACATGCCCGTGATATTCTCTTCTTTCAGAGTAAGACGTCGGTCTTCACAAACTGACGAATATCAACTAACGGCCGCGCGCTCCGCATGTGCTCAACATACGCGTGGTATTCTCTTATTCCGGAGTAACATATTTATTTGAAAACACTCGCAAACAAGAATGCACGGTGTGCTAAACATGTCCGTGGTATTCTTTTCTTCCGGAGTAACACTTCCGTCGTCACAAACTGACGAATATCAACCAACTGCCGCGCACTCCGCAATGATCATTGATTACCACCAATTGCCACGTGACGTGTAAATATGTTTGTGACGGGTTGCGCTCGCTGCGGCCAAAACATTTTTTAACACAAATTAGTTTTCACACTTGACGTATTTAAAATACTAATTTAAAAACACTAAAAATCCAGAATGCACGGTGTTCTAAACATATTCGTGGTATTCTTTTCTTCGAGAGTAACATTTCCGTTCGTCACAAACTGACGAATATCAACCAACTGCCGCGCACTCCGCAATTATCATTAATCACCCCCAATTGACACGTGACGCTTAAACATGTTTGTATTGGATTGCGCTCGCAGCGGCAAAAGCAATATTTTTAAAACCTAATTAGTTTTCAAACTTGACGTATTTAAATTAAAAATTTCAAAATACTCACAATCCAGAATGCACGGCGTGCTCAACATGCCCGTGGTATGTTTTCTCCCGGAGTAACACGACTATCTTCAAAAGTGACGAATATCAACCAACTGTTATGCGCTTCGCCCTGCTCACCAATAACCACGAATTGCCAAGTGACGCGTAAACACGTTTGTGACGGGTTGCGCTCGCTGCGGCCGAAACATTATTTTTTAACACAAGTTAGTTTTCACACTTGACGTATTTGAAATATGAATATAAAAACACTCACAATCCAGAATGTACGGTGTGTAACATATTTGTGGTATTCTTTTCTTAACGAGTAACCACTTCCGTCACAAACTGACGAATATCAACCAACTGCCATGCGCTCCGCAATGCTCGCCAATAACCATGAATTGCCACGTGACGCTTTGTAGCGGGTAATGCTCGCAGCGGCTGGAACGTTATTTTTAAACACTTATTAATTTTCACACTTGCCGTATTTAAAATTCGAATTTAAAAACACTCACAATCCAGATGGCACGGTGTGCTCGACATGTCCGTGGTATTTTCTTCCGGAGTAACACATCCGTCTTCACAAACTGACGACTATCAACTAACTGCCGCCCGCACCGCACTGCTCGTTGAAAACCCCCACTCCCACGTGACGCGTAAATATGTTTGTGACGGTTGGCGCTTGCAGCGGCTGGAACATATTTTTTAACACTAATTAGTTTTTACCCTTACACTCATAATCTAGAATGCACTGTGTGCTAAACATATCCGTGGTGTTCTTTTGTTCCACAGTAACAGTTCCGTTCGTCACAAACTGACGAATATCAACCAACTGCCGCGCACTCCGTAATGATCGTTGATTACCCCCAATTGACAAGTGACGCGTAAACATGTTTGTGACGGTTTGCGCTTGCAGCGGCTGGAACATAATTTTTTAACACTAATTAGTTTTCACACTTTTATTTAAAATACGAATTTAAAAACCACTCACAATCCAGAATGCACGGTGTTCTTAACATATTCCTGGTATTCTTTTCTTCCGGAGTAACCACTTCCGTCACAAACTGACGAATATCAACCAACTGCCATGCGCTCCGCAATGCTCGCCAATAACCATGAATTGCCACGTGACGCTTTGTAGCGCGTGAGTGCTCGCAGCGGCTGGAACATTATTTTTAAACACTTATTAATTATTTTCACACTTACCGCATTTAAAATTCGAATTTAAAAACACTCACAATCCAGATTACACGGTGTGCTCGACATGTCCGTGGTATTTTCTTCCGGAGTAACACATCCGTCTTCACAAACTGACGACTATCAACTAACTGCCGCGCGCACCGCACTGTTCATTGAAAACCCCCACTCCCCCGTGACGCGTAAATATGTTTGTGACGGTTGGCGCGTGCACAGGCTGGAACATAAATTTTTAACACTAATTAGTTTTTACACTTACACTCATAATCTAAAATGCACTGTGTGCTAAACATATCCGTGGTGTTCTTTTGTTCCACAGTAACAGTTCCGTTCGTCACAAACTGACGAATATCAACCAACTGCCGCGCACTCCGCAATGATCGTTGATTACACCCAATTGACAAGTGACGCGTAAATATGTTTGTGACGGGTTGCGCTTGCAGCGGCTGGAACATAATTTTTTAACACTAATTAGTTTTTACACTTACACTCATAATCTAGAATGCACTGTGTGCTAAACATATCCGTGGTGTTCTTTTGTTCCACAGTAGCAGTTCCGTTCGTCACAAACTGACGAATATCAACCAACTGCCGCGCACTCCGCAATGATAGTTGATTACCCCCAATTGACAAGTGACGCGTAAACATGTTTGTGACGGGTTGCGCTTGCAGCGGCTGGAACATTGTTTTTAAACACTTATTAGTTTTCACACTTTTATTTAAAATACGAATTTAAAAACCACTCACAATCCAGAATGCACATTGTTCTTAACACATTCGTGGTATTCTTTTCTTCCGGAGTAACCACTTCCGTCACAAACTGAGGAATATCAACCAACTGCCATGCGCTAAGCAATGCTCGCCAATAACCATAAATTGCCACGTGACGCTTTGTAGCGGGTAATGCTCGCAGCGGCTGGAACATTATTTTTAAACACATTAATTTTCACACTTGCCGTATTTAAAATTCGAATTTAAAAACACTCACAATCCAGATTACACGGTGTGCTCGACATGTCCGTGGTATTTTCTTCCGGAGTAACACATCCGTCTTCACAAACTGACGACTATCAACTAACTGCCGCGCGCACCGCACTGCTCATTGAAAACCCCCACTCCCACGTGACGCGTAAATATGTTTGTGACGGTTGGCGCTTGCACAGGCTAGAACATAATTTTTAACACTAATTAGTTTTTACACTTGTAAGTGTACACTTACACTTACACTCATAATCTAGAATGCACTGTTTGCTAAACATATCCGTGGTGTTCTTTTGTTCCACAGTAACAGTTCCGTTCGTCACAAACTGACGAATATCAACCAACTTCCGCGCACTCCGCAATGATCGTTGATTACCCCCAATTGACAAGTGACGCGTAAACATGTTTGTGACGGGTTGCGCTTGCAGCGGCTGGAACATAATTTTTTAACACTAATTAGTTTTCACACTTGTATTTAAAATACGAATTTAAAAACCACTCACAATCCAGAATGCACGGTGTTCTTAACACATTCGTGGTATTCTTTTCTTCCGGAGTAACCACTTCCGTCACAAACTGACGAATATCAACCAACTGCCATGCGCTAAGCAATGCTCGCCAATAACCATGAATTGCCACGTGACGCTTTGTAGCGGGTAATGCTCGCAGCGGATGGAACATTATTTTTAAACACATTAATTTTCACACTTGCCGTATTTAAAATTCGAATTTAAAAACACTCACAATCCAGATTACACGGTGTGCTCGACACGTCCGTGGTATTTTCTTCCGGAGTAACACATCCGTCTTCACAAACTGACAACTATAAACTAACTGTCGCGCACACCGCACTGCTCGTTGAAAACCCCCACTCCCACGTGACGCGTAAATATGTTTGTGATGGTTGGCGCTTTCAGCGGCTGGAACATAATTTTTTACCACTAATTAGTTTTTACACTTACACTCATAATCTAGAATGCACTGTGTGCTAAACATATCAATGGTGTTCTTTTGTTCCACAGTAGCAGTTCCGTTCGTCACAAACTGACGAATATCAACCAACTGCCGCGCACTCCGCAATGATCGTTGATTACCCCCAATTGACAAGTGACGCGTAAACATGTTTGTGACGGGTTGCGCTTGCAGCGGCTGGAACATAATTTTTTAACACTAATTAGTTTTCACACTTTTATTTAAAATACGAATTTAAAAACCACTCACAATCCAGAATGCACGGTGTTCTTAACATATTCCTGGTATTCTTTTCTTCCGGAGTAACCACTTCCGTCACAAACTGACGAATATCAACCAACTGCCATGCGCTCCGCAATGCTCGCCAATAACCATGAATTGCCACGTGACGCTTTGTAGCGCGTGAGTGCTCGCAGCGGCTGGAACATTATTTTTAAACACTTATTAATTATTTTCACACTTACCGCATTTAAAATTCGAATTTAAAAACACTCACAATCCAGATTACACGATGTGCTCGACATGTCCGTGGTATTTTCTTCCGGAGTAACACATCCGTCTTCACCAACTGACGACTATCAACTAACTGCCGCGCGCACCGCACTGCTCATTGAAAACCCCCACTCCCACGTGACGCGTAAATATGTTTGGGACGGTTGGCGCTTACACAGGCTGGAACATAATTTTTAACACTAATTAGTTTTTACACTTACACTCATAATCTAGAATGCACTGTGTGCTAAACATATCCGTGGTGTTCTTTTGTTCCACAGTAGCAGTTCCGTTCGTCACAAACTGACGAATATCAACCAACTGCCGCGCACTCCGCAATGATCGTTGATTACCCCCAATTGACAAGTGACGCGTAAACATGTTTGTGACGGGTTGCGCTTGCAGCGGCTGGAACATAATTTTTTAACACTAATTAGTTTTCACACTTTTATTTAAAATACGAATTTAAAAACCACTCACAATCCAGAATGCACGGTGTTCTTAACACATTCGTGGTATTCTTTTCTTCCGGAGTAACCACTTCCGTCACAAACTGACGAATATCAACCAACTGCCATGGGCTCCGCAATGCTCGCCAATAACCATGAATTGCCAAGTGACGCTTTGTAGCGCGTGAGTGCTCGCAGCGGTTGAAACATTATTTTTAAACACTTATTAATTTTCACACTTGCCGCATTTAAAATTCGAATTTAAAAACACTCACAATCCAGATTACACGGTGTGCTCGACATGTCCGTGGTATTTTCTTCCGGAGTAACACATCCGTCTTCACAAACTGACGACTATCAACTAACTGCCGCGCGCACCGCACTGCTCGTTGAAAACCCCCACTCCCATGTGACGCGTAAATATGTTTGTGACGGTTGACGCTCGCAGCGGCTGGAACATAATTTTTTAGCACTAATTACTTTTTACACTTACACTCATAATCTAGAATGCACTGTGTGCTAAACATATCCGTGGTGTTCTTTTGTTCCACAGTAACATTTCCGTTCGTCACAAACTGACGATATCAACCAACTGCCGCGCACTCCGTAATGATCGTTGATTACCCCCAATTGACAAGTGACGCGTAAACATGTTTGTGACGGGTTGCGCTTGCAGCGGCTGGAACATAATTTTTTAACACTAATTAGTTTTCACACTTTTATTTAAAATACGAATTTAAAAACCACTCACAATCCAGAATGCACGGTGTTCTTAACACATTCGTGGTATTCTTTTCTTCCGGAGTAACCACTTCCGTCACAAACTGACGAATATCAACCAACTGCCATGCGCTCCGCAATGCTCGCCAATAACCAATGCTCGCCAATAACCATGAATTGCCAAGTGACGCTTTGTAGCGCGTGAGTGCTCGCAGCGGCTGGAACATTATTTTTAAACACCTATTAATTTTCACACTTGCCGCATTTAAAATTCGAATTTAAAAACACTCACAATCCAGATTACACGGTGTGCTCGACATGTTCGTGGTATTTTCTTCCGGAGTAACACATCCGTCTTCACAAACTGACGACTATCAACTAACTGCCGCCCGCACCGCACTGCTCGTTGAAAACCCCCACTCCCACGTGACGCGTAAATATGTTTGTGACGGTTGGCGCTTGCAGCAGCTGGAACATAATTTTTAACACTAATTAGTTTTTACACTTACACTCATAATCTAGAATGCACTGTGTGCTAAACATATCCGTGGTGTTCTTTTGTTCCACAGTAACATTTCCGTTCGTCACAAACTGACGATATCAACCAACTGCCGCGCACTCCGTAATGATCGTTGATTACCCCCAATTGACAAGTGACGCGTAAACATGTTTGTGACGGGTTGCGCTTGCAGCGGCTGGAACATAATTTTTTAACACTAATTAGTTTTCACACTTTTATTTAAAATACGAATTTAAAAACCACTCACAATCCAGAATGCACGGTGTTCTTAACACATTCGTGGTATTCTTTTCTTCCGGAGTAACCACTTCCGTCACAAACTGACGAATATCAACCAACTGCCATGGGCTCCGCAATGCTCGCCAATAACCATGAATTGCCAAGTGACGCTTTGTAGCGCGTGAGTGCTCGCAGCGGCTGGAACATTATTTTTAAACACTTATTAATTTTCAAACTTGCCGCATTTAAAATTCGAATTTAAAAACACTCACAATCCAGATTACACGGTGTGCTCGACATGTCCGTGGTATTTTCTTCCGGAGTAACACATCCGTCTTCACAAACTGACGACTATCAACTAACTGCCGCGCGCACCGCACTGCTCGTTGAAAACCCCCACTCCCATGTGACGCGTAAATATGTTTGTGACGGTTGGCGCTCGCAGCGGCTGGAACATAATTTTTTAACACTAATTATGTTTTTACACTTACACTCATAATCTAGAATGCACTGTGTGCTAAACATATCCGTGGTGTTCTTTTGTTCCACAGTAACAGTTCCGTTCGTCACAAACTGACGAATATCAACCAACTGCCATGCGCTCCGCAATGCTCGCCAATAACCATGAATTGCCAAGTGACGCTTTGTAGCGCGTGAGTGCTCGCAGCGGCTGGAACATTATTTTTAAACACCTATTAATTTTCACACTTGCCGCATTTAAAATTCGAATTTAAAAACACTCACAATCCAGATTACACGGTGTGCTCGACATGTTCGTGGTATTTTCTTCCGGAGTAACACATCCGTCTTCACAAACTGACGACTATCAACTAACTGCCGCCCGCACCGCACTGCTCGTTGAAAACCCCCACTCCCACGTGACGCGTAAATATGTTTGTGACGGTTGGCGCTTGCAGCAGCTGGAACATAATTTTTAACACTAATTAGTTTTTACACTTACACTCATAATCTAGAATGCACTGTGTGCTAAACATATCCGTGGTGTTCTTTTGTTCCACAGTAACATTTCCGTTCGTCACAAACTGACGATATCAACCAACTGCCGCGCACTCCGTAATGATCGTTGATTACCCCCAATTGACAAGTGACGCGTAAACATGTTTGTGACGGGTTGCGCTTGCAGCGGCTGGAACATAATTTTTTAACACTAATTAGTTTTCACACTTTTATTTAAAATACGAATTTAAAAACCACTCACAATCCAGAATGCACGGTGTTCTTAACACATTCGTGGTATTCTTTTCTTCCGGAGTAACCACTTCCGTCACAAACTGACGAATATCAACCAACTGCCATGGGCTCCGCAATGCTCGCCAATAACCATGAATTGCCAAGTGACGCTTTGTAGCGCGTGAGTGCTCGCAGCGGTTGAAACATTATTTTTAAACACTTATTAATTTTCACACTTGCCGCATTTAAAATTCGAATTTAAAAACACTCACAATCCAGATTACACGGTGTGCTCGACATGTCCGTGGTATTTTCTTCCGGAGTAACACATCCGTCTTCACAAACTGACGACTATCAACTAACTGCCGCGCGCACCGCACTGCTCGTTGAAAACCCCCACTCCCATGTGACGCGTAAATATGTTTGTGACGGTTGACGCTCGCAGCGGCTGGAACATAATTTTTTAGCACTAATTACTTTTTACACTTACACTCATAATCTAGAATGCACTGTGTGCTAAACATATCCGTGGTGTTCTTTTGTTCCACAGTAACAGTTCCGTTCGTCACAAACTGACGAATATCAACCAACTGCCATGCGCTCCGCAATGCTCGCCAATAACCATGAATTGCCACGTGACGCTTTGTAGCGCGTGAGTGCTCGCAGCGGCTGGAACATTATTTTTAAACACTTATTAATTTTCACACTTGCCGCATTTAAAATTCGAATTTAAAAACACTCACAATCCAGATTACACGGTGTGCTTGACATGTCCGTGGTATTTTCTTCCGGAGTAACACATCCGTCTTCACAAACTGACGACTATCAACTAACTGCCGCGCGCACCGCTCTGCTCGTTGAAAACCCCCACTCCCATGTGACGCGTAAATATGTTTGTGACGGTTGGCGCTCGCAGCGGCTGGAACATAATTTTTAACACCAATTATGTTTTTACACTTACACTCATAATCTAGAATGCACTGTGTGCTAAACATATCCGTGGTGTTCTTTTGTTCCACAATAACAGTTCCGTTCGTCACAAACTGACGAATATCAACCAACTGCCATGCGCTCCGCAATGCTCGCCAATAACCATGAATTGCCAAGTGACGCTTTGTAGCGCGTGAGTGCTCGCAGCGGCTGGAACATTATTTTTAAACACTTGTTAATTTTCACACTTGCCGCATTTAAAATTCGAATTTAAAAACACTCACAATCCTGATTACACGGTGTTCTCGACATGTTCGTGGTATTTTCTTCTGGAGTAACACATCCGTCTTCACAAACTGACGACTATCAACTAACTGCCGCCCGCACCGCACTGCTCGTTGAAAACCCCTACTCCCACGTGACGCGTAAATATGTTTGTGACGGTTGGCGCTTGCAGCGGCTGGAACATAATTTTTAACACTAATTAGTTTTTACACTTACACTCATAATCTAGAATGCACTGTGTGCTAAACATATCCGTGGTGTTCTTTTGTTCCACAGTAACATTTCCGTTCGTCACAAACTGACGATATCAACCAACTGCCGCGCACTCCGTAATGATCGTTGATTACCCCCAATTGACAAGTGACGCGTAAACATGTTTGTGACGGGTTGCGCTTGCAGCGGCTGGAACATAATTTTTTACCACTTATTAGTTTTCACACTTTTATTTAAAATACGAATTTAAAAACCACTCACAATCCAGAATGCACGGTGTTCTTAACACATTCGTGGTATTCTTTTCTTCCGGAATAACCACTTCCGTCACAAACTGACGAATATCAACCAACTGCCATGCGCTCCGCAATGCTCGCCAATAACCATGAATTGCCAAGTGACGCTTTGTAGCGCGTGAGTGCTCGCAGCGGCTGGAACATTATTTTTAAACACTTATTAATTTTCACACTTGCCGCATTTAAAATTCGAATTTAAAAACACTCACAATCCAGATTACACGGTGTGCTCGACATGTCCGTGGTATTTTCTTCCGGAGTAACACATCCGTCTTCACAAACTGAAGACTATCAATTAACTGCCGCGCGCACCGCACTGCTCGTTGAAAACCCCCACTCCCATGTGACGCGTAAATATGTTTGTGACGGTTGGCGCTCGCAGCGGCTGGAACATAATTTTTTAACACTAATTAGTTTTTACACTTACACTCATAATCTAGAATGCACTGTGTGCTAAACATATCCGTGGTGTTCTTTTGTTCCACAGTAACAGTTCCGTTCGTCACAAACTGACGAATATCAACCAACTGCCGCGCACTCCGCAATGATCGTTGATTACCCCCAATTGACAAGTGATGCGTAAACATGTTTGTGACGGGTTGCGCTTGCAGCGGCTGGAACATAATTTTTTAACACTAGTTAGTTTTCACACTTGTGTTTAAAATACGAATTTAAAAACCACTCACAATCCAGAATGCACGGTGTTCTTAACACATTCGTGGTATTCTTTTCTTCCGGAGTAACCAATTCCGTCACAAACTGACGAATATCAACCAACTGCCATGCGCTCCGCAATGCTCGCCAATAACCATGAATTGCCAAGTGACGCTTTGTAGCGCGTGAGTGCTCGCAGCGGCTGGAACATTATTTTTAAACACTTATTAATTTTCACACTTGCCGCATTTAAAATTCGAATTTAAAAACACTCACAATCCAGATTACACGGTGTGCTCGACATGTCCGTGGTATTTTCTTCCGGAGTAACACATCCGTCTTCACAAACTGACGACTATCAACTAACTGCCGCGCGCACCGCACTGCTCGTTGAAAACCCCCACTCCCACGTGACGCGTAAATAAGTTTGTGACGGTTGGCGCTTGCAGCGGCTGGACCATAATTTTTACAACTAATTAGTTTTTACACTTACACTCATAATCTAGAATGCACTGTGTGCTAAACATATCCGTGGTGTTCTTTTGTTCCACAGTAACATTTCCGTTCGTCACAAACTGACGAATATCAACCAACTGCCATGCGCTCCGCAATGCTCGCCGATAACCATGAATTGCCAAGTGACGCTTTGTAGCGCGTGAGTGCTCGCAGCGGCTGGAACATTATTTTTAAACACTTATTAATTTTCACACTTGCCGCATTTAAAATTCGAATTTAAAAACACTCACAATCCTGAATTACACGGTGTTCTCGACATGTTCGTGGTATTTTCTTCCGGAGTAACACATCCGTCTTCACAAACTGACGACTATCAACTAACTGCCGCCCGCACCACACTGCTCGTTGAAAACCCCCACTCCCACGTGACGCGTAAATATGTTTGTGACGGTTGGAGCTTGCAGCGGCTGGAACATAATTTTTAACACTAATTAGTTTTTACACTTACACTCATAATCTAGAATGCACTGTGTGCTAAACATATCCGTGGTGTTCTTTTGTTCCACAGTAACATTTCCGTTCGTCACAAACTGACGAATATCAACCAACTGCCGCGCACTCCGTGATGATCGTTGATTACCCCCAATTGACAAGTGACGCGTAAACATGTTTGTGACGGGTTGCGCTTGCAGCGGCTGGAACATAATTTTTTAACACTAATTAGTTTTCACACTTTTATTTAAAATACAAATTTAAAAACCATTCACAATCCAGAATGCACGGTGTTCTTAACACATGCGTGGTATTCTTTTCTTCCGGAGTAACCAATTCCGTCACAAACTGACGAATATCAACCAACTGCCATGCGCTCCGCAATGCTCGCCAATAACCATAAATTGCCACGTGACGCTTTGTAGCGGGTAATGCTCGCAGCGGCTGGAACATTATTTTTAAACACATTAATTTTCACACTTGCCGTATTTAAAATTCGAATTTAAAAACACTCACAATTAAGATTACACGGTGTGCTCGACATGTCCGTGGTATTTTCTTCCGGAGTAACACATCCGTCTTCACAAACTGACGACTATCAACTAACTGCCGCGCGCACCGCACTGCTCGTTGAAAACCCCCACTCTTATGTGACGCGTAAATATGTTTGTGACGGTTGGCGCTCGCAGCGGCTGGAACATAATTTTTTAACACTAATTAGTTTTTACACTTACACTCATAATCTAGAATGCACTGTGTGCTAAACATATCCGTGGTGTTCTTTTGTTCCACAGTAACAGTTCCGTTCGTCACAAACTGACGAATATCAACCAACTGCCTCGCACTCCGCAATGATTGTTGATTACCCCCAATTGACAAGTGACGCGTAAACATGTTTGTGACGGGTTGCGCTTGCAGCGACTGGAACATAATTTTTTAACACTAATTAGTTTCCACACTTGTGTTTAAAATACGAATTTAAAAACCACTCACAATCCAGAATGCACGGTGTTCTTAACACATTCGTATTATTCTTTTCTTCCGGAGTAACCACTTCCGTCACAAACTGACGAATATCAACCAACTGCCATGCGCTCTGCAATGCTCGCCAATAACCATGAATTGCCAAGTGACGCTTTGTAGCGCGTGAGTGCTCGCAGCGGCTGGAACATTATTTTTAAACACGTATTAATTTTCACACTTGCCGCATTTAAAATTCGAATTTAAAAACACTCACAATCCTGATTACACGGTGTTCTCGACATGTTCGTGGTATTTTCTTCCGGAGTAACACATCCGTCTTCACAAACTGACGACTATCAACTAACTGCCGCCCGCACCGCACTGCTCGTTGAAAACCCCCACTCCCATGTGACGCGTAAATATGTTTGTGACGGTTGGCGCTCGCAGCGGCTGGAACATAATTTTTTAACACTAATTAGTTTTTACACTTACACTCATAATCTAGAATGCACTGTGTGCTAAACATATCCGTGGTGTTCTTTTGTTCCACAGTAACAGTTCCGTTCGTCACAAACTGACGAATATCAACCAACTGCCGCGCACTCCGCAATGATCGTTGATTGCCCCCAATTGACAAGTGACGCGTAAACATGTTTGTGACGGGTTGCGCTTGCAGCCACTGGAACATATATTTTTAACACTAATTAGTTTTTACACTTGTGCCAAAACTAATTAGTGAAAACCATGAATTGCCACGTGACGCTTTGTAGCGTGTAGTGCTCGCAGCGGCTGGAACATTATTTTTAAACACTTATTAATTTTCACACTTGCTGTATTTAAAATTCGAATTTAAAAACACTCACAATCCAGATTGTACGGTATGCTCGACATGTCCGTGGTATTCTTTTCTCCCGTAATAACTCGTCCGTCTTCACAAACTGACAAATATCAACTAACTGACGCGCACTCCACAATTCTCGTTTCTTAATCCCAATTGTCATGTGAAAATGTAAACACGTTTGTAGGGTATGTGCTCACAATGGATGAAACAATGTTTTTTAACACTAGTTAGTTTACACACTTGACATATTTAACTCGTTGATTATCCCCAATTGCCACGTGTCGCGTAAACAAGTTGCGCTCGCAGCGGCTGGAACATTATTTTTAATCACTTATTAGTTTTCACACTTGACCTAGTTAAAAACACTCAATCCAGAATGCACGTGTACTCAACATGCACTTAATATTTTTTTCTGACAAACTGACGAATATCCGCTAATTGCCGCGCGCTCTGCACTGCTCTTTGATTACCCGCAATTGCCACGTAACGCGTAAACATGTTTGTGGCGGGTAGTGCCCGCAGCGGCTGGACCATTATTGTTAAACACTGATTAGTTTTCACACTTGACATATTTAAAATACGAACGCTCCGCACTGCTCGCCAATTACCTCAAATTTCCACGTGACGCGTAAATATGTTTGTGGTGGGTTGTGTTTGCAACGGATGGAACAATATTTTTAAACATTAATTAGTTTTTACACTTGACGTATTTCAAATACGAATTTAAAAATAATCACAATTCAGAATGCACGGTGTTTCAAACATGCGAGCGGTAATCTTTTCTTCCGCAGTAAGACGTTTATCTCCACCATTTGGCGTGTGTCAACTATCTGCAGCGCGCTCCGCATGTCTTGCCGATTATTTCCAAATTCAAGATGGAGCGAAAACATCTTTGTGACTTGTTGAGCTCGCAGCGGCTGGAAAAATATTCTTAAACACAAAATAATTTCCACACTTGACTTATTTAAAATTCGAATTTAAAAACAATCCCAATCCAGAAGACACGGTCTTCTCGGAATGCGCGTTGTATTCTCTTCTCCCAGAGTAATACGTCCATCTTCACCATCTCCCGGATATCAACTAACTGCCGCGCACTCTACACTGCTCGCCGAGTTCCTTCAAACTGGTTCTTCATGCACATATTATATTTTGAATTATATTTCATTTACTTTAAATAAGAGTTTGTTATATTGAGAATACTTCGTTTCATATAATAAATCCATAATCCCAGAGGTTATGGGCCCAGTATGTAAAAGTAATGTAAAAGAACAGAAGGAAACGGCAAAGAAAAATTAAAATTGTTTTTGAAAATTCATTGAATGAACGCATAATCCAAGATTTACTATTTTTTGACATATTTATTTGGTTTACAGAATAATATAATGTTACAAGTTTTTATTTATTTATTAGCTTTATGTATAGTACATATGGCGGAGTGAGCGGAGTATCTTCCAGTTAACCATAACAATTTGTATTGAAATTTAGTTTGTAGACTTAAGAGATTTTACAATGAAAATTCTTCATAGCACATTATACAAAAAATATTTAAAAAATACAAAAGTAATTTAAAAAAGAACAAAATATTGACATGATTTGGGATGGGAAAGACAAGAAAGAGCAAGGACACAAAGGAAAAGGTTTCAGGAGATGCTGGACTTTTTCACTCGATCTTTGAAAATATTTAGAGACGTGATTTTCCTGATGTCAGGATCCAGGTGATTCCAAATGTTTCTTTTCCAATTTTTCCATATTTTATGAATGCTTCTTTATTTTAAATGAAAAAATTAGTATTACATTATAATTTGCTAAACTAAATGGTGGAGCTTGGAAGACGTACGAATATGAATGACATGAGCATTAAACTAACTTCTACTTTTCACAAAAAAATACTTAGTCTTGAAAAAATTGGCATGTTTAACCAAAATTAATAATTGAAATTAAAAAAATTAGCTACGAATATGTGTTGAATTACATATTGTCAAAATTAAATTTTTTTTGTTTTACAAATACAATATAATAAAGTTACAGACATCGAAAAAACGTGTCTGAAAAAGCGTAAGTTTGATAAGAATAATTAATCATTCTTTTGCAATTGTTGTCTTACTTTCACATTTTGGACAATTCAAAATATATATAAATAAAACTTATTGTTATAAAACGAACGAATTATGATTTATAGAGAAATAAAAATAAACGTCAAGTGAGACGTCAAGTGAGAACTAGGTAGATGGAATAGTGAGTTAATAAAGTTCCACAATACACGCAGCCAAACGAACACAGAAACGTATTTGATTTGTCTTGATAGCAAAACTTTATATGGAAAACAATATTCCGAAAACTACCATTCATAAATATCGTATTCTCATTAAATAATATACCTCCATTTTATTGTATCTGGTTAATAAATTACTTTAATTATTATATTGACTTTTATTTTCACCACTTACTAAATTAAATGCAACAAAAGATGCAATAACCATGGCGCAAATTTACACGACTTTCTCAGTAATCACATGTAAATGTATTACTAGGGTCAAGGTTGACTCAAGAATCATTGAACTAGTGGTATTTAATGTATATTTTCTAGTATATTTTTAATGGATTTTCGATATTTTTTATTGTCAATTTGTGCTTTAAATATTGGATAGGACTTGGTCAATAAAGTAAATCAATAAAATATTGAAATTACTTATTAGCACGGTACGTCTACATTTGTTTGCCGTTATATTTTTTATAACATTCACGTAAGATTTTTTTCAATATCAAAGGTTAAGATTACAGCCCTTATATATTAAAGAATATACATTAAAAACTATGTATTTCGAAAAATATTTTACAGTTGACGATTATATGGCATAAAAAAATCGATATGGAAAAATAAAATTATTCACGAAAAATGTATCAAATTTGTAAATTCCTTACTTTTTTTTACAAACTTCACAATGAATTCATCGTTAAACATTACACATTTAAAATACAAAAAGTATGAAGATATATTTGACTACCTTTAAGTATTTAATTTACGTTACAGTATTTAATTTACGTTACTTTTTTTAATTATTGACCCAAGCCAGCCACACTTCTTCCTAAATTAATGAAATATCAAATTAAGGAAAGGAAACGATATCAGAAGTTAGATACAATAATAAAACCAGTGACCTTGAATGTGAAGTAAAAACATGCACAATTGTTATTTCTTGTTTGGCACAATATATTCGCGATGTCAAGGTTTAAATTCCTTTTCAAAACTACCCTACGAACAATAATTTGTTATCCAATCGTTCAATCATATGCCAGTGTCACCTTTAAAACAATTTCCTCTAAGTCATTAATATTTGTAAGCAGATTAGTTAGTTACATTATGCATATTAGAGTTAAACTAAGGCGTTTAGAAATAATAGTTGACTCACCATGTTCATCGAACGATTCTGCCAATTGATGAAAACAAGTACTGAATGCAGTCCTCGTCCTTGAAATGGAAGCATCCACTTCTGGTATTGTTAAACATGGGCGTATTCGTGCAGAAGAACTGAAGGATTCATGTGATGTCAACAGCTCGTCGTGCTTTATTCCTCTCACGCCTTGATCCAGATTCATTATCTCCTGATATTTTAACTTGGATCATTTGATCGTATTTTAATTTATATCACTTTATTTACGTACACTTCAACGATATGGCAAGGGTATGCACTCACAAGTCTGACAGCACGCGTATTTATACTATTTCTGAATTCTGAGCAAATAATTATATGAATTTAGAGTTTATAACAATTTTATAATTTACGCACGGCAAAAATTAACCAAATTGCAAATGTAAGTGGCGCAATATACATATAGAATATAATAGAATCAAATAATATCGATGCAACTAAACGTATCGGAAAATGTCACGAACGTCAAACACCATGCGGCACGGTGTGACTTCGACGAATGCTCGGCAAAAACTAATTTCGGCGCGCGCTCCGACCGCCCTTTATAGAGGCCAGTAGCGCTCCCCCCTCCACCCCTTCCCCTCTCGATCTTTGTATTTTATTATTATACTAGCTATTACCTAAAATTTTGAAAATTAAAAAAAGATTTACCGTATTTGATTTCAACTCAAAATAATGTTCTAAATGAAATCTAAATTATTGCGAGGTTGGGTAATAACTGTCTGCTTGATACCTTTATAACGGCCAGATTAGGTTAAAATATTGTTTTCCATGTAATAATTTTTGTATTTTAATATATGATTGGTTGCCTATGAAACTGATGTATTATTTAAGTAAAAGAAATTAATATCAGTTATAGATGCCCTTTCCTGTGATATTGTCATATTTTATTATCATAATTATGGAAAAATACCGGCGAGCAAGATTAATTCTTTCTTAAGACCTTTTCATTATTTGTGCGATACGATACCAAGCTTTATGTGAATGAAATAAATTATTTAATGTACATTAATGTTATAGTTAGTGTAGTAACTATTTAGTAGATTTCAGTTAATATTTAAGCGTTTTATGTGAAACGCGTTAAGGGAAAATTTTATTTCCCTGACTTAAATTATTTTGATAAATTCAAATTTCTTACCTTGTACCGTAGCATTATTCCAAAATTATTTAAAAATTAAGGGTGTGGCGAGGACAAAGACCACAAAAATTTAAATAAAATAGTTTTTATTTATATTTAAAAATAGTTTTTATTTATATTTAAAAACAAATGACTGCGGGTATATTCCGCCTTCAAATAAAATGAATACAGTGGTGACCGAAACTAATACAGTGGCGACTTGGCCCGCGAATGTAATTATTTGTGACCAAAATTATTAAGAATATTAGGGTCAAGGTTCATTTAATTTCATTTTGATCCTATAACCAAACTTACTCTTTTCATAGCTTTTCTGTGCGTTATATATAATTATTTGCCCTATAAGAAAACACTCTTCTTTAGAAACACTCTTCTTTAGAAACACTCTTTTTAAGAAACACTCTTTTTAAGAAACACTCTTTTTAAGAAACACTCTTTTTAAGAAACACTCTTTTTAAGAAACACTCTTTTTAAGAAACACTCTTTTTAAGAAACACTCTTTTTAAGAAACACTCTTTTTAAGAAACACTCTTTTTAAGAAACACTCTTCTTAGTTACATCAATAAATGCAATTACTTCACTCCTCTTGCTAGAGATTTTAACTCGTAATTTATTATAATTGTTATGTTTACAATACCGAAGTTATGAATCTTAACAAAACAATATTCTATAATAGTTCAATGATGTAAGATTATTCCTTAGATTACATCACTAATAAATTAAAATGTCCGACACTATCTACGAATCTTTGTGATTGTATTCGTATCATCATTCAACCAGACTGTGGCGAAGTCTACAGTATAGTAACTTGTTTATCATTCAATATATGTATGTACTTATGTACGGTGTGCTATTTGAGTTTTATCCTGCCGTGTTAGTATACATTTGTTTATTATGAAAACAAAGGATATATTTTGCTAATTAAATTCAAATAGATTTAGTCCTAAATTTACGGCAATATTTAAATAAACAAATCATTCTAACTTTATTGCTTGGCAGCTGAACAGAGATTTATATTTAACCAACGACTCCGGCTGGCTTCACATTCACACGTAGTTGTCGGTAAAGAAAATTCTCAAATATATAGATTTTCTCTAACTTAATCTGTATTTCTTGTCACAGACCGGTTACATTTATTTACACAACACTTACATTAATATACCTTTGTGGATTTTTTATGACTTTATTCGTAAAGCAAGATAGCATATATTAAAAATTTTTCAGTTCTTCTTACATTAAAAAAAATATATACATATTAAAATGCTTTGAAAGAGGAACTTCATGGTTCCGTAATGAATATTAATGCAATATCTTACTAAAAACATAGGTTTTTTTTAAGAAATATTCTGGCGTGATATCTTAATAAGATTTCCGAAAATATTTCCAGTCAAAATAGAATTTCAAATTGTCCAATGAATGCGATTTTGGCACCATTAATAGTATTTCTCTAAATTTGTAAAACTCATTTTTTTATCACGTTTCGTAATGATACAGACTGAATTGTAAGTAATCTTATTCATAACCAAATTCCTAGTATATACAGCAAAGTAATTATTTAAATTTTATTTTGTGTTACTTGGTAAGCTTGGTTTTATGTGTAATTATGAAACAACGATAAAGCATTTTGTTCAAAAAAAGTGTCTGTTAATTTAAAATAAAATTGTCGGAAGTTCGTTTTGTTCATATAGTCGTTTCAATTTCAATGTTTTTCGGTAATTTAAATAAATGATGGTATGACTGGTGAAAAAATTATTTTTTTTATAGACTTATTAAATAAAAGCAAATATCCAAATATTTTTTTATTTATTTTTCAACATATGTTCTGAAGACACAGTAGCTGAAATTATGGAAAAGTGTTTTTGAAAGATATAACTAGCCCTTTCAAACGATTTTTCATAACAGATATAGAATTTGAAAATAATTTGATTGCTCAATTTGCCCCTAAAATATCGAAAATTAATATATTTGATTGCATGCCACGTATACGTGCGGATAATGTGATGTATTATAATTCCAAATTTCAAGTTTCCACTATGAACTGTTTCGGAGAAAAACGGTTGCGAAAGCATCAAACAAAATTACACAATCTCATAAAATTTATTTGTTTCGCGTATTGACAATTCGAACGAAGAATAAGGGCAAACAAGCGGAGGGTACAAATGTTATGTTTGAAGGGTACGGGACATCTCCCGTCGATCTCATATCGACGAAGTCATAGGCACAGGTACTAGGTAAATATAAAGCCAGTATTAAATTAAAAATAATTGCCAAAAACCAGTAAATACCGCCATCTAGCGGAGAATTATAAGTGGCGATTTAATATTTTCGTGGTCGATCTCCATGAAATATAGTATCGTGGTTTGTAACACAGAGGTTAGCCGAGTTTCTACGATATAAAATTACAGTTCAATTAGGTTCCTCCTAGGTTTTTGTGTAATGCATGCACAGACATGACCCGCTTACCATTTTGTTATATAAATTAAAATTAATATGTGAGATAAGAGATGAAAATACTTAAAATGAGACACTGTTTGGCAGGCATCCTTACCAACGTTTCCCTCCCAATCATAAAAAGGTACAACAAATTTTCAGTCAATTTCTAACCTTGGTTTTTAAAAATCTATACATAATTCTATTCGCTTTATGTTTTAATATCAAAGTAAAGATAATAAAGCAGAAATTAATGCAAACTCAATAAAAAAACGTGTGAATATTTATATATTACAAGGAAAAATGTATCGAAAAAATGAAGCTCCGACGTAATTATCTCTGGTTTTTTTCCCTATTTTCTTTTGTTTATTTTATATTTTTTTGAAGTAAATTTTAACGCTGGCAATGTTCAATGTTCACGTGGGAAAAATTTATTAGAGCCATTTTTAAAATCAAATAAAAACAAGTAGTGGCGTCCGTCGAATTAGAATTTCCATGAGGTTTTATTATGTATTTCTTGAGTTTTGTATAAGCAAATAACCGTTACATGCTTAATTCGAATTAAAGGAATAAAATCGCCTTAATTAACGTCATACAATTATATTTCAATTATCTGATAATATTAAGACTATGTATTTCCGAACTTGATCAATATTTCATATTTTCTTTGTTTTATACTTGTTAAAATATTGCAAAAATATAACAGAACAGTAAATATCTACACTTATTGAAGTACCATATACTAAAAAAATTGTATACGTTAATTGAATATTTTACATTTGAAAACATTAACAACACGTTAAACATTTTTATCGAGTATGGGGTAAAAAGAATATACATTTATTAAAATCGTTGAATCGGCGTATTTACACCTTGAAATTATATAAGAAACATATTGAAGGTGACATAATAAAAATAACAAAACAAAAATAGATTTATTAAACTACTAACTGACATGGAGTAAAAACTACTGCGTAACCCAACAACAAAAACAGAACGCAGGCAAACTCGAAACGAGATAAGACAAGACACAGGCAAACTCGAAACGAGACAAGACAAGACACAGGCAAACTCGAAACGAGACAAGACAAGACACAGGCAAACTCGAAACGAGACAAGACAAGACACAGGCAAACTCGAAACGAGACAAGACAAGACACAGGCAAACTCGAAACGAGACAAGACAAGACACAAGCAAACTCGAAACGAGACAAGACAAGACACAAGCAAACTCGAAACGAGACAAGACAAGACACAAGCAAACTCGAAACGAGACAAGACAAGACACAAGCAAACTCGAAACGAGACAAGACAAGACACAAGCAAACTCGAAACGAGGCAAGACAAGACACAAGCAAACTCGAAACGAGACAAGACAAGACACAAGCAAACTCGAAACGAGACAAGACAAGACACAAGCAAACTCGAAACGAGACAAGACAAGACACAAGCAAATTCGAAACGAGACAAGACAAGACACGCAAACTCGAAAGGAGACAAGACAAGACACAAGCAAACTCGAAAGGAGACAAGACAAGACACAAGCAAACTCGAAAGGAGACAAGACAAGACACAAGCAAACTCGAAAGGAGACAAGACAAGACACAAGCAAACTCGAAACGAGACAAGACACAAGCAACAAGACACAAGCAAACTCGAAACAAGACACAAGCAAACTCGAAACAAGACAAGCAAACTCGAAACAAGACAAGCAAACTCGAAACAAGACACAAGCAAACTCGAAACAAGACACAAGCAAACTCGAAACAAGACACAAGCTAATTCGAAACAAGACACAAGCTAATTCGAAACAAGACACAAGCTAATTCGAAACAAGACAAGCTAATTCGAAACAAACCCAAAGCAAACAAACCCAAAGCAAACAAACCCAAAGCCGACAAACCCAAAGCCGACAAACCCAAAGCCGACAAACCCAAAGCCGACAAACCCAAAGCCGACAAACCCAAAGCCGACAAACCCAAAGCCGACAAACCCAAAGCAAACAAACCCAAAGCAAACAAACCCAAAGCAAACAAACCCAAAGCAAACAAACCCAAAGCAAACAAACCCAAAGCAAACAAACCCAAAGCAAACAAACCCAAAGCAAACAAACCCAAAGCAAATAAACCCAAAGCAAATAAACTCAAACCCTAATGCGAAAATGGCGCTGGATTTTTCGTTGGTGTTGGAATCCGGAACTGGTCAAATTTAAAATGATCCATCATTTGAAATTTCCAGGATGACGTAAATTTATTAAAAAAAGAATTGGTTCCTATTTTATATGAAATGATTCAGAACTATTAAGACGCAGCATTGCTGCAAAACAATACAATTATTTCTATTAACAAAATTGTGCGAGATTTTAGAAAAGAGAAAAACGAGATATACATTTTACGAAATTTGTTAAAATGACCATTGAATTACTCTTGTTAATTTTAGTGAAATAATTTTTTTTTCTAAATATGATATTTTATATAGTACATAAAACATATGCCAATAATTACTAATATAAAAAAGTAAAAATATTTTTCCATCATTACTTTCGCACATTATTAAGACCGACAAAAAAAATTAAGTAGTAAATATGTAGATGAGAAAATACTGCAAATTAGTAAACACTACAGGAAAATTGAATTTCAGGTTGACGTTAGCATCGTTACGATTTTGAGGTACATTGAGAGAAATCTGAAGTTGTGTTCATTCATGTGTAGAAAGGAAATAAGACACAGTATAAATATCTTACAAGCAAAACTTTGTATTTAAAAGATAGGTTTTATCGTAAACGAACGAATATTTCATTTAAGGTAATAAAATTAAAGGATAAGATGTCAAGTAATAATTAGGTAACCGTAATTATGAAAGTTCTCCTGTTTGTAATATAGAACAGCGAGTAAAATGTAGATACGAATGGGACATAATTACTGTAAACAAATCGCTTTTGTTCATTCTCCATAGTTAATGGCGTATGTATATAACACTAATCCATAATTGAAAGACAAAATGAAACAACAGACAGAATTGGTTTTATCACGCTTCTTGAAAAAGTGCAAGTTTGACAAGAATAACTAATCATTCTTTACTATTGTTACCTTACTTTCACATATTGGACAATTCAAAGTATGTAAAAAAATGCGAATAAAATTTATCGTTAGTTATAAAACGAACGAATTATGGTTTACAGAGAAATAAAAATAAACAAAGAACATCAAGTATGAAGTAGGTAGATGTAATAATGAAAGTTTCACAATACACGAAGCCGAAAGAAAACTTAAATTATGTGCTAAAACTGATTGAATTGCAAAACTTTATATAGAAAACAATATTCCAAAAACTATTGTTTTGCACACCCATTGCAACTGCGAGTGAGTAAGAAAATAAAGATAACTGTACATTTATAAATATCGTATTCCCTTCCTTTAAATAATATACCTCCATTTTATAGGATGTGGTTAAATTACTTAAATTGTTATATTGAATTTTATTTTCATCACTTAATTTAATGCAACAAAGGATGCAAAAACCATTGGGCAAATTTACACGACTTTCTCAGTAATCACATGTAAATCTAATACTAGGTTCAAGGTTGACTCAAGTACCGTTCGTGTTGAATAATTTCGAAGACACGATGAAAGTTAATAATTCAATACTTTTTTAAAAGTATGTATGTGAACTAGTGGTATAAAAACTTACTGAAATTCAATTGGACTAGCAGGATTATTATTTTATATGTTGACGAAATTCGCTGTTTAATTACACAGATCTTATTGCTCCAATAGATATTATATTTTGCGAACACTACATTTTGTAGAAAATAATTGGATGTATTTATAATTTAATCTGAAATGTGGTTTAACCCAAAATATATTTTTGGTAATTTTTGGATATAAACGAACATGCATTAAAAACAATGTATTTCGAAAAATATTTTACAGCTGACTATTATATGGTATAAAAAATCGATATGGAAAAACAAAATTATTCACCAAAAATGTCTTCAAATTCGTATGTTCCTTATGTTTTTTCACAAACTTCACAATGAATACATCGTTAGACATTACACATTTAACATACAAAAAAGTATAAAGAAGAAATATTTGATTACCTTTAAGTATTTAATTAATGATATTTTTTTAATTAATGACCTAAGCGAGCTACACTTCCCTCTAAATTAATGAAATATCAAATTAATGACAGGAAACGATAATCAGAAGCTAGGTACAACAATAAAACCAGTGACCTCAGATGTGAAGTAAAAACGTGCACAGCTGTTATTTCTTTTTGGTTCAATATATTCGCGATGTTAAGGTTTAAATTCCTTTCCGAACTACCCTATGAACAGTAATTTGTTATCCAGTCGTTCAATCATATGTGTCCCCCTTAAAACAACTTCTTACAAGTCATTAAGATTTATAACCAGTTTAGTTAGTTACATTATGCATATTAGAGTTAAACTAAGACGTTTAGAAATAATAATTGACTCACCATGTTCATCGAACGATTCTGCCAATTGATTAAAACAAGTACTCAATGCAGTTTTCCATGAAATGGAAGCCACCATCCACCTCTGGTATTGTTGAACGGGTGCGTATTCGTGCAGAAGAACATGAAGGATTCATGTGGAGTCAAATAGCTCGTCGTGCTTTATTCCTCTCACGCCTTGATCCAGATTCATTTTCTCCTGAACTTTTAACTTGAATCATGTGATCCCATTTTAATTTATTATCACTCATCACTTTATTTTCGTACACTTATTACAAATCTTACTTATACAAATCTGACTTGACAAAAAACTTTACTTAATACAAATCTGACAGCATGCGTATTTATGCAACTTCTGAATTCTGAGTAAATAATTATACGAATTTAGAGTTTATAATAATTTTAAGATAGGGCAACAATTATCCCAATTGTAAATATAAGTGGCACAATATACGTATAGAATATAATAAAATAAAGTAATATCGGTGCAACAAAACGAATCAGAAAATATCACGAACGTCAGACACCACGCGGCGCGGTGTGACTTCGACGAATGCTCGGCAAAAACTGATTTCGGCGCGCGCTCTGACCGCCTTTATATAGGCTAGTAGCGCTTCCCCCTCCTTCCCCCCTTCTCGATCTTTTTCTTTTATTATTGTTATTACATAAAATTCTGAAAATGAAAAAAACTTAACGTATTTGGTTTCAATTCATAATAATGTTCCAAATTAAGTCTAAATTGTTGTGAGGTTGGGTAATAACTATTCGCTTGAAAACTTATAACGACCAGATTAGATTAAAATAGTGTTTTCCATGAAACAATTTTTGTATTTCAATATGTGATTGGTTGCCTATGAAACGGATGTATCCTTTAAATGAAGACATCAAAATTCGGTTATAGATTCCCTTTCCTGAGATATTGTTATATTTTATTATACTAATTATGGAAAAATATCAGTGCACGAGTTTAATTCTTTCTTCGTTATTTATGCGATACGATACCAATATTTATGTGAACGAAATACATTATTTAATGTACATTAAGGTCATAGTTAAGTGCGGTATCTATGTAAGAGGTTTCGGGTAATATTTTAACGTCTTAATATTTTAACGTGTATAATATTGTAACAAAATGTGTATAATATTGTAAATGAAGTTTTTCACTTTTCCCCGACTTAAATTATTTTGATAAATTCGAATTTCTTACCTTGTACCATAGCATTGTTCCAAAAAGTTTTTATTTATGCTTAAAAATAAATGACTGCAGTTAGATAGACCTTCAAATAAAATGATTACAGTAGCGACCAATACCAGTACAGCGGCGACTCCACCCGCGAATGTAATTCATTGTGACCATAATTATGTAAAAAAGTAGAAAGTAACTGATGATTTGACGAAAAAATTGCTCACTCGAGACAAAAAGCGGAGGGGTCATATAGTGATAACTATTTAGCATAATAATCAATAGTACATTTTATTAATGTGCAAAATTTAGTAAGATTTTATTTGGTTCAAAACGAATAATTAGGTCAGAAAGGAAAATAAAACACTTCCACATTTATAATATCCTTAAGTATTGATGTAATGGTCTTGAAGTGCTGTTAAGTAGTAATTAAATAAATGAAAAAAAAGTATTCTTACTTACATCAATAAATGCGAGTACTTTTCTTCTCTTGCTATAGATTTTAACTTGTAATTTATTAAAATAGTTGTCCTTGTAATACCGAAGTTATGTATCTTTGCACAATATTCTCTGATAGTTCACTGATGTAAGATTATTCCTTAGATTACATCACTAATATAATAATATGTCTGACAGCATCTTCGTATCTTTGTGATCGTCCTTAGGCATTTTCAAAAAGTAGTTAATAAAAATTATTTCTTTATCAATAATTTTTGTAACAATATTATGGTTCTTCATCTAATATAATTGGTAGATTCAATTGGTTATTCTCATGGGCGTATCATCTTTCGACCAGACTGTGGCGAAGTCGACAGTATAGTAACTTGTTCATCATTCAAGATATGTATGTAGTTATGTACGGTGTGCTAGTTGAGTTTTATCTTGGCGTGTTAGTATACATTTGTTTATTATGAAACCACGAGGATAAATCTTGCGAAGGTCAGTCACTGTTTTAGTATTAAATTTAAATAGATTTAGTTCTAAATGATAAATGCTTACATTAAATCTACGGCTATATTTAAATAGATAAATCATTCCAACTTTATTGCTAAGCAGCTGAACAGAGATTTATATTTAACTAGCGACTCCGCCTGGCTTCGCACTTACAGATAGTTGATGGAAAAGAAAATTCTTAGATATATAGATTATAAGAATTAAATCTGTATTTTATAATAATTGTTGCCGATCTGTGGCGATCCACAGATCGGTCACAATTATTTACACAAAACCTACATTAATTATATACCCTTGTGGATTTTTTACGACTCTTTATTCGTAAAACAATACAAAAATTATTAAATGTTCTTCAGTTCTTTTTTCATTTAAGAAAATACAGAATAATAAAAATGCTTTGAAATAGTAACATCAAGGTTCCGTTATGAATATTAATACAATATATTTCTATTAACTCTATCTGTTACACACTGGACCAGCAATTATTCACAAAACATAGGTTTTTTAAACAAATATTCCGACGTGATGTCTTAATGAGGTTTCCTAAAAAAATTTCTAATCAAACAGAATTTCAAATTGTCCAATATATTTAACAAATGAATACGATTTTGGCACCATTCATATTTTTTCTCTAAATTTATAAAATTTATTTATTTATCACGTTTTGTAATGATACAGACTGAAATATAAGTAATGTTATTCATAGACAAATTCCAAGTACATAGAGCAAAGTAGGTATTTACATTTTATTTTGTGTTACTTGCTAAACTCAGTTTTATGTGTAATTATGAAACAACGATAAAGCACAGTTACAATTGGTTCAAAAAAGTGTCCGTTAATTTAAAATAAATTATCGGAAGTTCGTTTTGTTCATATAGTCGCTTCAGTTTGAATGTTTTCCGGTAATTTAAACAAATGATAGTATGGCTAGTGGAAAAAGTATTTTTTTTATTGACTTGTTATTAAATAAAATCAAATCTTCAAATACCTGCTCCAATATATAGGATTAAGAAGCTAACGAACGCAACAATATATTTCGCCACGGCGAATTTATCTTTATGTTCAGAAATTTCACAATCTATGAAATATTAATTAACGGGCGCTAGTATTTCGATTTAAATGAGGAGTTTTAAAAAGGTATGTCTATTTAAAAAAAGATGCATAAAAACGTGTCAAGTACGAGTAGAACTCGCACTACCGAAGTTCGTTTCATATTTAGGTTCTCAAAGATTTAAGTATACATAATAATTCTATTAAATTATTAACTAATATTAAGTTTTCACAAAGTAAATATATTGCCTACTGTACTTTTTAGACACGCGGAAACATATTGCAGATTTATATTATGACATCTGGAATCATCAATACAGTTATCCTACAATCATTACGTAGGTTTCTAAACACCCTATTTTTTCATCAATTTGAATCGAGTAGTTTCGGAAATAAGCGGAGGGAGCACACTTTTTTGTTTATTTTTCAACATATGTCTGAAGACACAGTAGCTGAAATTATGGAAAAGTATTTTTGAAAGATATAACTAGCCCTTTCAAACGATTTCTCATAACAGATATAGAATTTGAAAATAATTTGATTGCTCAATTTGCCCCTAAAATTTTGAAAATTAATATATTTGGTTGCATGCATACGTATACATACGGATAATGTGATGTATTATAATGCCAAATTTCAAGTTTCCACGTTAAATGGTTTCGGAGAAAAACGGCTGCGATAGACAGACCAACATATAAAAAACGGTTGCGATAAACAGATCGACATATAAATAAGTGATGTTTTAAGGACCCCGTACCCCTTTAGAGTTAAGGAATAAAAAAGAAAAAAAATAAGTGCTACAAGATTTAATATGGTGGACACATAAATATATATCAGTTCATTGAGACATTATCGCCGTTATAAGCGGACCGCTGTGAAACTTTATAGAGACCACCTTCGAAAGCATCAAACAAAGTAGAGCAACCTCACAAAATTGATTCGTTTCGCGTATTGACAGTTCGAACGAAGAATGGGGGCAAACAAGTGAAGGACACAAACGTTATGTTTGACGGGTGAGGGACATCTCCCGTCGATCTCACATCGACGAAGTCATAGGCACAGGTACTAAGTAAATATAAGGCCAGTATTAAATTAAAAATAATTACTAAAAACAAGTAAATACCGCCATCTAGCGGAGAATTTAATAAATAACTACATATGTAGACTGTTATTTATAAAAGAAACCGATGTCACCGTTATATAATTAAGTGACGATTTAAAATTTTCGTGGTCGATCTCCATGAAATATAGTATCATGGTTTTTAATACAGAGGTTAGCTGAATTTCTACGATATAAAATTGCAGTTCAAGTAATTTCATCCTGGGTTTTTGTGTATATGGAATATGGATTACTAGTGAATATGGATTACTCGCTTTAGGTTATATAAAAGTTCTTTAGAGGTGTAAACCTTTTCGAGGTGTATATTATTACATAATTTGTTCCCTTATAGTTAATAAAATATAATATGAAGGTGACTAAATATGTAACTCATATTAAAACGACTATTATTGCGGCTATATTGTGTTCACATCCCATACAAATATTAAATTGACATTTTCTTTTGAATTCTGATATAGTGATAGTGACTTTTTAGTGATAGTACATTTTATAGAAATTTGGAAAGATATTTTCTTTTATGTATCGACGTTGAAATTAATAAAATTAAAAAACATTATTGTTGCGTTTAAAATAAAGGTTTTATCGTTATAAAACGAACGAATTAAGGCTTTTCCGCATGCATGTGGTATTTTCTTTTTTCACAGTAACAAGTCGGTCTTCACCAACTGGCGGATATCAACTAACTGCCGGTTGCTCTGCAGTGCTCGCCGATTACCCTCAAATTCCACATGATGCAAAAATATGTTTGTGACTGGTTGCGCTCGCAGCGGCTGGAACAATATTTTTAAATACAAATTAATTTTCACACTTGATCTATTTAAAATAAGAATTTAAAAACAATCGCAATCCAGAATGCCCGGTTTTCTCGGCATGCGCGATATATTCTTTTCTTCCGCATAATGAGTCCGTCTTTACCAATGGACAAATATCAACTAACTGCCGCGCGCTCCGCACTGCTCGACGTTTACCGCTTAATTTCACGTTGTGCGTAAATATCTGTAAAGAAACTATATTTCTTTAATTGGTAGAGCGCTGTTCTGTCGGTAAGCAGTGACCCTGTACTTATGACTACATAGATGGCGCTGTGAGTATTGGCGGCTAACTCAGTCAGCAAAGTAGATTTTTATTGGTTGACAGAACTCGCATTGTTATTTAGACTGCTTGGTTATATTAAAATAATTGCATAAAAAAGGAATCGACAATTGAAATAATAAACTTTAAATGTCGTTTCCTTTTTTTCAGCTGTAAACAAACTTTGTTTTCAGAGCAATGCAATTGTTTAATTGAATCTAGCAATTATTAATAAGTTCGAAGAAATTGTTTTATAAAACGACATTTCTAGTTAAAATCAAGAGAGATGGAAAAACGACACTTTAAATTTGTAGTACGGGAATCAACGGACGGAAAAACAAATGTGATTTATAAAACCTCTATTGAGACACCCAACGGACGTGTTTTTGATGTTCCAGATGAGCTCAAGCCAGCAAGTAAGCACACTGCTATATTGTCATCAGATGTATTTACGAAAATCAAAAATTTGCTCAAAAAAGACACCAAACAAGTGCAGTTTGAATTCCTCTAAATACCGACTTGAATAAAATATATCTAGATGAACGTGAAAATTTACAGCTTGGTAACCAGTATTTAGATGAGATTACGGCAACGAAAGTGCCTTTACACAAACACACTAATAGTGCCACGCCAGGAAATACAAATTTAGGAAAAACGGCTGAAAGGTTTTTGATAGAAAAGTTTTCAAATAAACATCGAATGCTGACCAATGGATTTAGGAGATTTTAGGAGAGAATGTTTCCGCATCCGTGCAAGATTCAAGATTCTACAGGATGAAGAGAAAATTGAGATTTTAAAACATCTAGAAAAACAGCAGTATGTTAATAAAACTGACAGTAAAATCGGAATCGTCAGTATGGAAAGATAACTTTTGTCAAACATATTGAAATAAAGGTTGGTCCCAAGTCAAATATGAATTTACATTTAGATTTCAAGCTGGCTCGATGCTGGAATACACCACAAAAAAGGAAAGACTGTTATTAGAGGTCAACAAACACATCGACACCCAACCAATGATAAAACCAATGATAACCCTTATTGTAATGGGATTACCAAATTACGTAATGGATAAAACAGATAAAAAACCGTAAAATCAAGTGCAAGCCTCTACAATGAAATCGGAAAGCATTAACATATAGCGAACAAAAACAACTTCATTAAGAATAAAAAAATACCATATTTGACTTGTCAAAAATATAAGACTTGTCAAAATTGAAATAAAGTTATTCGCTTTCATTCTGAAGAGAATTGCTGGTTCAAACGGAAAGAAGAATAAAACCAGAAGAGAAACAGTAGTAAAGCCGTGAACAAATCAATGTTTGATGTGAAAATAAAAAACAATGATAAAAAAACGAATAATACCACCATTATTTAAAGTCAAACAATTATTGAATGGATAATTAGAGATATTTGGAATATATGATTCAGGCTCAAACGTTTCTGTAATTAATTTCAAACTAATAGGACTGAAAGAAGAAGGAAGGAATGATTCAAAAAGTGATAATTTAATCACAATTAATGGTGTTAAAAGACAAATGGTGTGACAACTATTAAAATAAAAATTTTGGATATAGAAGAAAAAACCGATGTTTGTATCATTGGTGGAGAAGAATTCAAATACTATTTTCTAATTGGACTTGATATCATAAAAATAAAACTGGTTCAAGATGAAAATTTAAAAACCACTCAAAAAAGAGAAGAAATAGAAATAGAAGAAGAGATTGATCCTATGAATAAGGATGATGATAAAAACAACACTCCGAAAGAGATGATAAATGAAACAAACCAATATTCAATGAATTTTAATGAACACATAAAGGAAGAAGATCTCAAAATAAATATGAGTAACTTAAATACCAACAAAAGTCAGAAATATATAAACTAATTGTCACTTACAAATCTATCTTTGCAAAAGACAAACATGATATTGGCGCGGTCAAGGAATATGAAGCACATATTGATCTACTCATGGACAAATATTGTAGTAAAAGGCCTTACAGGTGTTCGGTTGAAGACAAAAAAGATATAGAAGACCAAATAGCAAAGTTAATTGACAAACATCTTATAGAGGAATCTTATAGTCCATTTGCGGCACCGGTAACTTTGGCTTTCAAGAAAGAAGACAACAAAACAGGACGGACATTATCAATGGACATGTTTACCTTTTGGTTTGAAGACATCACCATATATTTTTAAAGAACATTTTAAGAAAGTACTTTTGTAACATTTTAAGAAAGTACAAGCTGACAAATTTTGCAGTAAACTACATAGGTGACATACTTATATGCTCTAAGACTTTTTCTGAGCACATTAACCATTTAATACAATTATTATAAGCTATAAAAAGGGAGGGTTTTAGACTAAAGTTTAGAAAATGTACATTTGCTTCAGATTCATTTAAACTGGCTAATGGCAATACTGGCTAATAAGTAAATCGTTTACAGTATATTCAGACCATAAATCTTTAGAAAACTTAAATATTATTTAACATATTACTTATCACAGTATGATTTTAAGATAAAATCCAGAAAGAGAAAATATAGAGGCAGATTGTTTAAGTAGGAACCCAGTATTGGAAGCAGATGAAGACGCAGATGAGCATTTAAAAATTGTTAACATGATAAGATTGGACGACATTATTACAGATCAAGAAAAGAATGCAGAGGTACAAAATAATAAATCAAAATTAATATCAAGATACAATGTCTACTATGAATAATTTAGAAATCGTGAAAGAACTATTTTATCGGAAGACTTCAGTAAGAAACTTATTAAAGTTATACATGAAAATATGTGTCATTTAGGTACAAAACAAAAGCAAAACAAATGAACGAAAAAAGTAGTAAAATGGCATGGACGACAATTGCTCATAACTGCGTAGATAAATATAATAGTAAAGAATATACAGTTACTGGCTATGCACCAAAATTTATGTTAAATTGTACAGATGTTACCTTTTTTGCCAACTGAGCTAAAAAAAAATAAAATGCCTTCTCTACAGTAGACTCACTAATGTAAAGTTGACATATTGGGGTTGTCTCAATGGCTAGCCCAGCGCTAACTTTAATTATTTACCATTTTAATTTACCCATCTACTGACCTGGCTCAAAGAACCAAGAAAATAAGCTGCCTATACGGGACTGGGCTGATCAATGTCTTAATTCACCCAAACGGGTACATAAACATATCTGTTGTGTGACCTTATAGTGTAAGATCAAAAACATCTAGTCGTATCCTTCCATTCAAATACTTATTAAATCGTTTTATAATTGTTTATAAAAATACTTTAGTTAATATTCTGAAAGAGATTGTAAGCAATAGTTATTTTATAGTTTTTGTATTCGTACAATATTAAGTACTTGTTATTTCACAGTATTGCATTTTATATTTGATTTACAAAAAAACTAAACTCTTTCCTACAAAAAAAAAACACAAATAAGACTTTCCGACAATTTAGTTTCGTTTAATATATTGTAAAACTTAGGTTTAACTTTAATCACTTTAGTGTAAAAGTGAAAACATCGGTGAAAATTCTCTCCCCTGGGGAGGGAGATGTAAAGAAACTATATTTCTTTAACTAATACAGTGCTCTTCTGTCGGTAAGCAGTGACCGTGTACTTATGGTACATACTCTATAGATGGCGCTGTGGGTATCGACGGCTCTCTCAGCTAGCAAAGTAGTTTTTTCATTGATTAATAGAACTCGCAATGTTATTCAGACTGTTTGGTTATATTGAAAGAATTGTATAAAAAAGGAATTGACAATTTAAATATTAAACTTGAAATGTCGTTACTTTGTTTTCGGGTAGTATAGTACTATTTAAGTTAAACTCTGTAATTAATATAACGTGTACTACTAGTGCTAAAATAAACAAACTTTGTTTTCATAGCAACGCAATTGTTTAATTGAATTTTGCAATTCTTAATAAGTTCGAAGAAATTATCTTAAATATGTTTACGACGGGTTACGTTCGTAGAAGCTGGATCAATATTTTTACACGCGATTTAATTTTCACACTGTTTTCTATTTAAAATATGAATTTATCTTTTTATTTTTATTAAATAATCACCACAAAAAATGCGTGGTGTTCTCAGCATGCGCGTGGTATTCTTTTCTAACGCAGTAACACGTCCGTCTTCACCAACCGATGACTAACGGTAGCGCTCTCCGCACTGCTCGCCGATTACCCCAACTCCACATATTGCAAAAATATGTTTGTGACGGACTGCGCTCCCATCAGCTGGAACAATATTTTGAAACACAAATTAATTGCCAAACTTGATTTATTTAAAATATTAAATTAAAAAAACAATCGCAATCCAGAATGCGCTGCCTTCTCGGCATGCTTGTGGTATTTTTTTCCGCAGTATCACGTCAGTCTTCATAAACTGACGAATATCAACAAACTGCCGCTCACTCCACACTGCTCGCCGATTACCCCTAAATTCCACATGGTGCAAAAATATGTTTGTAACTGGTTATTACATTTATTTATTTTTGGTTATTATATTACATTTTTAGACACAAATTATATTTCACACTCGACCTATTTGAAATACGAATTTAAAAACAATCACAATCCAGACTGCATGTGGTATTCTTTTCGTCCACAGTACGACGTCCGTCTCCACCAACTGACGGATATCAACTAACAGCCGCGCGCTCTGCGCTGCTCGCAGATTACCCCCAAATTCACGTATTGCAAAAATATTTTTTTGACGGGTTGCGCTCGCAGCGACAGGAACAATAATTTAAACACCAATTAGTTTTCACACTCGACATATTTAAAATATTAATTTAAAACTATCACAATCCAGAATGCGCGGTTTTTTCGGCATGCGCGTTGTATTCTTTTTTCCCGCATAACACGTCTGTCTTTACCACTAACTGCAGCGCAATCGTGTCCATCCACTAACTACCGCACGATCCGCACTGCTCGCCGATTACCAATATGAATTTAAAAATAATCACAATTCAGAATGCGCGGTGTTTTCGGCATTGGCGACTGATGAATATCAACTGACTGCTGCTCGCTCCGTACTTCTCGCCGATTACCCTAAAATTTCACATGGTGCGAAAATATGTTTGTGACTGGTTGCGCTCGCAGCGGCTGGAATAATATTTTTAAACACAAATTAATTTTCACGCTTGAGCTACTTAAAATACTAATTTAAAAACTATCATAATCAAGAATTCTCGTCATGCGCATGATATTCTTTTCTTCCACAATATTACGTCAGTTTTCACCAACTTACAAATATCAACTAACGGCCGCGCGCTTCGCACTGCTAGCCGATTAACCCCAAACTCCACGTGATGCAAAAATATGTTTGTAACGGGTTGCTCTCGAAGCGGCTGCAACAATATTTTTAAACACAAATTAATTTTCACAGTTCACTTATTTTAAAATACGAAATTGAAAACAATCACAAACCAGAATGTGCGGTGTTCTCGGCGTGCGCGTTGTATTTTTTTCTTCAGCATAACACGTCCGTCTTCATCAACTAAGGAATATCAAGTAACTGCCGCGCGCTCGGAACTGCTCGCCGATTACTTTTAAATTCAACGTGGTGCCTCAATACGTTTATGACAGGTTGGGCTCGCAGCGGCTGGTACAATCACATTCAAGAATGCGCGGGTTCTCGGTCCGCACGTGGTATTTTTGTCTTCCGCAGTAACACGTCCGTCGTCACCAATTGCCGAATATCAACTTACCGCTCGCTCCACACTGCTCGCCGTTTACCCCCAAATTTCTCGTTGTGCGTAAATATGTTTAGACGAGTTGCGTTCGTAGCAGCTGGAACATTATTTTTATAAACGATTAAATTTTTACACTAAGTTGTGATCATTGGCGCTCGCAGCGGCTGGATCAATATTTTTGAACAAAAATTAATTTTCATACTTGATTTATTTAAAACATGAATCATGAAACAATCACAATTCAGAATGCGAGGTGTTCTCGGCATGGGCGTGGTATTCTCTTCTTCCGCAGTAACAAGTCCGTCTTCACCTAATGACGAATATCAACTAACTGCCGCGCGCTCCGCATTACTCTCCGATTATCCTTAAATTCCACGTGGAGCCTCAATATTTTTGTGACAGGTTACACTCGCAGCAGCTGGAACAATATTTCTAAAAATAAAAAATAATTTTCACACTGTGTGTTATATAAAATATGAATTTAAATATAGTCACAATCGAGAATGCGCGTGGTACTCTTTTCTTCCGCAGTAACACGTCCGTCTCACCAACTGACGAATATCAACTAACTGCCGCTCGCTCCGCACTGCTCGCCGATTACTCATGAAAGCCACCTGGTGCGTAAATATGTTTGTGACGTGTTGCGCTCGCAACGACTGGAACAATATTTTTAAACACAAATTAATTTTCACACTGAACTTATTTAAAATTTGTATTTAAAAATAATCACAATCTAAAATACGTGGTGCTCTCGGCATGTGCGTGGTAGTATTTTCTTCCGCAGTAACACACTTCCACCTTCACCAACTAACGAATATCAACTAACTACCGTGAGCTCCATACTGCTCACCGATTACTCCCAAATTCCCCATGGTGCGTAATATGTTTGCCACGGTTTGCGATTGCAGCGGCTGGAAAAGTATATTGAAACACAAATTAATTTTCACACTTTCCTTATTTAAAATATGAATTTAAAAACAATCACAATCCATAATTCGCGATGTTCTCGGAATGCGCGTTGTATTCTTTCATTCCGCAAAAACACACGTCCGTCTTCACCGACTGACTTATATCAACGAAGTGCAGCCGCTCCGCACTGCTGGTTGATTACCCCAAATGCCACGTGTTGCGAAAATATGTTTGTAACGGGTTGCGCTTGCAGCGCCTGGAACAATATTTTTAAACAGAAATTATTTTTCACACTTGACTTATTTAAAATACGATTTAAAAACAAGCACAATCCAGAAAGCGTGATTTCCGCATGCGCCTTGTACTCTTTTCTTCTGCAGTAACACACGTCGGTCTTCACAAACTGACGAATGTCAACTAACTGACGCGCGCTCCGCACTTCTCGCTGATTACCCCGAAATTATATGTGATTCGTGCTGGAACTTGTTTTTAAACTCAAATTATATTTCACACTGTGTTTTTGTGTGTATTCACAAGCACAATCGAGAGTGCACGTTGTTCCCAGCATGAATTTCAGAAATTTTATGTCACAAATTGAAATTGTGAAAATTTCTATTTTTCACATTGTATTACTGTAGGTTTAACATTATAATTTAGAATCAAGTTAAATTCTTCTACCTAATACTTCTCACACTTTGCAACTTTAACGTTAGTATTATTAATTTAGAACAATCAGGGTCGAGAAGGTCTTGTTTACTCAAGATGGGCGTTCGATTTTTTCCGTCAATTTATTTCACGTCCGTCCGTGTGAGCTGTCAAATATCAATTGCCTCTCGCCCATCACTGCACGCCGACTACCCCGAATGCACTGATATAATAATTATTTTCGTGGATGGATGTGCTTGATGTAACTGAAATATTAATTTGATTCGCAAATTAAAAGTGTCACACTTTCTTTTCACATTTTATCACTTTAACAATAATATTTTTAAATATTGAATATATTTGGCGTTAATTTTGTATAAATTCATTATTCACAATTAAATGAAACTACGTGATGTAATATCATTTCTACTTTCTGGAATTTCTTTAAAACGACCTAGGTTTCGTTGTATTACAACATCTTCAGGTGGGATATTAGCAAAGATTAACTCTTAGGAACATCCAACAGCATTTATATTATTCAAACACAATAGCGGAAGCCATTCAGGTTTTTCCATTGCTTATGTTCATGAGTTTATTGCAGGGGCGCGGTGTAGATTTTATTATATTACAGAGAGTTATACGATATACCGGTATTTTAGTGAGGGTAATAAATTAAATTGTTGTTATTGTGTGAGGTTTTACAATGCAAATGTTCCGGTGTATGTAATAAAATTAAATGGAAGTTATCATCGGTAATATATTTATACAATAGCAAGGGTATCTGAAAGACAAGGTAATACACTAATTCTACATATCTCCGGTTTTATTTATTCATATATTTATATATTTATTTCTTTTAATTAATTTTTTTTTATTATTTTTTATTTATATATACTTATATTTATATGTGTATTTGGGGTGAAACAATTTGAAGAATACTGTAGTATCAATGTTGTCTAATTATATTATGTCTAGAAGATATTAAGTATGGGTGATGATATTATATTTAGTTGTTCATTTAATATATTAACCTTCGTGTCTTTTTTAAGTGTCTTTACTTCTAATGTTTCTAGGATATTAAGTTTATTGTCTTTTGTATTTATTTGTAATATATAGGGGGCATTATCACTATGGGGGTAATGGTTATTTTCAATGAAACGTTTAGCAAAGTGGGACGTGTCTGGTTTATTATTTCGCAGCTGGCAATGTGTTCTTTATATCTTGTATTAAAATCTCTTCCTGTTTGACCTATGTATGCACTATTACAATCGTTAAATTTAAGTTTATAGACACCACTCTTTTTATGTTTATCTATTTTTTATTTATTATTAATAAGGTACTTGTCAAAATTACTTTTTTTTTGTTTAACAAATACAATATTTTTTAACAATACATTTCTAATAAAGTTACAGACATCGAAAAAACGTGTCTGTACGGAATATAATATCACTAAAATAATTTGCTTTACACATCTCAGCAACATTTATATGCCAATTTTTTTTTTAAAATACCTTTTATAATTCATGATAATTATCTTTTTTTTATATACCATTTTCATTTGCACTTACTGACTTACTACAACCTTTACTGCATATTCAGTGATACCGCCGGTGTGATATTTGCATTCATAGTAAGATTCATAGTGGTATTTGCATTCATAGAGAGATACTTGATATCACATGGTAATTAGTCATTTTTATCAATTACTTAGCAGCAATTATATGTACAAAAGTAGGTGTATATAGCCAATATAAATAAAATGAAAATATAATGCATCACCATCTGATAAAATTAAACAAATTTGAAAAAGTACTTCCAAAAAGATTCCATACACCAATTGAAACGCAGTTGCCACAAGCCAAAATGAAAGTTATGAACAGATATTTATAGGTTATCACTAAGGAACAAATATTTTATAAAAAAACCTTAGTTGCGGTTTTTATTTGACTTTGGACGAGATATTCAATTCAATTATTTGTTGAACTAGGTATATACCTACGATGGAGCGATATCAATATGATTTGTTTATGAGATGTTTATTGTTGATGTAGCCACAGATTTTTATCATCAAAATCAACTACAAAACTATCTTTTAACACCAACCAGAAAAAATTTGGGCACCGCTAGTACCTCAATGTCACTAACTACTTCATGACAAATGTTATAATAGACACACAGTTGTTAATCTTTCAAAACAGACACAAGCTGTACATTTCCTATAAGCCTGCAAAATGTGGGATTAGACTGGAAACAATATGTGATATGTGAGAGATGGCTTCCTTATCTTCCAAAATAAGGTATGCCATATTTAAGGGACAGATGCCGAAGAATTGCTGCATAGAAATCACAGTACAGACAGGAATGTTACAACTGGTAATTGGTTCACGGTAATACCGCTTTAGCCAAGAACTCAAGTCATAACAACACTGCTTTTGTAACATTGATTTCATAAAATATGACAGACTGATTATATTGAATAACAAGCACTCTCCTCACAATCGACCAAACAAGAGGAACATATCTGAATCCACAGAATAATCTCACCCCAGTAGCCAAAATGTTCAACAGGCTAGTAAGCAGCCACAAAAGAAAAACAAAGCAAATATGAAAAATTATATAATACAAAAGCATAAATTAATCTTCACTGAGACAAAAACATCTCAAAGCCAAATGAAGACATCATAGCACAACACAGAATAACAAGCAAAACTGGACCTTCCATCCATCCCTCATCTCCCAGTAAGGCCGGTCACCGCGGGAGAGCTAGACCAAAACCCTCTAAGGAAAATCACTTTAACAAAAAACACCTTCAATATTTGCACCCTTAATGTAAAATAATTATCTTCTGAACAAAAACTTATTGAGGTTAAAGCAGCACTACAAGACAGTGACCACGATGTAATAGGATTGAGCGGAGTTCGCCCTCTAAGAGAAAAGATAATCGAACGAAAGATAAGATGACGAATATATCTTGTACTACCTAGGACAAACAAAAGGACTATACGGAGTAGAATTCCTAGTTAAAAAGAAATATAAAGATAAAATAATAACATTCACTGGAATATCTGAAAGAGTGTGCGTACTAGAAACCGAGTTAGAAAGAGTTTAGCAATAATCCAGGCTTAAGAAACTGAAAACTCATCTCAGGATGAAATAGACAACTTTTATGAAGACTCACGACTCTATCTATACCTACAAAGTACATAATCTCTATGGAAGATTTTATTGCACAAATCAGAATTCCTAAGAAACACGAACGCTCAGTTCCCGGCAAATATGGGTATAGTAATAGGAGTATCAGAGGTGCGAGACTCATTTAATATGCACAAAAATATAGCCTACAAATTATAAATACAATATCCAAACTAAAACCCAAGAACCGATGGACATGGATCTCTCCAGACTGAAACACAAAAAATAAAATAGATTCCATTGTGACGACAAAACATCACATTATTTATAAGTATGAAATACTATCGTCATTCTCTTTTGGATCGGATCACAGGTTATCAAGAGCTACAATCCACTTAAAATCAATAAAGAAAAGTAGACGCAATTTTTCTAATACATCTACGAAGCTGAAAATATCAGCTGAGCAAGAAATGTACCTTAAAAACCTTATCAGCTTTATACCAAAACTTATAACAACGCAAAACAACTTTAAAATGGAGGATTGCTCCAAAAAAAAACTATGTAGAGTGTAAAACACACTTACAGTTCTTGCTTTTAATTTTCCATATTGCAAAGAAAATATAACACTTTTTTAGTCTACTACATTTGATATGTAGTACAGAAAAGAACTTATTATAAAAAATGTTAAACTATAAATCAATGACGAAATCAAATATTTTACCATGCAAAACTCTATAAACAGTACTATTTAGTAAGTCTACACAACAATTTTAAAATAATTCAAATAAGTTTGAAATTGGCAATTTTTTTTATATTTTTGTATAACTTTTTCTTGAATTCTACTCGTTTTTCAGATGGGTACTATTACAAAGACTTGCTAAGATCAAGCCCAAAATATAAATTATTTTTAAATTTCTCTACCAACTCTGCAATTTTAATTTTGTTTAGCGAACAAGTGCTGAGTCAGAGGGGTTTAAATGTAGTACTGAATGTTTCATATAAACAGGGGGGTTTTTTTTGTGAACTTATCTGGAACTACTGTGCATTTAAATTAGGTACTTGAATGAGTTCCGTGCATCTTTTAACAGTGACTAACTGCTTCGCTTCTATAAGAAGATCTATTTTTTTTTGCACTTCTCAATATTTTTTCGCAGCTTAAACTTTTTTGTAAACTAAACTAAATTAAGCAACACAAAAATGAATATCACATTTAGGTCCGCAGTTACAAAAACAAATATCTAACCACAAATCGTTGAAATAATCATTTTGCGGAAAGCTGAAAAATAATATTTTTGATTACATAGAATGTTAAACAAGTACCTGAAACTTCCAAAAACGCAAAAAGTTCTGTACATCTACTAGTTTATAAAATTGTTCGCGGTTTTTCTCATCAGTTGACTTCAATGCGGAAAAATTGAGTTACAATAATTAAAACGTTTAGTTTTTTCGTTGACGTCAAGATATTGTTCCGCTTTCCTGTATATATATATACCTACTTGTAAAAAATGTTCTTAAATGAGTTATTTATTTTGTATATCAATGTATATACTTTCTACATAATACTAAATCGTTTTTAATGTTACAATTAAATGTGTATCATAGATAGTTTCTTGGAACCGCCACATAGACAAAGACACAGTGAGAAAAAAACATATAATATAGGCATTATTTATAATGATTCATTCTGCAGCCCTAAGTGTAATTTTTAATTTCCTAAATATTTATTTTTTTTAGAATTCTCCCGAATTTGGTGGTGTATTGATTACAGCAGTTATTTAATAGCCTTTTCTTAGAAATAATTGTAACGAATAGAAAATGTGAAAAACCACTTTTTTCTTTTGAAAAGGAACCATTTTAATAATTATATTTTCACCACTTTATGTAGAGGAAGACAAGATTCTTCATCTCAGAAAGACTTACGTTCAAAAGACATGGAATTGACAGATAGTATATTTATTTATAAATTTCCAATATTTGCAACATTTTAAATTAGATTTACATAGATAATGAAAGAAAATGTCTTACTTCATAAAGAAGTTTTCGTATTTTTATGTTTTGTGGATATCTCTGTAAAGTAAAACTTTACTGAGAAATCAAAATTTACACTTGCAGGGTTTGTACAAACATGTGGCAATGTTTTATTGACTAAAGACGGAATGAGTGTTCAGTATATTCCGAATATTTCATAAGGTGATCTTTAGATTTAGATGATTTTCAGATTTAACAAATCAACATTATCAAATATTAACAGATATATTCTGAATATAATTAGAAGGCCCAAAATTTACTTTGAAATAGAAGTGTAAAGACCACGGGTACAAATTCGATTAATATGTTTAAAAAATATGATTATTTGCAGTTTTTCACTGCCAACATCATTGTATCACCGTTATTAATAACTCCTGTCAATGCGTGTGCAACCATTATTAAACTTTTAATACTGTGTGTGTTCTGATAGCATATATAATGTTAGTTATATTCTATGTTGTTATAAACATATAATTATTTATTACAGTTAATATTGGCGTTTGTTACAAATTTTTGTCACATGTTTCTTACTTTTGAGAGTATCATTTTAGTTACCAACAACACGGCTATGGTAATATTACATATGTTTACGTTTTTTACAATATGTTAATGTTAGTTTTTATTGGATATTTTCCAGGATAAAAGTAAATAGAGACGACGTTTGTAGTAGTCCTGCAGGTAAACTACATATTGTTAGGCTTAATATAAACATTCATGAACTGCACAAAAATTAATAAAAAAAATTCAAAAGGACCAGCATATTGAATTGAACATAGTTATGTTTAAAACTCTTTGTAAATTGAATAAAACAGCTCGTTCTTCTAAACTCTATTGTTAGCTGTCGTACACAAAGATTGCAGAGTAAACAGTGATCATTAAAAATGTATATGGTTTTACAATTACTCATTTTTGATCTCTCACACAGATGTATTACATTCGAGTGGAACATTTATAGAGTTTAAATTTACATGTGTTATTTCAAAAATAAACTCGGTATTTTAGTGAACATAAAAAAGTTGACTTTTTATTAAATTAATCACAAGTAACACTTTTAAAGTTAATTATTTTTTGTGGGCCCTTTGAATTAAAGCTGATATCGCTAAATTGCCCTCATACCACATATTATTTTGTTGTGTCACTTTCAATAGTTCGAATTGACATTTCTCGAGTTTGTCTGAATTCAGCAGTAGACTTCGTTCAGGATTAATATTTGAAGCTAACCACATTATTAATAAAATGTTTAATAGGAATGAGTCAGTAAATATAAATTGTTCTTGAAAAAGTGTTTACTATCCACTATTACGTAAACCAAAGAACCAAATAAAATGTAACTTTTTGAATTTTTGTCTGTTTGTTTCGATGTTACGTGAATAATCATTTATCCTCATTAAAAACCCACTGGTTATATTTTGTTACGTCTAAGCATCCAAGAGCGAGGAATTATCTGTGTACATATTTATCCACGTATACAGCACTGATCACAACTTTAGAATTAAGGAATAATAAATCTTTAACATTAATGAAATATATACAATATTACATATTTCTTTAATGTGGAACAAACATGTGCGTTGTGTAAAAATTGAATATTTCATGATTAAAAAATTAGGATTCTGAAGTAGATGCGGACGACCTTTAAATGAATAATCAAACGTTAAATAAATATCGGGCTGTAGCATAACATTCCAATAACATTTCCCTCACTGGCATTGGGAGACAAGTTAGAAATGTGAAAAAAATGTAACAATAATTTTTTTAATGAAATTTTCAGCTGAAAATTTGCTAATACAAATGGAGGATCTTTGCCACTGCTGTCCATGCCAGGGTTCGGAGTATTTAATATTGGTTGTCTTTTGCACCCTGTCTCTGATACTGGACTAATTTTGTAACAACCAATGTAATCGCACTACTTAAATTTTTTGGCAACCAATGTAATCGCACTACTTCAATTTTACTTCATGAAGTAAAGTTAAAATATTGAATTAAGACACATTTATATAAGATGGACACAAGTGGTCATAAAATGTCATCCTTAACATTCTCCATCCTAAATTACAAACATTTAAATGAAAAACAAATTATCAACATGGCATTCTATTGCCTCATCATATTATTATTTTTGTGAAAGTTCTACGTTTGGGTAAGACCAATTTTAAAAAATGTAACATTTAAAAGTTGTTCCGAAAATATCACATTATATAGTTATTATTATGAGCTATACTGCTGTTGTCATTGTTAATGTAATGAATATTCGCATCTATGTCTATAAAATTATGTGAAAATTTAAGTCTTAATAATGTTATGGTATAATTAACTGTACAGTCCTCAAATAAACGTCATCATCTTTTGAATTTTTTTTTTAAATATATAAAACAGATGTAAATGAAATTGTAGTTATTATTTTAGATTTAAATGAGTACGAACCTTTCTTAAATCACTTTAATATAGTTAATAAATTATAGGTTTACGTCACACAAGATATTCACAACGCTCTGTAACCAGCTTTATGAATATCTTTGTAAATCCCGAATAAAAAATATTTCTTAATATAACTAATAACTTACCATTTGATTCATACATAAAGTATTCCTATTTTTCTAGCACATAAAATTTCTTTTACACTTATTGATTGATGAAGAACAATTTCATAATTACCACTTTAACTCGACCGTCACTGGATGAAGTCTGAAGTCACTGAAGGATGATGAAATTAAATTTTTTGCGTCAACATAAATTAAACATAAAATGTACGTGATTTTGATCGTAAATAAGGAGTATAGATAGATGGATTGAAGATGCTGAAATGATAAAATACAACAGATTGTAAAGTGAGAACAAAATCAACTCAGTGAACACGTCCTGTCCATTGTGAAAGAAAGATGGAATATATACATGTAGTTTTATCGTCTAGTTATTGTTTGTTTTAATTGATCGATGTTAAAAAAACGGTTTATGGAATAGTTTGTTAATTATTGTGTTAAATAAAATCAGACGAGTTATTACTTAATATTAAAGTAATTACGCAATTACATATTTTGAGTAAATCGTGGAAATACACGATTTACTCAAAATATTGTTGGGGTGCGTAACCAGCGCAGAAGCTGGTGCACACCTTAACAATTATATATTTTATCAGTGCTATGAATGATCAGTGAGTATTCAGGAATTAGGAGTTTATATGAATGATCAGGGATTATTCAGGAATTAGGAGCTTATATATACACTACTTAGATCTTAAAACCTAGCTGTGAGAGGATAGATGAGGCTGAAAATAGAAGTGAGGTATAGATAGAAAATGGACAATCCCTTTTATGTTGCTTCTAGATTAGAATATCCTTTATATATCATAGATATTTAAAATGTTGAAAAGTGGCTAACGATGTGAAATATTTCGATCATACATCGATTGCGAATCTTTTATAACCCATGCAGAAAGTTGGTCTTATTTTAAGATCAAAATTTGGCATACGTACAAATTTTGAAAATGTTTCACCTTATTCGGCATTCGATCATTGAGTTTAGGATACCGATGCATATAATCGAGTAATTTTCTAAGATTGAAAGAGATTTGGTATTATGTGATGCACGTTGACAGTTTTAATGAATTTTGGAATGAATAACACAATCAAATACTTTGAATTAATACTTTAAAATATTTATTAAAATTAATTTCTCAGACTATATTGATAAATAAGCCAATGAAAACGTAACAAATGTCTTATGTACGAGTTTATGAAGAAGTTTGTATGAAAAGTAATTCGTTGTATAAATAACGAATGGAAATAATAATATGACACTAATATTTAAAGAATACATTTCAAGTACCGAAGCTTTCCCAAAATAGGAAACACTTTTATTATTATAATGTTGCGCCATTGATATAAATGATGGGTCGTTAATTTGCTTTTAAGATAAAAATAATTCACAAGGCCAAAATTTGTCTTACAAAAGTTAATTTATAGCAAAAAATTGCCACTAATAAAGGTACTTTCAATTTTCACTTTTACAAGCTTTTGAGCAGTTCAGAAATTTGGCATTTTACAGAAACATCACAAATAAATTTGTTCACTCTAATTTAGCTGTTATAGAAGACTTTAAATTATATAAAAATTTGTTGTAATAATTAGTTTTCTGCATAAAACTTGATCAAGATAAGCCACAGTCATGTCTTATAGTGGTGCTGGTAAATAAGGCACAGCTATTAAATACAAAGAAAAAATGAAAAGATATAATACAAAGATTATACACCATTATGATGTGAACAACAAAACAAGTGGAATGTGTCAACCCGATGCATCATCAGCCCATTCCCGAAAACAAGTCTAGTGATAATGTTGTTAAATAAAATTACAAAAAAACATTCTGAATTCAGCCAGTGCTAGATGTAGGGTCTCTTTGTTACATAACCATGCTTGCTTATTTATAAAAATATCTACTTATGTTTAAATTAATAATTATGTATTATTATGGAAGAAACCTACAAAATCATTCATTGCTTCATTCAAATGCTTCACTGATTATGTAAAAAATAGAAGACTGGATATTGACTGACCGTATATTAAATACTGGATATTTAAACAAATTGTGAGTTATTAGGGCAAATTTTTAGCCCTTAATTCGTTTTCTTCATGATCGTATTATCATTTTCTCTTTGTGGCTTTGTAGTTTATGGTTGCTAAGTTGTTATTAACAGTACTTACATATTATTAACAGTACTTACATTGGATATTCTTTTTATTCTATTTTTAAGAAAATCTTATACGTTAAGGTATGCCAGAAAATATAAGACAGTGAGACATGAGTAGCTGCAAAATAAATTGAATGGTAATTCATAACAATGCATGCAGAATATACAGAAATAAATTGGACATATTTGAAAACTGCGAACTTCTCCAATCATGAACTTAATAAATAAAAGTAGCTAAGCAATTTTGGTCAGGAGTTATTCAGGTTTTAAAATCGCCTATTAGATACGTACTTATGCATACTTTTCGGAAAAGTAGTCGCTTTATAATTGTAATTTTTTTAAGTAATAATAAAACTGAAACTTATTACCTCCTATGAAATATATAAAAAGACTAGAATACTTTTAATTGAGTAAAATTATCTATTTTTGTCTCACCGGAAGACAAAAAAATAATTAAAATCGACACTGCATACACGCGGGAATTTGTGTCGGCATGACAGCTTGTCTATCAATAATATTGCCACAAACAAAAGTGTTTTTTTTCCCAATTTAATAAATATTATTTCTCATAATCAGTTATTCTACAAAAATATTTTCCTATGTGTAATTGAAAAAAAAATGCAATATAATAATAATTTAATTTGTGTTTCTGAATTAATTAATTTTATAGATAAATAATTACCAGCCTATGATATCACAATTGTCAACCTTATTTGACAGTCAACATAAATTCGATTAGGTATATAAAAAGTATTACATATTAAAAAAAAATGTTTTCCTTTATGACTACAGAATAATTTTTCATTACTTTACATTGGTATATATTCATAACTATTGAAAGACAGACGCATATAAGCTATTTCCTTCCATAAAATATTTCCAGTTATTTATTATTATGCCAATTAACATCTTTAAAGTAAAAATATACTTCTTAATAACAGGACGTGATTGTCTACAGATAATTTAAATATACTTTGAAACTACAAACTTCCCCAATTATGAATCCCAAAATTAGCAAAGCTCAGCAGAGTTAACCAGGAATTATACTATATATTTAGAAAATTTATAAATAATAAATTAATTAATTGATTTGGAAATTTTTTTGTTGCCACATATTTTTAGAAAAATACTCGCTTTGGAATCATTATTTTTTAAGTATTAATAAATTGAAATATAATAAACTAATCTTATAAAATATCCAAATATGTTAAAGTGAAAAAAAAATGTATCTTATTTCTTTTTACATTTTTATTTAATCATGTATTAGTTATTCTTTGAATATAAATAAATTAAAATGTAATACCTATACCTAACTAATGTTACAAAACATCATCAAAACAAAACGTGAATACGCATTTATCTTGGTTTATTTTAAAGTATTCTTGAAAAAAAAATCTGTGTTAACTTTCTACATAATATTCATAATTTTTATTCTTATAAAACTTTTTTCCACAGGCCTTCAAAGCTTATGTATGAACATATGTATGCCAAATGTCTATATGCAATAGAGTTCAGATGGACTGGAGTTTACCTAATATGAAACAAGCATAAAGTATGAGTACATGGAATACACCAGTATATGGAATACTAGCTTGTTCAAGACATGTGTCAAATATGAGTCTTTTTTCATAACATTTTTTATTTCATTCTTTCCTAAAAGATTTATAAGATGAACAGGACAGCGTATAATCGCTTTGTGCCTTTTGCTCTTATAGTGGTTGGAGTCATTATAGAAAAATACAGAATGCTTAAATATTTTATAACAATTATCTGCAGAATGTCATGCTGGTATGTTTGTTCCATGCTAATACTTCATACTTGTACAGTGTACAATATATATTCATCAGTTCTATTCTAAACTTCACTTATTCTATTCTAAAACTTTGTTTCTTCACAATCATTACATAATTACATTAGATGCAAATTAATAACATTTTGTTAATATAGTCATTTTACTTACATGTCGGTGCCATGATGATACAACTAGGGCAAGAGGAGTGTTTTCTAATAATACATGCCTTCTACCAAGTGTGACAGACCTTCCACAGCCATAACAGATGTTGTTGTGTCCAAATTGTCTCTACCTTGCATTGGTTGTAAGGTATTTTAAAATGACATTATAGCAGGCACAGCATATAGAGCTCTGTGGTGGTAACTGTTGTGAGAAAACAAATATTAGTTTAATTATATATACTACATATTACTGTAATTTTTGAAAGATATTTATTAAAACTTTAAATGTAATGAACACTCGGGTAGACACAAACTAAAACCAATCTATTTTGCAGATTCTTTTAAACCTCACATCTGCTACATCAGAACCTATATTTTAAAAAAGCCACTCCTAAGTATTAGCCATAATACTAATGAAAAACTATCTATCATATAAATAATGTATGCAAAGAGAAGCGACTTGAATACCGCAAATAGCAACCACTAAAACAAAAAAAAATATTCTCCTATTATTACAGCACCTTACTCTTCTATTTGTATTTTCTCTGCCTGTTGCTATTCCAACCATACTTTCTTTTCAAAGAGTTTCCCGTTGATATAAATAAGGGTTTTTGTTCGCTTTCTTTGCATTTTTTTTAAGATTACAATAACTCATTGAAAATAGATCAGTTGAGTGCAATGACAATATACACATTCTATGTGGGAAATAATTTTTCCATACACTAATTGGATCATTTGGTTATTTAAAATACTCAACTCTACTTCTGATTGAATATCGATATTTATTTAATTGTATTTTCTGCGACTAGTTCTCGATTATGAACTCATCAGTTTATTAACATGTGCTTCCTTCATTTATGTGCTAACTCCGCGGTAATAATATATGAAGAATACAAAAATTCTCAAACCGCTAAGACCATGATATGTGACCGATCACCGAAAATATAGCTATATAAGTAAAGGAGTTTCACAATGAAAAAATTCTAACCAAAGGCAGAAAAAAATTTGTCACCAGCTTTAAGAAAAAATTTTAATGTCTTGAGAAAAAAAAAATTATTAATTCGTGAATATAAATTGCACACTAGTAAGAGTCTTGAATTGGGTCCAAAAACTGCAAGGAGTTTTACTGGAAACACAGATTGTAGCAGTTTTTCTTAAAATCAGATTTTATCTATTCAGAGACTTCTACGAAGTGTGGACTGCAAATCACTAAATGTTTTGTGGATTCCCATGGTTTTCAATCTACATTGGAAAAATTACGAAACAGATATTAACGAAAGACATAATACACATTACTTTATTAAATTTGTTTAATAAAAAAATGTTTTAACGACCAGTGGCAATGACATGATTTCACTCAAATTCTTTTTACTTTCGTTTTTCGACCCATTATATTGATATAATATTTTCGATGGATTTGTGCCCCAAGTCCCTTATAAAAGTAGTAGTAAGTAAATCTCGAAAATACCGTTACTTTAAACCAATTTTTCCTTTTAGAAAAATTTTAATGTAATGTGTAATGTAATGTAATGTGCAATGTAATGTAATGTAAATGTAAATGTAATGTAATGTAATATAATGTGTACCGTAATGTGTAATGTAATGTAATATAATGTGTACCGTAATGTGCAATGTAATGTAATGTGTATTGTAATGTGTAATGTAATGTAATGTGTAATGTAATGTGTAATGTAATGTAATGTGTAATGTAATCTGTAATGTAATATAATATATAATTTAAGGTATAATGTGTAATGTAATGAAATGTGTAATGTACTTTAATGTGTAATGTAAAGTAATGTAATGTGGAATGTAATAAGTAATGTAATGTAATGTGTAATGTAACGTGCAATGTAACGTGTAATGTAACGTGAATTGTATTGTAATATGCAATGTAATGTAATGAGTAATGAAATGTGTAATGTAAAGTAATGTAATGTGTAATGTCATGTGTAATATAACGTGTAAAGTAAGGTGTAAAATAATGTGTAATGTAACGTGTAATGTAATGTGTAGTTTAATGTAATGTGTAATGTAATGCAAAATGCAATGTAATGTAATGTGCAATGTAATATAATGTGTAATGTAATGCGTAATGTGTAAAGTGTAATGTAATGTAATTTGTAATGTAATGTAATGTAATGTGTAATGTAATGTTTAATGTAATGTGTAGTGTAATGTGTAATGTAATGTAATGTAATGTAATGTAATGTGTAATGTAATGTGTAATGTAATGTTTAATGTAATGTGTAGTATAATGTGTAGTGTAATGTGTAATGTAATGTGTAATGTAATATAACGTGTAATGTAATATAATATATATTGTAATGTGTAATGTAATGTGTAAAGTAATGTAATGTAATGTGTAATGTAATGTAATGTGTAATATAATGTAATGTGTAATGTATTGTAACGTAATATATAATGTAACGTTTAACTTAACGTGTGAAATGTAACGTAACGTGTAACATGTAACGTAACGCCTACCGTAACCTGACGTACGAACCTGCATAACGTAACGTAACGAGTAACGCGTAACGTATAACGTAACGGGTAACGTATCGTGTAACGTGCAATGTAACGTGTAACGTTTAACGTAACGTGTAACGTGTAATGTGACGTAACGTGTAACGTGTAATGAGTACTGTGTAATGTGTAATGTATACCGTGTACTGTGATGTGCAATATGTGATGTAATGTGTGATGTAATATGTGACGTAATGTGTAATGTAATGTGTAATGTAATGTAATGTGTAATGTAATGTAACGTAATATATAATGTAATGTGTAACTTAACGTGTAACGTAACGTGTCAAATGTAACGTAACGTGAAACATGTAATGTAACGCGTAACGTTTAACGTAACGTGTAATGTGACGTTACGTGTAACGTGTAATGTAACGTAAATTATCATGTAATGCAAAGTGTAATGTAACGTAATATGTACAATGTAATGTAATATGTGTAAAGTAATATGTAATTACATTAGTAATATGTGTAATTTAATGTAATGTGTAATGTAACGTGTAACGTAACGTGTAACGTGACATGTAGATTAACGTGTAACGTGTAACGTGTTACATGTAACGTCATAACGTGTAACGTCGTAACGTGTATCGTCGTAACGTGTAACGTGTAACGTAACGTGTAATGTAACGTGTAAGGTGTAACGTAACGTGTAATGTGTAGCGTAAGTTGTAACGTGTAACATAACGTATAATGTGTAGCATAACAGGTAACGTGTAACGTAACGTGTAACGTAACGTGTAACGTAACGTGTAACGTAACATGTAACGTAACATGTAACGTGTAACGTAACGTGTAATGTAATGTAACATTACGTGTAGTGTAACGTAACGTGTAATGTGTAACGTGTAATGCGATGTGTAATGTGTGATGTAAGGTGTAATGTAATGTGTAAAGTAATATGTATTGTCATGTGTATTGTAATGTGTACTGTAATGTAATATGTAATGTAATGTGTAATTAAATGTAACGTAAACTGTAAAGCATAGCAATGTGTAATGTTATGTAATGTAACGTGTAACGTGTAAAATGTAACGTAACACGTAACGTAACGTGTAACGTAACGTGTAACGTAACGTGTAATGTGAACGAAACGTGTAACGTAACCAGTAACGTGTAAAGTGTAACGTGTAAATTAACGGGTAACGTAACGTGTAACATTACATGTAACGTAACGTGTAATGTGTAACGTAACGTGTAACATGTAACGTAACGTATAACGCGTAACGTAACGTGTAACGTTTAACGTATCGTGTGACGTGTAGCGTAACATGTGATGTGTTACGTAACGTGTGACGTGCTACTTAACATGTGCCGTGCTACGTAACGTGTAACGTGTAACGTAAGGTGTAACGTGTAACGTAACGTGTAACGTAACGCGTAATGTAACGTAAAGTGTAATGTGTAATGTGTGATGAAATGTGTAAAGGGTTATGTAACGTGTGATGTAATGTGTAATATAATCTAATGTGTAATATAATGTGTAATGTAACGTGTAACGTAGCTTGTAACGTAACGTGTAACGTAACATGTAACTTAACGTGCAACGTGTAACGTGTTACGTGTAACGTCGTAACGTGTAACTTAAAGTGTAAGGTGTAACGTAACGCGTAAAGTGTAACGGAACGTGTAACGTGTAATGTAACGTGTAACATGTAACGTAACATGTAATGTAACTTGTACTGTAACGTGTAATGTCCCATGTAATACAACGTGTAATGAAACGTGAAATGTAACGTGTAATGTAACGTATAGTGTAATGTGTAGTGTAATGTGTAAACGTGTAACGTGTAACGTAACGTGTAATTTAATGTGCCATGTAACATAATGTAATATATTTAATGTACTGTTTAATAAAATCTAATGCGTAATGTAATGTATTGTGTAATGTAACGTGTAACGTAACGTGTGACGTAACGTGTAACGTAACGTGTAACGTGACATGTAACTTAAAGTGTTACGTGTTACGTGCAACGTTGTAACGTGTAACGTGTAACGTGACGTGAAAGGTGTAACGTAACGTGTAACGTGTTACCTAACGTTTAACGTAACGTAACGTGTAGAGTGTAACCTGTAACGTAACGTGTAATGTGTACCGTGTAATGTGTAATGTGTGAAGTAATGTGTGATGTAATGTGTGATGTAATGTGTAATGTGTGATGTAATGTGTAATGTAATGTAATGTGTAATGTAATGTAATGTATAATGTAATGTAATGTGTAATGTAACGTAATGTGTATTGTAACGTAATGTGTAATGTAACGTGTAACGTATAACGTAACGTGTGAAATAACGTGTAAAGTGTATCGTAACATGTAACGTGTAACGGAACCTGTAACTTGTATTGCGTAACGTGTAACGTAACGGGTAACGTAACGTGTAATTTGTAAATTAACGTGTAACGTGTAATGTAATGTAACGTATAATGTAACGTAACGTGTAATGTAACGTGTAACGTGTAACGTAACATGTACCGTAATGTGTACCGTGTAACGTAACGTGTACCGTGTAACGTAACATGTATCGCGTCACGTAACGTGAAACGTGTAACGTAGCGTATCGTGTGACGTAACTTGTAAACGTGTAACGCGTAACGTAACGCATATCGTGTAACGTAACGTGTAACATATTACGCAATGTGTGACGTGTTACGTAACGTGTACCGTGAAATATACCGTGTAACGTAACTTAACGTGTAAAGTGACGTGTAACGTGTAATGTATACCGTGTAATGTGTAATGTAATATGTTATGTAATGTGTGATTAAATGTAATGTAATATGTAATGTAATGTGTAATGTAATGTGTGATGTGAATTAATGTAATGTAATGTGTAATGTAATGGAATGTGTAATGTAATGTAATCTAATGTCAAGTCTAATGTAATGTAATGTGTTATGTAACGTTACGTGTAACGTAACGTGTAACGTAACGTGTAACGTAACGTGTATCGTAACGTGTAACGTAACGTGTAACTTAACGTGTAACGTAACGTGTTTCGTAACGTGTGATGTAAAGTATAGTGTAATGTGACGTAACGTGTAATGTAACGTAACGTATCATGTAATGTAAAGTGTAATGTAACGTAACGAGTAAGGTAACGTGTAACGTAACATGCAATGTAACGTAAAGTGTTATGTAACGTAATGTGTAATGTAACGTTACGTGTACTGTAACGTAACGTGTAATGTGTACCATATAATGTGATATGTAATGTGTGATGTAACGTGTGATGTAATGTAATATGCAATGTAATGTGTAATTAAATATAATGTAACGTGTAATGTGATGAAACGTGTATAGTAATGTAAGGTTTAATGTAATGTGTAATATAATGTAATATGTAATATACCTTGATATGTAATGAAAGGTAATGTGTAATGTATAGTTATGTGTAATATAACGTGTAACGTGTAACGTATAATGTGTAACGTAACGTGTAACGTAACTTATAACGTGTAACGTAACGGGTAACGTAATGTGTAAAGTGACGTGTAACGTGTAGCGTAACGTGTAGCGTAACGTGTAGCGTAACGTGTAGCGTAACGTGTAACGTAACATGTAACGTAATGTATAACGTGTAACGTAATGTTTAACGTATCAAGTAACGTGTAATATGTAACGTAATGTGTAACGTTGGGCGTTTCGTGTAACGTGTAACGTAATGTGTAACCTGTAATGTATTGTAACGTGTAATGTAACTCGTAATGCAAAGTGTAATGTAACGTGTAATGTAATGAAATTTGTAATGTAATGTAATATGTGTAATATAATGTGTAATGTAATGTAATGTGTAATGTAGCGTGACCGTAACGTGTAACATGACATGTAACTTAACGTATAACGTCGTAACGTATAACGTGTAATGTCGTAAAGTGTAACGTAATATGTAAGGTGTAAAGTAACGTATCACGTAACGTGTAACATAACATAAAACGTGTAACGTAACGTGTAACGTAAAATATAATGTGTAACGTGTATTGTGATGTAACGTATAATGTCACTTGTAATGTAACGTGTATTGTAACATGTAATGCAACGTGTAATGTAGCGTGTAATGAAACGTGTAATGTAACATGTTATATAACGTAAAATAAAACGTGTAATCTAACGTGTAATGTAACGTGTAATGTAATGTAATATGTAATGTAATGTAATATGTGTAATGTACATTGTAATGTAATCTAATCTGTAATGTAATGTGGAATGTAACGTGTAACGTTACGTGTAACGTAACGTGTAACGTAACGTGTAACGTAACGTGTAACGTTATATGTGACCTAACGTGTAACGTGTTACGTGTAACGTCGTAACGTGTAATGTGTAACGTAACGTGTAACGTATAACGTAACGTGTAATGTGTACCGTGTAATGTATAATGTATACCGTGTAATGTGATGTGTAATATGTGATGTAATGTGTGATGTAATGTGTGATGTAATGTGTGACGTAATGTGTAATGTAATGTGTAATGTAATGTAATGTGTAATGTAATGTGTTATGTATTATAATGTGTAATGTAATGTAATACGTAATGTAATGTGCAATGTAATGTAATATGTAATGTAATGTGTAATTAAATGTAATGTACGTCTAATATAACGTGTAACGTGTGTCGTGTAGTTTACCATTTAACATTTAACGTATCATGTAACGTAACGTGTAACGTAACGTGTAACGTAACGTATAACGTGTAACGTAACGTGTAACGTGTAACGTAATGTGTAATGTAACGTGTAATGTAACGTGTTACGTGACGTGTCACGTAACGTGTAACGTAACGTGTAACGTAACGTGTAACGTAACGTGTAACGTAACGTGTAACGTAACGTGTAACGTAACGTGTAACGTAACGCGTAACGTAACGCGTAACGTAACGTGTAACGTAACGTGTAACGTAACGTGTAACGTAACGTGTACCGTAACGTGTACCGTAACGTGTACCGTAACGCGTAACGTAATGTGTAGTATAAAGTGTAAAGTGTAAAATGTAATGTATTCTATAATGAATTGTACGGTAATGTGTAATGTAATGTGTAATGTAATTTAATGTGTAATATAATGTCATGCGTAATGTGTAATGTAATGAGTAATGAAATGTAATTTGTAATGTATAGTAATGTTATGTAATATAACGTATTGTAATGTAATATGTAATTTAATGTAATGTGTAATATAATATAATGCAGAATGTAATGTGTAACGTAACGTGTAACGTAACGTGTAACTTAACATGAAACTTGTAACATAATATGTAAAGTGTAACGTAACGTGTAACATAACGTGTAACGTAACGTTTAACATAACGTGTAACGTAACGTGTAACGTAACGCGTAACGTAACGTGTAACGTAATGTGTAACGTAAAGTGTAAAGTAACGCGTAACGTAACGTGTAACATGTAACGTAAAGTGTAATGTGTACCGTGCAATGTGTAATGTATACCGTGTAATGTGATGTGTAATATGTGATATAATGTGTGATGTCATGTGTGATCTAATGTGTGACGTAATGTGTAATGTAATGTGTAATGTACTGTAATGTGTAATGTAATGTGTAATGTATTGCAATTTGTAATGTAATGTGTAATGTAATGTTATATGTAATGTAATGTGTAATTAAATGTAATGTAATATAACGGGTAACGTGTATCGTGTAGTTTACCGTGTAACATGTAACGTAACATGTAACGTGTAATGTGTAACGTAACGTGTAACGTAACGTGTAACGTAACGTGTAATGTAACGTGTTACGTAACGTGTAACGTAGCGTGTAACGTAGCTTGTAACGTAAATTGTAACGTAACGTGTAGCGTAACGTGTTGCGTAACGAGTAGCGTAACGTGTAGCGTAACGTGTAGCGTAACGTATAACGTAACGTGTTACGTAACGTGTGACGTAACGTGTAACGTAACGTGTGACGTAACGTCTGACCTAACGTGTAACGTAATGTGTAGTGTAATGTGTAGTATAAAGTATAAAGTGTAAAATGTAATGTATTCTATAATGTAATGTAAGGTAATGTGTAATATAATGTGTAATGTAATTTAATGTGTAATATAATGTCATATGTAATGTGTAATATAATGAATAATAAAATGTAATTTGTAATGTATAGTAATGTCATGTAATGTAATGTATTGTAATGTAATATGTAATTTAATGTAATGTGTAATGTAATATAATGTGGAATGTAACGTGTAACGTAACCTGTACCGTGTAACGTAACGTGTAACTTAACATGAAACTTGTAACATAATATGTAACGTGTAACGTAACGTGTAACGTGTAACATAACGTGTAACGTAACATGTAACGTGTAACGTAACGTGTAACGTAACGTGTTACGTAACATGTAACGTAACGTGTAACATAACGTGTAACGTAACGTGTAACGTAACGTGTAACGTAACGTGTTACGTAACATGTAACGTAACGTGTAACATAACGTGTAACATAACGTGTAACGTAACGTGTAACGTAACGTGTAACGTAACGCCTAACGTATCACGTCACGTAACGTGTAACATAACGTGTAACGTAACGCGTAACGTAACGTGTAACATGTAACGTAAAGTGTAATGTGAACCGTGTAATGTGTAATGTATACCGTGTAATGTGATGTGTGATATGTGACATAATGTGTGATGTAATGTGTGATGTAATGTGTAATGGAATGTGTAATGTACTGTAATGTGTAATGTATTGCAATTTGTAATGTAATGTGTAATGTAATGTAATATGTAATGTAATGTGTAATGTAATGTTAGTTGCAATGTAAGTGTAATTAAATGTAATATAATATAACGGGTAACGTGTATCGTGTAGTTTACTGTGTAACATGTAACGTAACATGTAACGTGTAATGTGTAACTTAACGTGTAACGTGTAACGTAACGTGTAACGTAACGTGTAATGTAACGTGTTACGTAGCGCGTAACGTAGCGCGTAACGTAACGCGTAACGTAACGCGTAACGTAACGCGTAACGTGGCGTGTAACGTAACGTATAAACGTAACGTGTAACGTAACGTGTAACGTAACGTGTAACGTAAACTGTACCGTGTAACGTAACGTGTAACTTAACATGAAACGTTTAACATAATATGTAACGTGTAACGTAACGTGTAACTTAACATGAAACTTGTATCATAATATGTAACGTGTAACGTAACGTGTAACGTAACCTGCAACGTAACGTGTAACTTAACGTGTAACGTAACGTGTAACGTAACGCGTAACGTAACGTGTAACATGTAACGTAAAGTGTAATGTGAATCGTGTAATGTGTAATGTATACCGTGTAATGTGATGTGTGATATGTGACATAATGTGTGATGTAATGTGTGATGTAATATGTGACGTAATGTGTAATGTAATGTGTAATGTACTGTAATGTGTAATGTAATGTGTAATGTATTGCAATTTCTAATGTAATGTGTAATGTAATGTAATATGTAATGTAATGTGTAATGTAATGTTAGTTGTAATGTAATGTGTAATTAAATGTAATGTAATATAACGGGTAACGTGTATCGTGTAGTTTACCATGTAACATGTAACGTAACATGTAACGTGTAATGTGTAACGTAACGTTTAACGTGTAACGTAACGTGTATTGTAACGTGAAATGTAACGTGTTACGTAACGTGTAACATAGAGCGTAACGTAGCGCGTAACGTGTAACGTAAGGCGTAACGTAACGTGTAACGTAACGTGTAACGTAACGTGTAACGTAACGTGTAACGTAACGTGTAACGTAACGTGTAACGTAACGTGTAACGTAACGTGTAACGTAACGTGTAACGTAACGTGTAGCGTAACGTGTAACGTAACGTGTAACGTAACGCGTAACGTAACGTGTAACATGTAACGTAAAGTGTAATGTGTACCGTGTAATGTGTAATGTATACCATGTAATGTGATGTGTAATATGTGATATAATGTGTGATGTAATGTGTGACGTAATGTGTGATGTAATGTGTGACGTAATGTGTAATATAATGTGTAATGTGTTAGAATTAATATCAAAATAATGTATTTAATGTACTACTAGCGCCTGCTATGTGGTATCGTTTGTAACTACCTACCTAATGTTAATATTAAGAAATAAATTCATTCTTTGATCAACTACCGTACACGTTTTATTAAGTTATGCGCCCAGACCCACATTTTGCTAAAATCTTTTTTATTTTCTCGTGCGAAAGTAACTATGTCGACGTCGGGGTACTGTGCCGAAACTCAAAGGACGCGAGAATTACGACGATTGGGCGTTTGCAACAAGTAATTTCTTGTTACTTGAAGGCATTGACATTGAAAATGTACCGGCAACTATCAGTGAATCTCAGAAGAAAAAAGCTAAAGCAAAACTCGTTATGACAATTGACTTTTCATTATATGTGCATATAAAAAGTGAAACTACAGTGAACAGTGTGTGGAAGAAATTAAAACAGTTATTTGACGACACGGGGTATCAACGAAAAATAAGTTTGCTTCGTACATTGATTTCAATACGCCTCGATAACTGCGAATCCATGACATCCTATGTATCTCAAGTGGTTGAGACAGCGTTCGGAGGTTGGCACTACTGGAATCTACTCTGCCTTTTGGTCAAAACAGCGAAATAAAAAAGGCAACACTCACAAGCAAATGTCAAAGTCAACCAGCAGTAAACAAATAAAGTGTTATAATTGCAAGAAGATCGGCCACTACAAAAATAAGTGTCCTGAATTAAAAGCAAATAAACAATTGAATGCTTTTAGCGCGGCGTTTTTCAACGGTTATTATAACACAGAAGACTCGTACATCGACTCAGGCGCAAGCGCGCATATGACGTCAAACCAAAAATGTTTACACCGAACTCGACCAGTACACGAACCTAAAGAAATCGTAGTGGCAAATCAAATGACGGTGCCTGTAGTTAGTGTTGGTGAAACACAGATAACGACATGCGTAAACAGTTCTCAGTATGACGTGATTGTGAAGGACGTATTGTATATACCGAATCTCACGGCAAACTTATTATCCGTAAGCCAACTTATAGCTAAAGGAAATAAAGTTGTATTCAAAAAAGATACCTGTTTGATATACAACCAAGTGAATGAGCTTATTGGTACAGCAAATTTGATAAATGGAGTGTACAAGTTAAACACAAAAAAATTCGAGAACTCGTTATCGGCAATGTCAACATGGCATAAAAGGTTAGGACATATAAATAGTAAGTCCTTACAAAAAATGAAAAAAGGAGCAGTAGAAGGAGTTTCTTTTACCAAGAAAGCTGACATACAGATACAGAATTGTGAAGTGTGCTGTGAGGGAAAACAATCACGTTTCCCTTTCCCATCAGCAAACCATAGAAGTGAAAAACTACTGGATGTAGTACACTCAGATTTATGCGGGCAGATGGAGACCAAGTCAATTGGTCTGGCGAAGTACTTTCTTCTGTTTGTGGATGATGCCAGCAGAATGACTTTTGTCTACTTCTTGAAGGAAAAGAACCAGGTGTTCCAGCATTTCAAAGAATTTCGAAGTTTAGTTGAGAATCAAACTGGAAACAAGATAAAAATACTGAGAACCGACAATGGAGGTGAATTTTGTTCACGTGAGATGGAAAGTAACTTAAAACAAGTAGGTATTGTATATCAGAAGACCAATCCTCACACTCCAGAGCAGAATGGACTCTCAGAGAGGTTCAACAGAACTATAGTTGAACGGGCAAGATGTTGATTGTTTGAAGCAGGTCTCGACAAAAGTTTTTGGGCTGAAGCAGTTAATACTGCAGTTTACCTAAAGAACAGAACACCAGCCGCCAGTTTAGGCATGATGACACCATTTGAGAGGTGGACAGGTGAGAAACCAGACCTCAGCCATGTTAGAAGTTTTGGCAGTAAAGTAATGGTGCATGTTCCCAAAATACAACGACAAAAATGGGATAAGAAGGCTGACAAATTAATTTTAGTTGTGTATCCAGAAAATGTGAAAGGGTACAGATTGTGTAACCCAAGAACTAAAAAAATTAATACGAGCAGAGATGTCATCATTATGGAGAAAATGGAGTTGGACGAAGCTCAGATTGTAGTAAACGATTGTGAAAATAAGTCAAAGAAAGATGAAAACTTAGAAGAAGATGAAAGTTAAATAGAAAATCCAGGTTCAGATCCAAATGATTCAACATATATTTGAAAATCATCGTCTTCCCAAGATGACTCATATCAATCTGTTACTGAAGAAGAGTCTTTTGCAGAGAATGAAGTTCAAATTGAAGCTAAGCGTAAAAGAAAGCCAGTAGAAAGATATGGGATGACCAATCTCTGTCTTCTGGATAATCTGGAATCATGTGATAAAGAACTCAGTTATGAAGCAGCAATAAATGGACCAGACAAGGAACAGTGGAGACAAGCGATGGAAGATGAACTGAAAGCTTTCGACGATAATCAAGCATGGACGTTTGTAGATAGGAAAGAAGCTGATAGAGTGATGCAGTGCAAGTGGGTATTCAAGAAAAAGTACGAAAGTGATAATAGTGTGCGATATAGAGCAAGACTGGTGGCAAAAGGTTTTACCCAAAAAGAAGGTGTGGGTTACGCTGACACATACTCACCAGTGCTTCGTTACTCTACACTAAGTTTTCTATTTGCTTTAAGTGTCAAACTTAACATTGAAATTACTCACTTAGATGTAACTACAGCATTCCTAAATGGTTACTTAAATGAAAAAGCGTATATGCAAGTTCCCCCTAATTTAGATTGTAAAGAAAATAGTGTTCTTAAATTAAATCGTGCAATTTATGGTCTAAAACAATCAGCCAGGGCTTGGAACGAAAGAGTAAATGATTCTTTATTAAAATTAAATTTTGTTAAGTCAAAGTTAGAACCATGTCTGTATATAAAAAATTATGAAAAGGAGCAGATCATAATAGCAATTTTTGTTGATGATTTTTTCATTTTTTCAAACAGTAGTAATATGGTTAAGGAGTTAAAAACAAATTTAATGTCAAAATTTAAAATTAAGGATTTGGGGCAATTAAAACAATGTTTGGGTATGAGAGTAAAAATGTATCAGAATGGCAATATTTCCTTAGATCAAGAAAAGTTTGTAGACCATATTTTAAGTAAATTTAATATGACAAACTGTAAAGTTGTTGGTACTGATTGAGAAAAATTTAAAACTAGAGAAAAGTGTAGATGTTTGTAAACAATATCCATTCCAACAACTAATAGGAAGCTTAATGCACATAAGTGTTTTGACTCGCCCAGATATTTCCTATAGTGTGAGTTATTTGGGTCAATTTAATAATTCATATTCCTATACTCATTGGAAGCATGCGAAACGCATCCTAAGATATTTATGTAAAACTAAATCTTATGGCCTAATGTTTATCAAAGATAATTGTAAATTAGAGGGTTTCGTTGATGCATATTGGTCTTCAAACACACTAGATAGGAGATCCTATACAGGTTTCTACTTTAAACTTTCTGGAACTGTTATTTCATATGAATGTAAAAAACAACGTACTATACCCTTATCAAGTACAGAGGCAGAATATGTGGCAATTCCCGAAGCCTGTAAAGAGGCTATTTATTTAGAAAACTTGTTTTCTGAAATTGTAAACAGTTGTGATTATGTAATTATATTGTATAATGACAATCAAGGCGCTCAGAAGGTGTCTGAAAATTCTTTATTTCATAAAAGAACTAAGCACATAGATGTGCGTCATCATTTTGTTAGAGAAGCAGTTTCTAACAATCTTATAAAGATAGTCTACATGCCAACATCTGAAATGCCAGCAGACTTGCTGACCAAGGGTTTAGATAGTGTTAAACATAACTATTTTATAAAAAAGTTAGGTATTCAAAACATTGTTTATTAGGTGACTATCTGTAAATTAATAACATTTTTTGCTTTTATTAGTTTGTTAAAAATAATTTATATGTTACAAAGTTCAGATTATTTTGATAAGTGGAGATGTTAGAATTAATATCAAAATAATGTATTTAATGTACTACTAGCGCCTTCTATGTGGTATCGTTTGTAACTACCTACCTAAGGTTAATATTAAGAAATAAATTCAGTCTTTGATCAACTACCGTACACGTTTTATTATAATGTACTGATTATTATAATGTACTTATTATAACGTTTTATTATAATGTACTTATTATATGTATGTGTAATGTAATGTGTAATGTATTGCAATTTGTAATGTAATGTGTAATGTAATGTAATGTGTAATGTAATGTTATATGTAATGTAACGTGTAACAAAACGTGTAACGTAATGCGTAACGTAACATGTAACATGTAACGTAAAGTGTAATGTGAACCGTGTAATGTGTAATATATACCGTGTAATGTGATGTGTGCTATGTGACATAATGTGTGATGTAATGTGTGATGTAATGTGTGACGTAATGTGTAATGTAATGTGTAATGTACTGTAATGTGTAATGTAATGTGTAATGTATTGCAATTTGTAATGTAATGTGTAATGTAATGTAATATGTAATGTAATGTGTAATGTAATGTTATATGTAATGTAATGTGTAATTAAATGCAATGTAATATAACGGGTAACGTGTATCGTGTAGTTTACCGTGTAACATGTAACGCAACATGTAACGTGTAATGTGTAACGTAACGTGTAACGTGTAACGTAACGTGTAACGTAACGTGTAACGTAACGTGTAACGTAACGTGTAACGTAGCGTATAACGTAGCATGTAACGTAGCGTGTAACGTAGAGTGTAACGTAGGGTGTAACGTAGGGTGTAACGTAGCGTGTAACGTAGAGTGTAACGTAGAGTGTAACGTAGCGTGTAACATAGCGTGTAACGTAAATTGTAACGTAACGTGTAGCGTAACGTGTAGCGTAACGTGTAGCGTAACTTGTAACGTAACGTGTTACGTAACGTATGACGTAACGTGTGACGTAACGTGTGACGTAACGTGTGACGTAACGTGTGACGTAACGTGTAACGTAACGTGTGACGTAATGTGTGACGTAACGTGTGACGTAACGTGTAACGTAATGTGTAGTGTAATGTGTAGTAAAAGTGTAAAGTCTAAAATGTAATTTATTCTATAATGTAATATAAGGTAATGTGTAATATAATGTGTAATGTAATTTAATGTGTAATATAATGTCATGTGTAATGTGTAATATAATGAGTAATGAAATGTAATTTGTAATGTATAGTAATGTCATGTAATGTAATGTATTGTAATGTAATATGTAATTTAATGTAATGTGTAATGTAATATAATGTGGAATGCAACGTGTGACGTAACCTGTACCGTGTAACGTAACGTGTAACTTAACATAAAACTTTTAACATAATATGTAACATGTAACGTAACGTGTAACTTAACATGAAACTTGTAACATAATATGTAACGTGTAACGTAATGTGTAACGTAACGTATAACGTAACACGTAACGTGTAACGTGACGTGTAACGTAACGTGTAACGTAACGTGTAATGTAACGTGTAACAAAACGTGTAACGTAACGTGTAACGTAACGTGTATCGTAACGTTACCGTAACGTGTAGGGTAACGTGTAACGTGTAATGTGACGTAACGTGTAACGTGTAATATAACGTAACGTATCATGTAATGTAACGTATAATGTAACGTAACGAGTAATGTAACGTGTAACGTAACGGGCAATGTAACGTACCGTGTTATGTAACGTAATGTGTAATGTAACGTTACGTGTAATGTGTACCGTGTAATTTGATGTGTATGTGTGATGTAAGGTGTAATGCAATGTGTAATTTAATGTAATGTGTAATGTGTTATGTTATGTATTGTAATGTGTAATGTAATGTAACGTGTAATGTGTCACATAATGTTATATATTATGTAATGTAATGTGTAATGTAATGCAATGTGTATAGTAATGTAACGTGTAATGTAATGTTATGTGTAATATTATGTAATATGTAATATAACTTGATATGTAATGTAACGTAATGTGTAATGGGAAGTAATGTGTAATGTAACGTGTAACGTGTAACGTATAATGTATAACGTAACGTGTAACGTAACGTGCAACGTGTAACGTAACTTATAACGTGTAATGCGTAACGTGTAACGTAACGGGTAACGTAACGCGTAACGTGACGTGTAACGTGTAGCGTAATGAGTAGTGCTACGTGTAACGTAACATGTAACGTAACGTGTAACGTAATGTGTAACGTGTAACGTAACGTTTAACGTACAACATAACGTGTAACATGTAACGTAATGTGTAACGTGTGGCGTAACGTGCAACGTGTAACGTTATGTGTAACCTGTAATGTATTGTAACGTGTAATGTAACTCGTAATGCAACATGTAATGTAACGTATAATGTAATGTAATATGTAATGTAATGTAATATGTGTAATATAATGTGTAATGTAATGTAATGTTGTAACGTGTAACGTAATGTGTAAGGTGTAAAGTAACGCATGACGTAACGTGTAACGTAACGTAAAACGTTTATCGTAACGTGTAATGTGACTTGTAATGTAACGTGTATTGTAACATGTAATGCAACGTGTAATGTAGCGTGTAATGAAACGTGTAATGTAACGTGTAATGTAACGTATAATGTAATGTAATATGTAATGTAATGCAATATGTGTAATGTACTTTGTAATGCAATCTAATCTGTAATGTAATGTGGAATATAACGTGTAACGTGACACGTGACCTAACGTGTAACGTGTTACGTGTAACGTCGTAACGTGCAATGTAATATGGAATGTAACGTGTAACGTTAGGTGTAACGTAACGTGTAACGTGACATGTGACTTAACGGGTAACGTGTTACGTGTAACGTCGTAACCTGTTATGTAACGTGTAAGGTGTAACGTAACGTGTAAAGTTACGTATAACGTTTTACCTAACGTTTAACGTAACGTAACGTGTAACGTAACATGTAATGTGTACCGTGTAATATATACCGTGTAATGTGATGTGTAATATGTGATGTAATGTTTGATGTAATGTGTGATGTAATGTGTGACGTAATGTGTAATGTAATGTGTAATGTACTGTAATGTGTAATGTAATGTGTTATGTATTGTAATGTGTACTGTAATGTGTAATGTAATGTAATATGTAATGTAATGTGTAATTAAATGTAATGTAATGTGTAATATAGTTTGTAATGTAATGTAATGTGTAATGTGTATTGTAATGTAATATGTAATTTAACGTAATGTGTAATGTAACGTAATGTGTAATGTAACGTAATGTGTAATGTAACGTAATGTGTAATGTAACGTAATGTGTAATGTAACGTGTAGCGTGTGACGTAACGTGTAACGTGCGACGTAACGTATAATGTGCGACGTAACGCGTTACACGTTACGTTACACACTACACGTTACATGTTACGTTACATGTTACACGGTAAACTACACGTTACACGTTACCCGTTATATTACATGTTACACGTCACAACGTGTAACATGTAATATAACGGGTAACGTGTAACGTGTAGTTTACCGTGTAACATGTAACGTAACATATAACGTGTAGTGTGTAACGTAACGTGTAACGTGTAACGTAACATATAACGTGTAATGTGTAACGTAACGTGTAACGTGTAATGTAACGTGTAACGTAACGCGGAACGTAACGTTTAATGTAACGTGTTACGTAACATGTAACGTAACAAATAACGTAACGTGTAACGTAACGTGTAACGTAACGAGTAAAGTATAACATAACGTGTAAAGTGTAACGTAACGTGTAAAGTGTAACGTAACGTGTAACGTAACGTGTTACGTAACGTGTATTGTAACGGGTAACGTAACAGGTAACGTAACGTGTATCGTAACATGTAACGTAACGTGTAGCGTAACGTGTAACGTGTAATGTGACGTAACGTGTAACGTGTAATGTATCGTAACGTATCATGTAATGTAACGTAACAAGTAATGTCACGTGTAACGTAACGTGCAATGTAACGTACCGTGTTATGTAACATAATGTGTAATGTAACGTTACGTGTACTGTAACGTAACGTGTAATGTGTACCGTGTAATGTGATTTGTAATGTGTGATGTAACGTGGGATGTCATGTGTGATGTAAGGTGTAATGTAATGTGTAATGAAATGTATTGTGTAATGTGATATGTTATGTATTGTAATGTGTAATGTAATGTGCAATGTAATGTAATATGTAGTGTAATGTGTAATTAAATTTAATGTAATGTAACGTGTAATGTGTAACATAATGTAATATATTATGTAATGTAATGTGTAATGTAATGCAATGTGTATAGTAATGTAATGTGTAATGTAATGTAATGTGTAATGTAATGTGTTATGTATGTAATTTATAATGTAATGTGTAACGTAATGTAATTTGTAATGTAATGTGTAATTAAATGTAATGTAATGTGTAATGTAATTTGTAATGTAATGTAATGTGTAATGTAATGTAATGTGTAATGTAATGTAATGTATAATGTAATGTAATGTGTAATGTAATGTAATGTGTAATGTAATGTAATGTGTAATGTAATGTAATGTGTAATGTAATGTAATGTGTAATGTAACGTAATGTGTAATGTAACGTGTAACGTAACCTGTACCGTGTAACGTAACGTGCAACTTAACATGAAACTTGTAACATAATATGTAACGTGTAACGTAACGTGTAACGTGTAACATAACGTGTAACATAACATGTAACGTGTAACGTAACGTGTAACGTGACATGTAACGTAACGTGTAACGTAACGTGTAACGTAACACGTAACGTATCACGTAACGTAACGTGTAACGTAACGTGTAACGTAACGCGTAACGTAACGTGTAACATGAAACGTAAAGTGTAATGTGAACCGTGTAATGTGTAATATATACCGTGTAATGTGATGTGTGCTATGTGACATAATGTGTGATGTAATGTGTGATGTAATGTGTGACGTAATGTGTAATGTAATGTGTAATGTACTGTAATGAGAAATGTAATGTGTAATGTATTGCAATTTGTAATGTAATGTGTAATGTAATGTAATATGTAATGTAATGTGTAATGTAATGTTATATGTAATGTAATGTGTAATTAAATGTAATGTAATATAACGGGTAACGTGTATCGTGTAGTTTACCGTGTAACATGTAACGTAACATGTAACGTGTAATGTGTAACGTAACGTGTAACGTGTAACGTAACATGTAATGTAACGTGTTACGTAATGTGTAACGTAACGTATAACGTAACGTGGAACGTAACGTGTAACGTAGCGTGTAACGTAGCGTGAAACGTAGCGTGTAACGTAGCTCGTAACGTAGCGTGTAACGTAGCGCGTAACCTAACGCGTAACGTAACGCCTAACGTAACGCGTAACGTAACGTGTAACGTAACGTGTAACGTAACGTGTAACGCAACTTGTAACGTAACGTGTAACGTATAGTGTAACGTAACGTGTAACGTAACGTGTAACGTAACGTGTAACGTAACGTGTAACGTACCGTGTAACGTACCGTGTAACGTAACGTGTAACGTAACGTGTAACGTAACGTGTAACGTAACGTGTAACGTAACGTGTAACGTAACGTGTAACGTAACGTGTAACGTAACGTGTAACGTAACGTGTAACGTAACGTGTAACGTAACGTGTAACGTAACGTGTAACGTACCGTGTAACGTACCGTGTAACGTAACGTGTAACGTAACGTGTAACGTAACGTGTAACGTAACGTGTAACGTAACGTGTAACGTAACGTGTAACGTAACGTGTAACGTAACGTGTAACGTAACGTGTAACGTAACGTGTAACGTAACGTGTAACGTAACGTGTAACGTAACGTGTAACGTAACGTGTAACGTAACGTGTAACGTAACGTGTAACGTAACGTGTAACGTAACGTGTAACGTAACGTGTAACGTAACGTGTAACGTAACACGTAACGTATCACGTAACGTAACGTGTAACGTAACGTGTAACGTAACGCGTAACGTAACGTGTAACATGAAACGTAAAGTGTAATGTGAACCGTGTAATGTGTAATATATACCGTGTAATGTGATGTGTGCTATGTGACATAATGTGTGATGTAATGTGTGATGTAATGTGTGACGTAATGTGTAATGTAATGTGTAATGTACTGTAATGTGAAATGTAATGTGTAATGTATTGCAATTTGTAATGTAATGTGTAATGTAATGTAATATGTAATGTAATGTGTAATGTAATGTTATATGTAATGTAATGTGTAATTAAATGTAATGTAATATAACGGGTAACGTGTATCGTGTAGTTTACCGTGTAACATGTAACGTAACATGTAACGTGTAATGTGTAACGTAACGTGTAACGTGTAACGTAACATGTAATGTAACGTGTTACGTAATGTGTAACGTAACGTATAACGTAACGTGGAACGTAACGTGTAACGTAGCGTGTAACGTAGCGTGAAACGTAGCGTGTAACGTAGCTCGTAACGTAGCGTGTAACGTAGCGCGTAACCTAACGCGTAACGTAACGCCTAACGTAACGCGTAACGTAACGTGTAACGTAACGTGTAACGTAACTTGTAACGTAACGTGTAACGTATAGTGTAACGTAACGTGTAACGTAACGTGTAACGTAACGTGTAACGTAACGTGTAACGTACCGTGTAACGTAACGTGTAACGTAACGTGTAACGTAACGTGTAACGTAACGTGTAACGTAACGTGTAACGTAACGTGTAACGTAACGTGTAACGTAACGTGTAACGTAACGTGTAACGTAACGTGTAACGTAACGTGTAACGTAACGTGTAACGTAACGTGTAACGTAACGTGTAACGTAACGTGTAACGTAACGTGTAACGTAACGTGTAACGTAACGTGTAATGTAACGTGTAACGTAACGTGTAACGTAACGCGTAACGTAACGCGTAACGTAACGTGTAACATGTAACGTGAAGTGTAGTGTGTACCGTGTAATGTGTAATGTATACCGTGTAATGTGATGTGTAATATGTGATATAATGTGTGATGTAATGTGTGATGTAATGTGTGATGTAATGTGTGACGTAATGTGTAATGTATTATGTAATGTAATGTGTAATGTATTGAAATTTGTAATGTAATGTGTAATGTAATGTAATATGTAATGTAATGTGTAATGTAATGTTATATGTAATGTAATGTGTAATTAAATGTAATGTAATATAACGGGTAACGTGTATCGTGTAGTTTACCGTGTAACATGTAACGTGTAATGTGTAACGTAACGTGTAACGTGTAACGTAACGTGTAACGTAACGTGTAACGTAGCGTGTAACGTAGCGTGTAACGTAGGGTGTAACGTAGCGTGTAACGTAAGGTGTAACGTAGCGTGTAACGTAGCGTGTAACATAGAGTGCAACGTAGCGTGTAACATAGCGTGTAACGTAAATTGTAACGTAACGTGTAGCGTAACGTGTAGCGTAACGTGTAGCGTGACGTGTAGCGTAACTTGTAACGTAACGTGTTACGTAACGTGTGACGTAACGTGTGATGTAACGTGTGACGTAACGTGTGACGTAACGTGTGACGTAATGTGTGACGTAACGTGTGACGTAACGTGTAACGTAATGTGTAGTGGAATGTGTAGTAAAAGTGTAAAGTGTAAAATGTAATGTATTCTATAATGTAATGTAAGGTAATGTGTAATATAATGTGTAATGTAATTTAATGTGTAATATAATGTCATGTGTAACGTGTAATATAATGAGTAATGAAATGTAATTTGTAATGTATAGTAATGTCATGTAATGTAACGTATTGTAATGTAATATGTAATTTAATGTAATGTGTAATGTAATATAATGTGGAATGTAACGTGTAACGTAACCTGTACCGTGTAACGTAACGTGTAACTTAACATGAAACTTTTAACATAATATGTAACGTGTAACGTAACGTGTAACTTAACATGAAACTTGTAACATAATATGTAACGTGTAACGTAACGTGTAACGTAACGCGTGACGTAACACGTAACGTAACTTGTAACGTGACGTGTAACGTAACTTGTAACGTAACTTGTAATGTAACGTGTAACAAAACGTGTAACGTAACGTGTAACGTAACGTGTAACGTAATGTGTAACGTAACATGTATCGTAACGTGTAGCGTAACGTGTAACGTGTAATGTGACGTAACGTGTAACGTGTAATATAACGTAACGTATCATGTAATGTAACGTGTAATGTAACGTAACGAGTAATGTAATGTGTAACGTAACTGGCAATGTAACGTACCGTGCTATGTAACGTAATGTGTAATGTAACGTTACGTGTAATGTGTACCGTGTAATTTGATGTGTATTGTGTGATGTAACGTGTGATGTAATGTGTGATATAAGGTGTAATGCAATGTGTAATTTAATGTAATGTGTAATGTGTTATGTTATGTATTGTAATGTGTAATGTAATGTAACGTGTAATGTGTCACATAATGTTATATATTTTGTAATGTAATGTGTAATGTAATGCAATGTGTATAGTAATGTAAGGTGTAATGTAATGTTATGTGTAATATAATGTAATATGTAATATAACTTGATATGTAATGTAACGTAATGTGTAATGGGAAGTAATGTGTAATATAAAGTGTAACGTGTAACGTATAATGTATAACGTAACGTGTAACGTAACTTATAACGTGTAATGCGTAACGTGTAACGTAACGGGTAACGTAACGCGTAACGTGACGTGTAACGTGTAGCGTAATGTGTAGTGTTCCGTGTAACGTAACATGTAACGTAACGTGTAACGTAATGTGTAACGTAACGTTTAACGTATAACATAACGTGGAACATGGAACGTAATGTGTAACGTGTGGCGTAACGTGCAACGTGTAACGTTATGTGTAATCTCTAATGTATTGTAACGTGTAATGTAACTCGTAATGCAACGTGTAATGTAACGTATAATGTAATGTAATATGTAATGTAATGTAATATGTGTAATATAATGTGTAATGTAATGTAATGTTGTAACGTGTAACGTAATGTGTAAGGTGTAAAGTAAAGTATAACGTAACGTGTAACGTAACGTAAAACGTTTATCGTAACGTGTAACGTGTAACATAACGTGTAACGTGTATTGTAATGTAACGTGTAATGTGACTTGTAATGTAACGTATATTGTAACATGTAATGCAACGTGTAATGTAGCGTGTAATGTATTACGTAATATGTAATGTACTTTGTAATGCAATATGTGTAATGTACTTTGTAATGTAATCTAATCTGTAATGTAATGTGGAATGTAACGTGTAATGTTACGTTTAACGTAACGTGTAATGTGTTACGTAACGTGTAACGTAACATGTAACGTTTAACGTGTAATGTAACGTGTAACGTAATGTGTAACATATAACGTAATATGTAACGTATAACGTAACGTGTAATATAACGTAACGTGTAATGTAACGTAACGTGTAACTTGTAACGTAACGTGTAACGTACCGTGTAGCGTTTAACGTAACGTGTAACATGTAACGTAACGTAACGTGTAACGTATAACATAACGTAATGTGTAATGTGATGTGTGATATTATGTGATGTGTGATGTATTATGATGTTTGATATAATGTGATGTGTGATGTAATGTGATGTGTGATATAATGTGATGTGTGATATAATGTGATGTGTGATGTAATTTTTTGTGTGATGTAATGTGATGTGTGAAGTAATATGTGTGATGTGTAATGTGCGATCTGCGATCTGCGATGTGCGATATGCGATATGCGATGTGCGATGTGCGACGTGCGATGTGTCATATGCGGTGCGCGGTGTGCGGTGTTCGGTGCGAGGTGCGATGTGCGAGGTGCGATGTTCAAGGTGCGATGTGCGAGGTGGGATGTGCGATGTGCGATGTGCGAGATGCGATGTGTAACGTAACGCAACGCAAACCAACGCAATGCAACGTAATGTAATTAAAATAATTGCGTCTTTAAAATGTGTTTAAAAAACGTTTTCTTAAGCCATATTTAACTATCGTAGCTTAATTTTTTAAGACAAAACACATATCGAAAAGCAAAAGCTACGAGTATCTAAATACACTGTCATGACTTGTCCACCTGTTGACTATATTGAAATAATTAGAATAAAAATCGTTTGTTATGAATTCTAACGCACAATCAATCCACCCAGATTTGATATTAAGTAAGGATTAGCTTCAAACGAATAGCAACTATTATGCATTAACAAGAATCGGCTTACTGATTCACATTCAATAATTTCTTTGACATAAATGCTTTTTCAAGATAACAGTCTCGATACAAGAAGCCAAAAATTTAAATATTCTTAATAACTAAAAGAATGTTAACAAAAAGAAAATAATATTGCAATATAAAATATTTTTTACACAACTCACATCTTACTCATCATAATTCAATGTTTATATCATTGAGAAATGGCAACAATTTGTGAGAGACATATAAATAGGTCACAAATAAGTAATAAATATATTTCTATAGTTGTCAGGGGGGGTCATTCTATTACTTAACGTGAGCAATTGATAAAAAAGAAGTATTTTACTTTTACGTAACACATTTATTGTTTTCGTTATTAATCACTCAGCAACACGACAAACAAATTTCTAAAAATAATATTAGTGCACTATCATTTTACACATTCCGTTCCGTTAAAAGAAGTTTGCAAAATAAATTGAATTTTTAATTTCTTTTATGAAATATAGTTCACTTTGTCACATAACTATTTTTGTAGTTTTGACAACATAAATATAATAAATATTTATGTTGCCAAAGTATCTGAGTTATGTTTGTGTTGCAAAATGTTCTGCGATACATATGCAAAAGTTGCGTAACCGGTTGTGAATATTATTATTTTGCATAATGGGAGAAATAGAGAAGAAATACCCATATGAAATTATTTTAGACAGTGATCAAGTAAACTATAATACTAGTAGTTCTCAGAATTGTATTAACTGTATTTATAAACTTATCATTATAAAAGTTACGTGCTACTTTCATAACTCGTATCGTTCGTAAATTGGCTTTGAAGCGTTTTTTGAAATATATTGTAATGAAGATGGAAACCGATATTTTACATGAATATATTACCCCCCGAATATTATTTCTATAACAAAAATATAATTTTCCACACCACATTAGTTTTCTTTTTAACACTAAATAACGATATATGAATATTTCAGATGAGTAACACTGGGAGATATGATATTGAGAAAAATGACGTTATTAATAGAATAAAAGTCTAACATTTAAAAGTCGAATATCTAAAAGTGTGGTGCAGAATAGATTAAGTTCTTCTAGAATAACAAATTACACAATCGCAGACACACATTTAACTCATTTGAAAATTGTGAAACTGTGCAACGATAATGACGTACGTAGTGCAAATATTCAAAAATTTGACCACTAATTTGAAATCAATATTGAATAGACAACACATACACTGGAAACATTGGCGGATTTCGCAATAGTTGAATCAGGTTCCATAAAATCTTTCTGCTATTCGCAACAGTCGGCTCATATTCCATAAAATCGACCGTAATTATAAAACGCTAGTATAAAATTCGATGGAAATAATCTATTAAATTAAATTGTTATATTTATTTCATCTTGAACATAAAATAAAATAGATTTAAAAGCAACGTAGTCAATAGGATATTACAATCAAATACTCAGATCAAAACTTCATCGGTTAAACAATTTTGACATAATTATGTGTCTCATTCAATCAATGGGATACTTGTTTTTACAATATTAAAACTAAGGACAGTGTTTGGCACCACGTACCAGGTGAACTTTTATTCCAACTGAGCTGATCGATGAACACAATACGGAGAAAAAATAAATGTTAGTAAATGTTTTCTAAGCTAAAACTTATATTTGATAAATTTTCTTATGCAAAGAACTTGTTACTTCTACTTGATCTAATTAGTTTTTCAAAAGTTCAGTAATGAATTACAGGGCAGAATTTATGTAATTTTGAAAAGATAAACATGATTATAACTTTAAATACCTTTGACAGCGTACATTATTAATTCGCATAAGTTTCCTATACCTTTGCAGGGATATTTCTTTATACTTTTACCTAGATTGTTTGATGTTAGAATGCGGTTGATGACCATAGAAATTTTAAGAATTTTGCGTTCAATTACCCACATCTAATTACGAAAAGCCATAAATGTAAATTGTATACCGTGTTATTATGTAATCATATTTAATAAAATTTAAAGTCTTAGTAACTAATGGTTTATTTATAAAACCTAAGAGCGTAAGGTAGAAATACATGCGAACATAAAAGTAATAATATAGGTGGGAATTTGACTTTAAATAATTCTGAATTCAAGTATGCACATTTGTATAGCAATGTATTTTACTTTGCGCCTTCTTCGTTTCTTTCCTTTGCACAAGAAAAAATAAAAGAATATGAATATTGATCCACGTCCGTTTAGAATTATTTATACTTAACTTATAACGGTGCAGCTTATATCTGTACAAATGTAATTGAGGGTGTCTTTGGCAACAAACATTGCAGTGCATGCTCCTCGCATACTGGGTTCGCATGAATAGGCTTGAATTCATTAAACAATCATTAGCTGACCTCACGAAATCTTTCCTAATTTTCTTACTGGATGAGTTAACAGCGAAAGTTATGTAAAAATTTTACACTAATGACACACTGACACTTTGTGGTTATTCGTGTTTATAATTACAGTATTTATTTATTTTTGAAGTAAACCTCCTTTAGGTACAAGTGTGGACCAACTCAGATATTTTTTGGATGGAATGAACGGTCAGTAAAGTTTACAGTTTGCTTACGCAGTTTCCGGTATTTGAAAGCATCGACTGACTATAAAATTTCATGAGCATATGTGTTATATACATATGTATACATATATACTTGAATTTATTTCTATTATATTTTTATTAACTTTAATACTAATAATTATTTTGGTTTGAAAGAGTATACCGGCGAGGTGGTTCCATATAAATATGGTGGGAATCTGATGATGAGGTCCGAAAATAAACAATTGAACTCCTTTACGGGTGGTAGTAAATCAACCGTGATTCAAGATATTTGCTACTAGCAGTTGTTATTTTGCAAAATAACTTCCCTATTGACCAGATCAGGGCCTGATGATGAGTTTCGGAAATGAACAGGGTAACTTTTTAATGGACGGTCGAAAATCAACCATGATTCAGGATATTAGCTGCTGCTAGTAGTTACTTTGCAAAATAACTACACCATTAACCAGGTCAGGATCTGATGATGAGTGCTGGCAATTAATAATGTAACTCCTTAACGAATGGTAGTAAATCAACCGTGATTCTAAATATTTGTTAAATTCGAAATATTCGAAATATAGTTCGAATATACTAATGACTGTTGATTTGCAATATAACTACACTACCGATCATGTCAGAGTCTGATGATGAGTTCTGGTAACAAACAATATGACTCCTTAAGTATTGGTAGCAAATCGATCATGCTTCAAAATATCTGTTACTGGTAGATGTTTCTTTTCAAAGTAATAATTTTGCACATATTGTTCATCTCCAGAACTCTTATCGACGAGGTCAGGGTCTGTTGAGAGTTCTGGAGATGAACAATATGACACCTTAACAGATAGTATAAGCCTTTAACAGAAGGTAAATTAACTGTAATTCAAAATATTTGCTACCGGTAGTAATTTCAAGAAATTTAGCAAATTTGCAGCGAAGAGTTTATATTTCTCATTTTAATTATAATAAATGTCGAGTTTCATATTCAATTTATGATAATAATAAAATTAATTTATTTGTGATGCTAGATGGAAATATATCTATTATTACTCCGTCTAAATTGTATTATCAGCAAATAAGTCTAAATTTTAATATGACGTACGTTTTAAATTTAATATTTCTGATAATACCTACCACACTAGTCAAAAAATTTTACTTCAACCATTATTTAATAAAAAAATTGATAAATCTTTAGGTGATAGCATGTAGAATCAACCCTCAACAAGTGATCACTTATAAACTTAGGATCAATTTGTTAGTTAGAAAAGCTATGCAATTTTTTGCAAATACTTTTACTTCTTAAACAAAAAAAATAGAGTTTCAACTAGCTGAAGCTTAATAAAGGTCCAAAACCTTCATATTATTTTCGACCAGACTCAATGTTTCAAGGTTATAAAATTTTACCTTCTATTGTATTTGTTATTGTAATCCAGATCCTAAGTTGCTCCATGTAATACCGTGTACTGCTCACAAGGGAACTGTAATTAGTAATGTGAATTTGTATGACAGAACTTTTTTTGTAACATTTATTTGTTGCCAAACTCTTAATCTTTCAACATTCAGTGGCAGTTCTTGGCCTTTTTCCTATTGGAGACCACAAAATACTCTAGATTAAATCATCCTATAATTTTTATCTCCAAAAAAAGCAATGTTGATTATATTTTAAATTAAACTAGGGTGGATACCTAGTTATAGGAGGAATAAATGAAAATCTGCGAAGGATTTTCTAAACTATATGAACAAGTTTCTAGCTGCAGCAAAAATATATATACACAAAGAATGTTGAAAGATCAAGCTTAAAAATATATAACGAGATGTTAAAGAATATTTTGAGATGAAACATTTAAATTAATGATTACGATACAAGGCTGTAGCAAACTGAATAGCAATCAGTGACTGCTATTATTGTCAGGTAATTGTGACTTAACAATAAATAAAATGTTCAAGAAAAGTACATTCCATTTTTGCTACCATATGAAACATCATATGGATCGATAACATTAAAGTCCGAAACATTACTGCCAAATAGACCAGAATCTGCAAGAGTTGAGAAAAGTAGTTATATAGATAATCCCCATTGGATATCCTAAAATTCTAATTGTGACACGAATAAAACAAATTACATCAATATCCGATTATTAAAATATCCTATAAAACTCACCGAAAAATGAAGCTAGAAAAGAAAAAAAAATATAGCTTGTTTATTACTTAAACTTCAGTTTCCTGATTTTTCACTTTCCTTTTTAAAGGTACAAATAAAATACTTGTGTTTCAATTTAATAACTAAATTTAATAATCACAGTAATTGCATCAATTGAATTACATTGGACAAACTAGAACTCAGATTTATTTTTTTCTGAAAGTTATAAAAACATACATTACTAGTTGCGCCCCATGGTTTCACTCGCGTGAAATTCAGAATAAGAAAAATTATTTTTCTCTCGTATATTGCTTTTGACTGTAAAATAATACCGTACCAAATTTCATCAAAATCTATCTACTATATTTTGGGTTATAGGAGCAGAAAATAACATACAGACAAACAAAAATAAAAAAAAAAATTCCGGCTTCTATTATCATTCTATACGCTAAATCCGTGACCCTTTAAAATATTTTCCCTGTACAGAATTTTCCCGGTTACAATTTTATTATATATATAGATAAGAAGTCAAAACAAATTAAAAAATTAATTCCAATATTATTAATTAATTTAACAAAATCAAAATATATGCGTGAAAAGATAATTTACAAACATGCTATTAAATATAATTTGATACAACTTGACTGAAGACTTGCAAACTCAATTCGTCTATACATAAACTAATCTTGAAATTTAACCAACAGGCAGTAGGATATGAAAGAAAAGGATGTCGATATATTATGCATAACTACATTGTTTCTTTCTGGAAACAATGCAAAAATAAGTGACGGAAAATTCATTATAATTAACTACAGTCGATTCACGTTATTAAATAATTCAAACTGAATTGTATTTAAAAAAAATAACATTATTGAGGGATTACTTTTTTAATTTTACGTTTGCTGAAAATGTTGGTGGCAATTCCGTACTTTGTGATCCCTTCTCTTTCAACACATTATTTTTATATGACAGAACTATTGTTGGCAAAATAATCAATGTGTTGAAAATCTAGAAATGTTCACTTATTTGTAGGAAAATTAGATAAGAAAGAATATAGAGTTATAGCTGTGATGATGCTACTGCGATAGCATTTTTTTGGATCATTGACAACATCTTAATTATTAGGAATATTTTCCTGAACCACCGAGCGCATAATAAATATACACACGTGCATATACAGTTTCAACACTTTCCAATATTTTTATAAACATGCACCTTTTACCACTCAAAGACACAATTACAACCTTGGCTTTCTGAAAACTTTTTCTCGTTGTGGGCATTAGTATCAGATAATTTGTTAATAAATCTGCAACTAAATGTTCTGAAAAATGTTTCCCGCGAAATCAATAAATATGACACTTTATAAGAAAACAATTTAATTGCAATAGTTCTCTAAATTGAGTTGGCTTCAGTCAATTTTTCGTGCCAGTGATTTGTAATTTTCCTGAAATCCAAGCGTCTAAAATATTTATTGCACTATTCTCTTTAGAGTTTCAATATCCTGGGATCTCATACTACATGTTAGAATAAACTAGGTAGTAACATTCAACATTGTTTGAATGAATCGTGAAAACCTCGTGGTGATGGAAAATACCTAGGTGACTTTCAATGGATATTTCACATCATCTAAGTGAAAAAATCACTATATTTTTGTTGAAAATATTATATCCAGGAAGTTTTTTGTAGAGAAAATGTTGTGTAGGAGTATGGTTTTGACACAGTGAAAAATATGCCATGAAAATTGTGTTCGTTAGATATAAAATACTGTTCTCATTGTCGTTGTCTCAATTAAAATACATTATTTGTCAGTTGTCTAGCTATGCATTCAGACGCACAACTGAAGGAAGTCGTTCGTAAATAGGATATGACAGTATTATAGAAAGAGCCTTTGTTGTGCAAGCATTTCTCCCATTTTGAATAGACGTGGCTCCATCGTTCTCGTTTCGAAAAACAATATCTGAGGTCGTGGAAGTTATTTAAATATTTGCATGTGTATTTTATAGATTTTACATAAATTCATAATTCCACTTTAAAATGTATTTTGAATATACGTGATAACATCGGCGAATAAAAATCTATGCACCAATTGTCGCTTGGTATTTTATTCCTTTTTCCACCATCTTCAATTGAACATTGCCTATAAAGAGAATTATTATCCACTTCTGTCATTACTTGTTTATATATGCTTTAGAAAACTTCTTTGTGCAACAACCTTATGTGTTTTCACAATTTCTGACAAGTCTGAATCCTCGTTTTTTTGGCAGTTCAGCGTAGATTGCTTTACCGGTCTGGTGAGAAAGGACTTCATTTTCTGGCCATACGACAAACTGTTTTTTACTACTCTGTAATATAAATTTAAGAAATAACAAATTCATAAAACCAAATTAAATTTACCAAGTACAGTATCACAAAATAAAATGAAATGTGAAAATATTTAACTCTTAGAGAAATTTGGTAATATCTTTCATGTACCTTTATAAATGTTGTCTCATATAATTATAAATCACGACGACCTCATCGTCGATTGGCTAAACTACTGAGTCCGTAAATAATCATTTGTTTATACTAATTGGTGCAAATTATATGGAATTATCCCTTTAAATTTGGTTCTCGTACAATATTATATTAATAAAGAGAGAATGTGGAAGTATTCCAAAATAATTTAATAATTAAAGTTATAAAACCCCACATAACAGAAAACTTTTACAAAAAAATTTGAATATTTGGATATTCTTGTTAACCTACAAGATTTATATTCAAAATAACTTTTAATGTACATAGTTTCGCTTTTATTTTAACAATAAGTAATATTTTTGCTGGTTTCTAAACTTTCCTAATAACTTAATACAACTTAAAGACTGTAGGTGAGTAATATTCAAATTTAAGTAATTATAACCCATTTTATTTAGAAAAATTATTTTTGTTTCCATAAAAAGAAAACTACACTATGTTGCGATTTTTTCTTTCTGTAAATGAAATCATTAATTAATTTAACATCTAAACCATGAAGGGAAATATTTTAGAAATATAACAACGATCATCATAAAGGATCACATATCGCTTATAACAATAGGATTTAGTAAAAAACGTGTGTTTTATATTACCAGTATACCTAAATACTGTACACCTTTTATTTATATGAACGTGTAATATGTATATTCATACAAAGACATACAATTTCCAATATTTTCTCATATCGGAAATTTTATTTCTTTATTGGTCAGGTATTATAAAATATTGAAATTTGATGTTCAAAATGTGAAGCTGTATCAGCAACGTTTTTCTTTCATTGCTAAAAATATTTGCTGTTACAACTTGTACGTTTTATTTATTCGGACTTCTGAAAAAACAACTTCTTTTATATAGAGTTACTTGGGGAAATCACTCAGAGGAACCACAAGAATTATTAATTATTGTGGGAAATTTTGTGTATATCGTTTTATTCCATAGCACGATTATTTCAAATTTTAACTTTTTTCCTTTAACAGCAACGAGATTTTAGGAGTGTACAGAATATTTAAATTTTTAATTTATTTGTATTAATAAAACGTTTGTTATATAAAATAACATAATTTGTAATATTGAATATATTTGGCGTTAATTTTGTAGAAATTCATTTTCACAATTAAATTAAACTACGTGATGTAGAATTATTACTACTTTCTTTAATTTCTTTACCACAACCTATTTCATATACAAAATTGTTCAAAACACAAAATTGTTACAAATTTATTCAGGTGGGATATTAGCAAAGATTAACTCTTAGCAACATCCAACAGCATTTAATTATTCAAACACAATAGCGGAAGCCGGGTTTGTGCGGGTTTTTCCACTGCTTATGTTAATGAGTTTATTGCAGGGACGCGGTGTAGGTTTTATTATATTACCGATAGTTATACGATATACCAGTATTTTAGTGAAGGTAATAAATTCAATTGTTATTATGTGAGGTTATACAAAGCAAATTTTCCGATGTATGTAATAAAATTAAATGGAAATTATTATATTATGGGCGTGACCGGGTAGCCAAAAGAAATTTATTTGAAAACTCCTCTTTGTACTTATTTTCGACTCGATTCGGTAAAAAATCGCAAATTTTAATTTACTACGATAATTCAATTAAATGAGCATTCAAAGTAAGAAAAAATGTAATCACACTATACATTTACATAAAGCCTTCTATTTCTACCAGTACCTACAATTATCTAATATTGAGCACAATAGTCAGCTAGTGGTAGAGAGAAAATAATAAAATACCCAAAATTCGTGTTATATACATACCCTCTCAACCAAGAATGAAAAAGATCTGCAAATAAAACAGATAAAAGGTAAGGTCTACAAAAATAATATAAAGCAGTTTCGACTAAACATATTTGCTCTCTCGGATGATAAAAAGTTTTCCTTCAAAAGGAGTGCTGTGAAATTATTTTGGGTGACTGTTAAAACGTAAGAGTTACAAAAGTCACCCCATTCTTTTTAGTATGACAAACCAAAAGTTTTGAAGAAAATTTTATTAAAATTTATAAAATCTAGAAAATGTTATTTCAATACAAGAAGGAAATGTAGAAAATATGACACGAACGAGTTTATGTAAAAACATTCAGTAGAAAGCTGTGCAAACGGAAAGGCTTTCAAAATAAAGTCTCTAATAATAAGAAAAACTGCACCGACAATTTAAACGCTAGTGATATATGATTAATAAGGCTCAATTTTGATGTAAAATTTTAGTCCCGAATATGAATAATTTGATGCCTTCTTTTTGGAGTTTGTTCAATTTTAACTTAGTCGAGAGGAGCACGTTCGCAATAATGATACTTTTTGGACTTAGCAACTATCTCAATTCCGTCGAAGTTGCTGGATATCTTCTAGCACAGTTATTAATTAATAACAAACTTACATCGGATACTCTTTCGCAATCCAATAGTTTCAGTTACTTGCAAGTAGAAGACATCGCGTAGCGTGAAACAGACATCCGCGACTTTCATGTCTAACTGAACTATTCGCATGATAGTTGAGTTAACAGTTTCTAAAGCACCTCTCATGACGACGTAATCAGTACGCAAGCCGCAACAGTTATCGGCTCCGAGTAGGGCGGACAGTTGTGAATTTCCATGTTCCATTCTTTTCAAAATGTCGTTAAGCGAGGTATTAAAAAGGATACGTTCGACGTCGCAATACCAGTAAATAATCCAGTAAAGAATGATTTGTGGTTTTAATTCTTGATAAAAAATTGGTAAGCATAATCCAAACATAATGGAGAAAAGTACAATTGTCTTTAAAACATTTGAACGATTTTGTTTCGTCGCTTCTTTGTATAAATTTTTTTTAAGTTAAAATCCACGTTCCTTTCTAACATTTCCATTTCAGAAATGAATTGTGAAAATGTATTTGTTTCTATGAAAGTCGTTTTAGTGATTATGTAACTGAATGTTGTTAAAAAGACTTCTTTATATATGAACTGCACTGTTGTGTTTCCGTGGATGGTGACGTAGAAATATTCAAATATCGTGAGCAAGCTGAGCAGAATATATGCTAAGAAGCATATTGCTATATAAATTCCGAGAACGCCATGTTTCACTATCGCCATCCAAGTCCGTGTGTTTCGCTTATATTGATTAATTGCTATATTTCTCTTAACACCCATTACCATTTCCAAATACTGAAGATATTTCCACGTGTCTTTATAGTTTAAATCCGTAATTTCTAGTTATTTCTAATTTCACGTGTCTGGAGCTCTAGCGCACAACTCAAGGTAATCAGCTGTAAAATTAATCTAACTAAAGAATAGATAAATTAAAATTGTGTATTTAAAAATATATTCCAAAAAATATGAAAAAATAGAGCATTTTCCCCTTATTTCCTGAACCGCTGAGCCAAAAATAATGATAAAACAATAATTTATATAAAATAATTTTTTCTAAACGTGCGCAATATTTTTAAGCCTGTGAATCTTATAGTAGGTAAACGATTGTTGTCACCATATACATGATATATTAAATATCTTTGAACAAGATTTGAATAATAAAATGACAAGGTGGTCTGAAAACATTGAACTTTTTTTAATACAAGATTTGGTATAAAATCATAAAAAATGAGCGATTATTAAAATTACTCTTCAAATATGTAATGAATTATAACAAAATTTACTTCGTTATGATTGATGACATTATTGTTACGACACCTTTTCCGGATGATATGAGCCGATACTGAAATTTGCACACACCCTTCAACTTTTAAATGAATTTTTCAAAGATACATCAATTAAGAGGATATCGCCTTTTAAATTAATTTCCCTAATTAAATCTTCATGGAATTCAAGATAACCTCAAATGAATATACAATTATATATACATCTATACACACACACACACACACACACACACACACACACACACATATATATATATATATATATATATATATATATATAGCATGCATCAGAAGGAAAGTTCCTGGTCCCATTGATCATGTGTAATTCAGTCATCATGTGTAATATATAAAGTTAATAATTTGTTTAATACGAAGTGATATATCGGTAGTGTTTGAATGAACCACAGTCATTTTTAAAAATATAACTTAAATGTTCCAAATGCCATGTCAATTTTGTGACATGTTACTTTCTTACACAATTGACTTTTCTGCTTTTGCTAGTATATCCGTAGTAAATGATGGGCGCCGTCAGCAACATTTCTTTTTCAAATGAGATAATCAACTACAATACACATTATGCAAACCTTGTTCTCGGATTTTTTGACATTTTATTTGGTAAATTAAAAATATGTCTCTGTTCTTCTTCTGAATTTTTCAAAATTTAAGATTGTAATTTTAATCTCAATAAATTATAATATGTTAATGTGACAAAATTATAATATAATTAGGAAATAATTTTAACAGTAAATCACTTTTCAAAATTAATTTTTTTAAAATTGGCCTGTATAAATCTACATAACATATAAAATTTTATATTATTTTCATTTGGTTCGTTTCAGCCTAATTTCCGTCGATCAATGAATTTGAGATTTCAATATTAGGGTTCAGTTATAAACTTTTTTAGTATTTAAACTTAAGGATGTTATATTTTATGTATCATAAGACAGTATTATAAAACATGAAGACTCCGTTTTTTCTGCAATACATAATTTTATAACAAATGACTTTGTGATGTGCATTTATGATGCACAAAATGAATTTAAACGACTATGTAAAATTCTGTTATTTAAGGAAGAAAATAGTTTCATAGATATTTTGCCCTTCTTCTGTTCAAAAGAGAGAGAGCATGCGTGAAGATAACATTCTAACATACCATTTCCTCATGTCGGACACAGCATCGTTTAAAATAATAAACAAGGGTAAATAATGACGAGGCTTAAATTTCCACACATGCAAGCCAAGTCGAAGACAGGTAAACAAAACAGGAAACCTATCAAACGACTTCAGGTACAAAAAAAACCTGGTGGGTTTGCACAGACTTACTTCTCATAAATTACATATAGATTCAGTCGATTTTCATCGAAGAAAATTGAATCAGTGTTACAATTTATTTTAGTGTAGATAAAATAAAAACAATTAATTTATTTAGATGCACAGCAACTATACTGATAACAACAATATATTTTGAGCAGATAATGAAATTAAGTACACATTGAGGCGATATTATATATTCATTGACGAGGTGAACAAACAATATTTAAGAAGAAAATTGATCCTTATCAAATGATTTGTCTTCTTTTAAGCAAAGAATTAGTTCATTTTGGACGTACGTAAAATGTACTCATAAAGCAACTGAGGTGTTATCCGATAGGTAGGTAGGCAAATACACATATAAATACACAAAAATACACAAAAAATACAGCAAAAAATACATTATTAAGTAGGTAGATAGTTAAGGAAGTAAGTATGTACAGATACATACAAAGGCATGAATAATTATTATGAATAAAAATTAGGATATTGCAGAGTTCTTTAAATCAGTCCTCCTTGTATATAACGGAACAAATAAAACATGGCATGGAATAAAAGCGTCATAAGAAGTTTAGTTTTCTACATAGCATCGGAGTTAATCAAAATCATCACCTGAGTTTCTCACAGTTTGTACTTATGTGTACAGAACAATTAAAACACGAAATATAATGTATACAAGTAAATTAATCCACCTTTAAAATTAAACGTTCTTATGAAATATGTATCAACAATATTGTAGCATTAAAAATTGTGTTATCATTATTAATGAAATATAAATACAACACTTGCGTCAGATTAACAATTACCAAGTCACACATCAAAGTACTTTTATCAAAGAAGGAATAAATGGCCCTCAAACTAAAAATAATCCATATATAAAAAAAATGGTTTTATTGAAGTAACCTTGTAAAATTAAAGAAATAGGCTAAAATTTTTGGCAAAGCCATAAATCCAATATTTCTTGAAATCTTCTAATTACTTTCCAATTATATTTAAGTTTTCCTCCGGTATAAAAACGTTAAAACAAAACCAAAAAAGTAGGACCTGTTGAATAAAACCATGTAAAAACAACACTAATTATTTAATGTTAGAAAGTAATTCAAATGAGCAAAGATACCTGATCGATATTTATTTCATACAGTTTTCCAATTCCTATTAGCGGATTTCATCTTGACTCGGAAATTTTATACAGCGACGTATTTATTACCGACAGCGTTACAATATAGCGTTACTTTCAATGATAGATTGATTACCGCATTCATTTTATTAATTTTTTTATGAAAAAAATGAAGACATTTATTTTTTTTTTACTTTTTCAAAATTGATTAAAATATTTAATGAAATGTGTAAAGTAAAGGAGTACAAAATATCTAAATGAAAACAATTTTCATTAAACATATGTGAACTTATATAATACATAAGTTCACATATGTTTAATATAATGAATAAACCTTCGGTATTGTAAATAAACTAGGGATACTGATAAAAAAATATGTTAAATAAGAGTATAACTCGCACTACGAGAACTCCACACTCGCATACTTAAGCACCTGTTAATATATAAGGTAATATAATAAGTATTTGCTTTAAACTATTTATAAATATTAATATTCATTTGGGTGAATATATTACCTAGTGGGTTTAAAAAATATTATGAACTCCCCAAAAATCTTGGATTCAGAATCATAGCAGTAGTTTTTCCGTAAGCTTGAACCGTAAGAAAGACTTGTTATGTCGCGGTTGATATAAAATTTAACACGCTTTTTTTAGGTTAACCTGTAACTAACTAAATAACTATGTAATGAAATTTATGAAACTAAATTTCATTCACTTTTAATTATCGTACCATCATGAAACTTGGCAGTAGTGTGTAGATCCCATAACAACACCATAAAATAGTACTTTCGGACTGATGCAATAAAATAGAACCAGAAGTCAGATCGAAGAATTGTATTGTTCCAAGCTGACCGGAAATATGCCTTGCGATAATGATGAATTGCCATATATTGATAGGATGCGCGCTCAGCCGCAGACAGACACAGAATCAACAAGAGACATCTCAACCTAACCAAATATGCTGCTCTGCTAATTTGAATCCTGTACAAGCTTTCTTCACAAAGTGTTAATATTTGCAAAAGTAGTTCTAAATATAATATGAAACAAGTTCAACAAATATTCTCACCTGTAAAAAAAGTAAAAATAAGATAATAGTTTAAAAAAAATTAAAAAATAAACGCTTCTAAAAATACTGTAGCAGGGATACTTTGATAATATATTCATGGAAATCAAATTTAACTAAGTTTGTAGATTCATAAAAGAATATCGTTAAATTTTTTATATGTAATTTTGTATTTTTTAGTTTTTAATAGAATATTCTCAAATTTAATTATGACGTTTCTAGAAACCTTGTGTTTAAACAGCGGTACCTCCGTCAGCAATGTCAGCCAATTTCATGACAGCGAAGTTATCACTTTGCCTAGATTTAATTAAAATCTCTGCACACCATCAAATGAAATCAGCTTCAAGTCAAAGGTTAAATAAACCGGCTACTTCGATGGACTTCGGCTCTCATCTTTCAGCGACCTGCAAGGTTTCTCCGCATTCCTCTATCGTTGTACCCAAGTAATCCAACCTATGGTCAAATATTCCGCAAACCTCAACAAAATAATTTCGCTGATGACGACCACAACGTATTTGCTATTAATTTAATATTAAAATTAACCTCAATAACATACAAAAATTTCTTCTAAAATTAAGTATGTATTAAGTCAAACATTTAATTTCTTAAATAAATATGGTGTCATCGGATAAAATAAAGAAAAAACGACATTTGTTTCCTCTAATTAAAAAATAAACGAAAGAAAAAATATTTCAGAAAACAACTTTGATTGTCATGTTTTAGTATTTCAAAAGGAAATATACAAATAAAACCACGAAATTAATGCATCATCTTTCTGTCGCAAATGACAGTTTCTAAATCATTTACAATAAATAACAGTTGTAGGTTTTTCATAAGTGTGAGACCAAACGAGTAAATAGCGTAAGACAAATGAATTATATGTCTTTTGTTAATTTGACGACTAATATAAGGTTATAGGAATTTTATAAATATCTATTGTGGGGTCTATAAATAGCATTGTATTAAATATTCTGTTAAGTGAGCGACTGAGTTTCGGTAAAAATAAAAACAAACAAAACATGGAAATTTCACCAAGAACAATTAAATTCCCCTAACTTCAACAATTGTATTTAAGATGAAAAGCAAGCGAAACGACATACAATATATGCACAATGATGGTTCTGGGTGTACTCTCCCACAACAGAGCCAAGCATTGGTTCCAAAAGCTTCAAAAAATGAAATTTTGATGTCTTTGCTAATCCTCATCCAGGGCAACCTTCTACATAAAATCTAGAAAAAATAAAAATGCCTCATTGCAACAGATCCCAAGTTGAATTCGCATTAGATCATGGCATCATGCCCCCATTAATAGAAAAAATTAAAATATTATGTTTTGGGGAAGAAATTGAAAAGTATTATCTTGTTATTTCAGAAGAGAAGCGAGATGTGTTACTGAGTTCTCTTCGTTACGAATGAAAAATGTTTTTATTTTTACACCTTTAGGTTGAAGTTACTCAAATTTTATGTGAAAAACCCTAAAATGTTTATAAAAAAGAAATTATAGAAATATACAATATGTATCCCAACATACGATCATAGTACTTGTGTAATTGAATTTTGTTTATTATTTGCCAAAGTAATATTATTTTAACTAAGAAACTGATAGTTATCACATTAGTTGCGAAGAGTTAATCACGACCTTTATAATAGGAAAATAGATGATTTTTTCATGTCATGGTAAGATGGTGTCTAAAAACTAAATAATTGTTTGTAGCCGATAAGTAAAATACCAAAGTAAGTTTGATTATTTAAGGAATTCAAAAAATTTAAATTTCACTTTTTCTTAAAAAATGTGTTTCTTAGAATACATCGAGTATACATCAATTTAGAGTTCTTCGCCTTTTAAGAAACGAAACTTTTATAAGATGACTCACTCACTTGTATATTTAGCCGCATATCTATGAAAACCGTTTTTCTCAGAAATTTCTCTAAGTAGAAATTTGGAATTGTAATAGAGCATATTAATTCCCATATATCTCTATAGTTAATACAAAAAATAGCTGTATGAAAAGGGTAAGTATGGACAATCTGTCTCCAATAAAAGCTCTTCACACACCTTTACCTGTCTTGTAGATAAAGTAATCATAAATACTGTGGCGAGTTTCTCGACTTGAACTGAAAACTCATGGAGATATTTAAAAAAAGTATTAAGAAAGTGACGAATTTTTAAAAAAACTAACTTAATGTAATTAATATGGAAAGACTCTAGAGAAACGGAGTAAAAACTATTAAAATTAATAATGTTAAACATTTATATTTGAAATTCTTTTATAATTTAAATAATAATAATAATAAAAATTTAGAAAAATTGATAATTTTTTGGCAACGTTCCTTATGTGTGGCCATTGCTATGAAAACATTGTCTTTTATTTGAAAATTAGCTTTACACCAAAATTCAAGTCGTACAACGCCTTAAAAAGAAGTGTCGGTCATCCCTACTAATAATTACATAAAATTCTTCCCATCATATAATAATTTTACTTTATTATCAAATTTTGCGTGTCTATCTATAACTGTCATCAGACATTCTCTACCATATTCTGACTTTAGCTACAACCACTGGACTTATCATAAAACCAAAAATTTCAACGAAACAAATTGAATATACCCGAACAAGAAAAGTTCCTAAAACTACATTTTGGCATCATCATCAGACCATGGAAATCATGCGAGACCAAAAATCTTACCAAGATGATATGACCATAACCAAATATGACGGAATTCCTATTTATAGTTATGAAGTTACTTTGACCACCTTCTGGAACCATCATCAGACCATTGGCGATAAGCGAGACTAAAACTCTTGCCAAGACTAGTTAAACATGCCCAAACACGACATGTTTGCTTTTCATTTTCATAAATTTATTACAACGCCCTTTTGACCCCATTATCCGATCAGTTCGATAATGCCATACTGTGCTGGATTAGCCACTTAGTCAGCAAATGCTACAGGCCCCGCGCTCTGCAGGACCTCGCACCTGTGCCCAAAAAAACTATCAAGTAAGATAACTTTATTACAACGCCCACCATTCCATCGAAATATGTAGTAGTTATTCTAAAAGTGCGTGTTGACCACACTATATATATATTATGATGTTGCAAGTTGATAATACCACAATATTTACAGGGGAATCCCCTCATATTATCTTCGAACTGTTTATATAATCCAACCACATACAATAGTTTTCTATTGGTTCTCAATAAGAAAGTAGTAAATAGATATTTAATTTTATAAATTTGCTACAACACTCAGTCCACTCGGTCGTTCCTACCGCATTAAATTTATTTGATGTGAGTCCACTAGTGTAGATTTTTTTGTTAGCCGAATACTTTGACGTTGTGTGACAGTTTCGTAGTTTGTACGTGCTTTTTTCTTATTATTTCTGTTTTGCTGATCGGTGTTGACAAATACAAAATCTGTGTAAATACTACTGTTTTACAACAGTAAAATTCTAGAAGATATACAACAGTATTATAGAATCTTGTATATCTCATATATAAAATATACAACAGTATACAAAGATATGAACAGATATAAAACAGTCAAAATGATAAGCACTGAAGTAAAAACTATATAATAAGACATATAGGTTTTAGGACCAAAACTCATAAAGGTAATGCAATGCGAAATCGCTTCGCAGAGTTTTGCTCCAATTGCTAGCTTGGGTAATCATGGTAATGCGATTTTAATCACGTTGCTACGTGTCGTGGGATTTCTAGCGAGCTTGCCAATTTCTTTGCCATTTTGAGTTTCGGACGATACATACATACAATATTGGCATCGATTGAGCGTACTTAAGCAGAAAGTAACCAGCACCGATTTTTATGAAAATGACTTATAAGTAATGCTTTTATGGTCAAAGATTCATTTTCTTGTACATATTCTAAAGATACGTCTATTGAAAATAAGTTCTGATCACAAGCTATTCAATTATCACATGAGACCACCTACAAACGAGCAATTATTTTTATGTTTAAGGCAACTATTTTAGGAGGTGTTTAATAAAAATATCTACAAACGTTTAGTCATAATGGCAGATTTCCATTTCATTATCAAACTATTATATTTTGCTTCACATACTTCACAATGTATATTTGTTTGTTTGTTTCAAATCTTGTAATCAAAATTTTATGTACTTCACGTACACTAATTGAGATTTAATTTTGTAAGCAGGTAAATTCTTAGGTTTACTACCATATTCTAATAGCTCCTGGATCCAACTCCTCAGGCTTATCACTTCAAGGTTATTTACTACCCGCAAAAGTTTTATAAGAATGATTGGCTAGTTTCACAATATGAGCAGCAGACCTAGTGATACGGACATACACTATTCTTCTGGAAGTGCAAAGCGTAAAGCAAACTATGAAAAAAAAGGAACTAAGACATTATATAAAAAACACGTAAGTTGTCTGAGTTTTTCAATATTCAGAATGATGTTCCTGGAACTAAAAATAATTAAACTGAAAACACAGGAGTCTCATCTCCTTGTGCTGATAATGATAGTACCACACCCACTTTCCAATATAGCCACATTAAATGCAAGTTGTATTGCACTCCAATTTACAGCAAGTCTTCCTTATTTAGCCATAACATCTTCTAGCCAAAGAAACGTACAGCAAGTCCTTCAAGGCTTAGAAGCATCATCTTCAATTCAAAAGAGGTTGAAAGCATATCACATGCTCGCGATGTTACTACATCGTCTACAAGCCACAGACAAAATGAAAATAAAATGTACTTCAATGATATTGGCGAGTGGTCGAGCCACTTTGACTGAAATAATTGAATTGCGAAAGGAAGTAGTAAAGTGTAGCATATGAGTAGTAATTATTGTCTTCCGAGAAATGTACGATAATGAAAATAAACCACGTTTCTGCCAGAATTCGTTTTTAACATATATACATAAACGAATAAAACTCATGTGCAAGATTGGTTGTGTTATTCAAAAGTCAAAGAAAAACTATTTTCTTTTGCATGCAAAGTAGTTAGGAATTCAAACGGTTTGGCATGGTTTATGAAAGACAAATTAAATGACCAGAAAAACGCGCATATTTTGTTGAAAAAGCATGAAAAAAGCACATCGCATGGACAAGCAATAACGTCGCTGTTACTTCGCAAAAACAAAGATGCTCGTGTCGATTCTCAATTTGCGAGCCAATTAGAAACCGAAAAATAATTAGCGGAAATATTAGCGGTTTTTTACAGTGAAACATAAAAATGTAAAGAAAAAAAATTAAAAAGTTTCATCGATTCATTGATGATTTAGAGGGGAGTATCCGATGTAAGTTTGTTATTAATTAATAACTGTGCTAGAAGATATCCAGCAACTTCGACTTTTAAGCATCGCTTTTGGTTACAATAGCCTCTTTTGTTTGTAACTGGGGACAAACTGAGATGGTTCACCAAAAACTTAAAGGTAATATAATTTTTTAATAGGTTGTTATGTTTTATTTACTATATGTTTAATTATTGTTTATACTTTTTTATAATAATTATAGAAACTACATTTTAAAAATCATTTCTTATAAGACATTTTTTGTGGAAATAGCAAATGTTTTCATCTCATTCATTTCTGATGAATGTAAAAACACTTATAATTACATAAGCAAGATGTAGCTGCTTCATCTGTTTTATAGCTATATATCTTTTCTATATAAGTAAAGGAATTAAATTACAATCGAATATCAAGTTTCGTGTGTTGAATATATTTGACATTAATTTTGTAGAAATTACTTGGCACCTAATTTTTTATTCACAACTAAATGAAACTACGTGATATAGTATTATTCCTACTTTATTTAAACATATAAATAGTCTACAAAACAATAGGGGAAGGGGAGTTTGCGCAGGTTTTCCCACTGTTTACTTTAGTGAGTTATCTTTATAAATTGCTCACCTGAAGATGGTTATGGTTAAGAATTTAAATAAAGTAGAAATAATACTACGTAACGTAGTTTCATTTAGTTGCGAAAACAATTTTTTTTTTTTTTTCATTTATCTGCAATCAGTGCTTTCACTTTTATCAGATGTGGTGAAGAGTGTTGAATCTCGTTTAGAGTGTGTCCTCCAGTGAGAACATCCTCTTTCCTTAGGAACCCAAAATATCTTTCCTTTTTAGTCGCTTTTGATAAGTGCGCGTTAATAGTTTTGCAGCCAGTTCATTAGGGTGAGCCTCCAGTCTCCCCCTATATTTATCTGTAGCCGACAGGATTTCTTCCTTTATGGTGTTCATTTGAAGTTCCTTATGTATTTCGGCATCGGTAACAAACCATGGTACATCACATATAGATCGGAGTATAATATTTTGCATTCTCTGCAGTATCAGTATGTTGGAACTACTACAACTGCTCCACAATTGTATGCCATGAGTCCATACAGGCTTAATGATTGTCTTATATATTAGTAGCTTATTATCGATTGACAGAGTACTGTTCCGTCCAATCAGCCACGTGAGATTCTTATATCTAATGTTGAGTTCATCTCTTTTGCTCTTTACATGGTTTTTCCACGTCATACGCCTATCCAGGTGCATGCCCAGGTATTTTACTCTATCTGTGTGTGGCAGAGTAGTCTGATTCAGCTGTATGGGAGGACAGTCGCCCTTTCTCAGAGCAAAGGTGACGTGTACAGATTTTGTAGCACTAGTTTTTATTCGCCATTTGTTCAGCCATGAGGATACACTGTCCAGTCCTCGTTGTAGCATCTCAGAAGCCACCACAGGATCTGCGCTGCTGGCCAAGATTGCAGTGTCATCGGCGTATGTGGCAGTAGTCACACCATCTGTTGCTGGTAAGTCTGTTGTGTAGATGGTGTATAGCACTGGGCCCAACACTGATCCCTGAGGAACCCCGGCTTGAATTTCTAAGAGGTTAGATGTGACGTCAGTTACTCGCACTTGGAGCATTTGATCTGAGAGATATGATTTCAGCAATTCCACGTAGCTGTGCGGAAGGTAGGTCTTAATTTTGTAAAGTAGGCCTCTGTGCCATACTCTGTCGAATGCTTGATGTATATCCAGAAATGCTGAGGAGCAGTACTCTTTTTCTTCTAATCCTTTTCTTATCCTATCGTACACTCTGTGGACCTGTTCCACCGTAGAGTGCTGAGATCTAAAGCCAAACTGATGTGTTGGTATGATGTTATCCTCATCCAGTATTGGTTTGATTCTGTGTAGAAGAAGCTTTTCAAAGACTTTTGATAATACTGGGAGCAAGCTAATAGGTCTATATGACGAGACGTCATGTAGTGATTTGCCACCTTTGTGTATCATATGTATCTGCGATACTTTCCACAGCTGTGGAAAGTATTGGACTCTTAAGATGCCATTAAACAATACTGTTAGGAACACCACTGCCTTTCTCGGTAGTTGTTTTAATACTTCTTTAGTAATTAGGTCGAAGCCAGGGGCCTTTTTATCTTTTAAACTTCTGATCGTTTGCCAAGCTTCATGAACTGTTACGGGGTGCGGGGGCACCGACATCTGATAATCCTGAAGCAGAACTGAGTCCACAATTTGTTCAGTCTCACCGTCCGGGTTTGGATTCGGGCTAAATACCTTTGCTAAATGATTGGCAAAACAATCTGATTTTTCTTGAGCTGTCCTTGCCCAACCACTGTTGCACCTCAGAGGGGGTATTGTTGGTTGCGGTCTGTCGTAAATTACTTTCAAAACAATTTTAAGTCCAGTATGCAATTCAGGAAAAAAAAATAATGCCATAACATATATGAAACATTTAAATGCAATAGCTAGAAAACGCGGAAAAAAATGAAGGTTTAGAAATTAAGAATTCTGCTTATTTATTAATGGAAATATCACTATAAAATAATATTTATAACAAAATTTAAAAAAACTGATTGCATAGAAAAAATAAACATGACAAATCGAAAACAGGTAAAATTCCTTTGGCAATGGTAGTAAAATTTGCCACGTGTCAAATTAATATATAAAAATATAGAAAATTACTGTCTCAAACAATAAATAAATTGCGCTCCTATCTTCATAATTAAGTTTTTATGCAGAATTCAATATCAAAATCAAAATGCAGAGTTCAATAATATTACTAATATCTTTTGTAAATAAAAGTTTTGTTTTCGTGTACTTGAAACTTATTTTATCAAGAAAAAATAAACATTGTTAATTACAAAAATATACCAATAAATTCAAAACAGACATTGTAACAATATTAACTATGTATCAAATAATAGATTTACTCTCTTAGTCTTTTACTTTATTCCATAATCACAAACAAAAAACTTTCAAAGCACAACACAACCACACACAATTTCGAAAAAAACGTAATGGTGAAATAACTATGCACCACATACGACTGTATTACCATTATATTCCTTATTTCATTCTCTTTTCTATGGTGTGTCTAAGTTTATTTCTTTTTAATCTGATTATATTTGAATGGCGCAGGTCACCGAGAGTGGTAGTTAAGGTATGTATTCTAAACAGTGTTGTGTGTATCTTCTGTATTTATATTCTTATTGTATATTTACTGTAGTTTCTGATATTTTTTATTTAATCTTAGGTGACAAGCCATAAAGCTTCCGTTTATGCACAAATTATATTTTCTGTTAATCGTAACAATGTTTCGTTATCAATGTGTTCCTATTGAAGTTGTTACAGATATTTTCCATGCAGTGTTTCTTCATTTCTTCTTTCAAATTTTCATTCCTTCTTTACTATCTTTATAATTTATGTTTAATAATATTTCTTATGTTCTAAATCTAGAGGTGTTGTTGGAACTTTTAGATTACCTGTACATAGGTTTTCTATTTGTGACTAATTTAAGTTTTTTATATCTATGAAACCATGCCTGTTAGTGTTAAAGTATAAAGTATTCTGAGACAGAGTCAACATTTTTTTTACTGGTGGTTGTTCTGATTAGTGTGTTTAGAGTATATAAATCTGTGCCAGACCATTTGAAAACATAAACCAAAAACGTACAAATAATAACTGTAAATGTATTTTGTGGTAACTTTATTTCTATCACTTTATTAAGCCTTACTATTGTTATTTACAACCTAGGCTGACATTTTGGTGCAAAGTATGGGATTAAGGCAAGTCTTTTGGTGACCATATTATTACATATTAAAATTAAAATTTGTAGTTATGGAGCTGTTATTATTGATTTTTATTGATATTTTATGCATTTCGTTTTCAATCCCACTTTGGGAATGAGTCCTGTAGAGCATTTTATGACAAGAACTACTTTCAATATTTCTTGATGTTTTCCAGCTTCATTATTTTGGCTAAGTATATACATATTTTTCCAATCTATTTTTGTACCATTATCGTACCATTATCCATATCAATCAGTTAGAAAATTTCTTATAAGTAAGTGGGAACAGGAACTGTATATGTGTTGCTTCAATTGGTTACGGACTGTGAAATTGAATTTAGGGAGCAGTGAACTATAACATAAATGTCTAAAATAACAGATTTTCGTAACTGCACCTAGATTTTTTCACGCAGCTGTGTATGATTTTAACTTGATTGCAAAAAGGAGGAATTTCAGTATTACTCCAGTGGAGGACAAAGTCACCGCTTTTATTTTAAGAATGTCTTGGCGCCACATGTTTTTAATCTCGTCAACTTGATTTATGTACTTGTGTATTGTTTCTATTAGTTTTTTGTTGGAATTAAGTAGAAAAATATATATTAGATGTGCATGTAGGTTGAAGAATTTTACAGTGAGTGTTGTCTGGTATGGTTCTGTCAATCATTATGTCCGATTCCTCTAGAATTGATCGTCGTTGTTCTCTAATACTTTTTTGAAGTGATATCGATTGTAAAGTTATATTTACTAATTTTGTATTTTAAGGGGAGTTGTACGTGTATTTGTTTAGTAACGTTATCGAATCTCTGTACATATTCTTTCTTAGATAGTATGCTACAACCTCCGTTAATGTGTTACCATTATTATTCACTCTATGGACAGAAATGCTGCTAGGTATTAAACAGAATCAATAACAGGCATAGCTGAGTCTTTGTTTCCGTATTATAAATTTAGAGAAGGTATTAAGATGTAATATGTCTGGATACAATTGATTTTTGGGGTTATACTTCCTGTCAAATAAGTACTGAAAATGCAAAAAACCTGTGCAAACTACATACCTATATATTAAACATGTGTTGAATACAGTTGATTTTTGGGGCTATACTTTCCATCAAATAAATACTGAGAATGCAAAAAACTTATGCAAACTCCATACCTATGTACTACTCCATACCTCACTCCCCCCTCACTAGATGCTCCCTCTCTCTTATATTGAAGATAGGGATCCCTTCAATTAGTTTGAAAATATTTTTTTGATTTGAAAATGGTAACAAATCTAATATTCAGTGGAAGTCAAAAATACTACATTCTAATAGAATTTTCACCAAATTTTGTTTATTAGAGAATACATTATAGAATATGAGTGCCATTAGGAGGTTAATTTACTTTTAATTTTATAAATATTCTTTAACATTAATTCTGTTCCTGTTGGACTTCAACCTTATGAGTCACAGTTAAAAAGTTGAAAGTAAATAAAACACAATTCATATCAATGCTTCATTTCTACCATTTATTTCACAAATTGGAAAATTTAATTCTGTTACAGGTTTTTCTGAAATTGGTTAAAATATTTTGTATTGGAGTAGTTTTTTTTATTTGGCATTATTTTCATCATCATCATTTTCATCAACATCGTTTCCGTCATCAGAGGGTGGCAGATCATTGTCATCATTTGGTTGTGATGCATTACCAAGTTCAGCTGGTGGAACACCATTCTCCGCTTTGATTGCATCAATTGGAATGTCTATTATCAAAAATTTATCAAATTATTATGTATGAAAATTTTTATTTAAGTTTTTTTATAAACTAGAAGCTGCTTGGGTAGTTCACTTGGAGTAATATATGGCTAGGTATGTAAATCATACATCATAATCCACTAAAACTGCAATTAAAACTATAGATGTTATGTCAACTCTACGATTTTACGTCAAATAAATCATTTATTTGTCAAGCAAAAAGAATGTAAATACAAAGTTTCAATTAATCACTAAATTTTTTTGAACTTACTAGCAGAGGGGAAACACTGAGTAGATGGAATGCATATTCCGTCTTTTGACCTCAAGTAGCTATCTTTGCAATCGCACATTTCTGTACAGGGTGGACCAGGAGGGCAAATTATTCTTTCAACCATTGAATTACAAGTCTTCGGAGGACAGGTTCTATGGCAACCGAATACTTCGTTTTTGCCACATTTAGGTTTTTCTATAAATGAAAAAATTTTCTTTATCACTGTAATAATTCAATACTAAAATAAGTATAATATAGTGGCCGATTATTATTTATTCCAATACAAAATGTACCGGAACAAGTTTAAGACAAACATTTTAGAGGAAATCAGGGTGGAAATCGGAACTGAGACCACAGTGGACATGACTAAATTCAGATTGGTACACATAATAAAACTTTATGAGATGGAAAATTGCATCACCATTTTTATTCAGGTAATGTAACAATTTTCAGGCTTCTAGATGTTATTGGGACAATCAAGTGCATACCATCAGGGATTATTAAATACTAAAAACTTACCACATTGATTCCTCTTTACACATTGGTCTTTGTCGTTCCTTAAAAAGCCAGTTTTACATTCGCATTTATTGACACAGACTTGATCCCCCCTACATCTATATTGAGCAAACCTCATACGACAAAGATTTGGTGGGCACGGATTAACACATTTGTATTCTTCATTTACTGGACATTTTATTGGTTTTGCTGGAAAGAAGATTTTGTTTCAAAAAAATATATATCGAATGCTGCTTATTAGGATCAGAACTTTTTATATTCAAAATAGGTATTGGATTTTATTTCTTCTATCAGTACATTTGAATTAATTTAAATATATATTGTCATATATAAGGTAGGGTCCATGTATGGCATAGATTCAAAAAGAATAGTCTCCTTTCAATACTGATTCATTAATCGATAAAGCTTCTCTTTCTTCTCAGATAAAAATAAGGATACATAAATAATGCACCTTGATCCCGTTCAAGTTTTTTTGACATGTATATGTCAGATAATCACTTTTTCAATACTTATATTGTAACACTTTTTCCACCAAAATGAAAATATACAGTACTGTATTGTTTTTTGTTTTACTAATATATGCATTTCAGATTTGTTTCTTCTATATAAATTTTGTTTATATTGTTTAAAATAAAGATTAATTAATAATTCAGAACACATTGTCATAACTGCGATGTTTAAATGAGTTGACATGCTCTATGTCAGGAAGGTAAGTATGACAGCTTAGAGCGATTATGCACTTAATTGTGCATTATTATGAACTAAATATGCACTGAATATTTTGACGTGTATCTAGATTTCATGACTGTTATTATAATAATATATGCTGCTGACAGATATTCTTTAAAATTAAATAAAAAATGTGATGTTTGTAATGCCAAGGAAATATTATGATTAACTAATCATATATAAATATGTTATTTGACTAATGAATGTATTTTTTTTCTGTAGTAACTTATTTATAATTTGAATGAGCTGCAAAAAAACTCGAGACGAAGAAAAAGTGAATACAAATGCTCATGTTATATCTTAATACTACTCGACGATTGATCAATGTAAATCCATTCATTAGACTGCAAGGATATTACTGGCGTGAGTGCAGGCAAGAAAGTTCTTATCACATAAATAAAACTTAACCAATCAGACTGTTCTTTCATTAAAAATGGCAAGATTTATTTTTCCAGTCCGTCCTTGGACATTCAATTAGAAAAGTTGATATTTATCTTTTTTTTTTAATTTTATTTTCAAAGCCAGTATTTTCTCATGAGCAATCTACGTGGCTTGAGTCAAGCCTGATCTTTTGAAGGGGTAAACATATCTCTAGAGCAAATGATTCAAGACTCCTAACTTCAAATATAGCTTACCATGAAATTTCCTGAAATTCAATTATTTATGATTTGACTAAACAAAAATTTAAGATGTTTGTACTTGTTTTTAGTAAATGTGTTTTAAATTTTATAAATTTTCTATTAATAGTTTTGATTATTATGATAAACCAAGAATGTGAATAATCAAAGTTTATTCATATTTTTATTCCTTGAATAACCATTGAATTGATTATGACATTAATTTTGTTTCAAAATGAATTAACAAATACTTTAACGGCACTTGTATATTCACTTTGTCGGATAATTTGCTAATACCTTTTGACCCAAGCATTAGCGCTTATGGATTTGATTCACTTATACAACCCAGTTCTCATCCCCAGTTATAAGGAGGTTCAACCATCTAAACATGTAGTCAAAAATTAAAAGTTGTACATATGCTTGCACTCCAATTGAATTTATTCTGATCTTGAGTATTATCATGGGCTAACATTGTATTTGCAGATTTTGCCTAGCTCGTGTAAAAATTTGTCTACTGTACCGTAGAGAGCATTTAAATTAAATAGCCAAAGCCTACATTTAAAGTTTGGAATTTTTTTAACTACTTTAAGTTTTTGATAGTAAAATCAACCATTTGGCCAAACTTGAATTCAAGGCTTAATGTGTAATAGCTGCTCTAGAATCGCTGTCATCATCTATAATAGCTTCAAAGACAACGTGGGTTCTACTTATCTATAGTCAAGCTATAAATTATATATCATACTTACGACCATTGTCACATTGGCTAGCCAATACACATTTTCCTTTTTTGTTTCTGAGATAGTTATCCTTGCATTCACATTTATTAACACATTTCTGATTAGCAACACATAAGTATCGAATAAATCTTGCTTGACAAGTTTTTGGTGGACACGTCTTAACACATTTATATTCTTCGTTGACCGGACATTTTACTGGTCTTTCTGAAATAATTTCCAGAAATACAATAAAGGGATAATTGAGTTTCCACAATAATTTTTATGTAATATTTGTATCATTACATGACAATTATTATATATGATACTTACGACCATTGTCACATTGGCTAGCCAATACACATTTTCCTTTTTTGTTTCTGAGATAGTTATCCTTGCATTCACATTTATTAACACATTTCTGATTAGCAACACACCTGTAAAAAGCGAGTCTTGCTTGACAAGTTTTTGGTGGACATGCCTTAACACACTTATATTCTTCATTGACTGGACATTTTACTGGTTGTTCTGAAATAATTTTCAGAAGTACAATGAAGGGATAATTGAGTTTTCTCAATAATTTTTATGTAATATTTGTATCATTAGAAATATGTATTACGTGTGTCATTAGATTTTCATTTGATGGTAAAATAGGTAACATTGTCATCATTATAATGCATCTGTTTCGTTCTTGTGATCTGAATTATCAATGAAAAATCAAATATCATTTTAACTTAATTCAACATTTAAAGTAAATTAGGAAATTATTTTTTGTTATCGAATAATACTGCGTTTCATAAAGGCTTCAAACAAGTAAGCGTATCCTAAGTAACAGTTGGAAATCAACTGCTAGTTGACCGTGTATCACTTCCACCATCTATGGACCGCAGAAACCTATCAATTGATTGACGGCCAATTCTATTCATTTACATTTCATTAAAATTGCTCACTTTTATACACGTTAAGCTATATAATGTTTCAGGTTTAATTTAAAAATTTTCTAAATTACTGGTTTTATTATACTTACTTGGACATTTATTTATCGGGATACATTGACCTGATTCATTGCGAGCATAACCTTTTTGGCAGTAGCACATTTTAATACACCTTTTGCTTCGGGTATTACAAGGCCTATCGAGAGTTGCACATTTTTTGTCATCACAAGGATTTCTACACCCATAAACTTCATTGGGCTTTTGACATTTTACTGTGAACAATATTTTACTAGGTATAATGTATCACTAGTATCTTTAATTACTTATTTAATCACCAAACTAAAAATTCAACTTTGTCCGCAATAACAAAGAGGTATTTTATATTAGACAAAATACTCACAGCAATCTGCAGCACTGGTACAAACACCATTGGCATTCCTGAAGAACTTCCTGCGACACACACAGCCTACTTTGCAAGGTACTGGAGCGAAAGTGTTACAAACGGATTTCTTTTTGCCGGCCTTTTCACAAGTGTCTTGTCCACAAGCCGGGAGACATTTTGTTTTTACTTCATTTAGTCCGCATCTTATGAGTGCTATCAAAAATATTTAATATTAATAATAGTAGATAACAGTAGATTTTTATTAATAGTAGATTATTGAACTTGTGTCACGTTTTTATTACTATATTTTAGTTACTAAGCTTGAAATAGCGCTTTAAACAAAATTTCGCCTTATAAACAAATTTTTTGAAAAATGTGAATATGTTAATATACACTAAAAGACATAACATCTTATTTGAACATAATATATACATATATATGTGGGTGAAGATTCATATATATAAATATATATATATATATATATATATATATATATATATATATATATATATATACACACACATATGTGTATATTATATATTTGTATCTGTATGTTATTCACATAAATATAATATATATTAATATTCAAATAAATATATACAAAATTACTAAAATTAAAAAAGATGAAGTGTAGTAAAACTCACGACAAGTTTTCTCCTTAATACATTTGCCAGTTTTATCATGTCTTACATAACCAGACCGACAAACACATCCAGGTGCACAAACTTTTGGGCATATTGGTTTCGTTATAGAGCATGTTTGCTGGCAGCGACCATTACAACGGGAGAAAACTTCATTTTTACCACATTCTAAAGGTCAATGAAAAAGTAAAATTTAGAGTAGGTAATATGAAACATATGAATACAAAATATTTCTAATAAGCTGAATTTGGACAGAAACGAATTTCTTTTATATTTTCCACGTAGAAGGTAATAATGTAATATATTGCTTTTCGTCAACTTTAAAAATTGAATTGTTACACAAATATCACATTGTAGTTTTATATCAAGGCAACTCATAAAAAATGTTGAAAATAACTAGAGATAAATTTAATACTATGTTATACATTTACAATTATAATTTAATTATTATATTATAAATTTACGGCACTGATCCTCCTTAATGCATTCCTTGGTTTCTGGATCCCATACATAATTAGGCTGACAGACACACCCTGGTTGACAAACTGCTGTACATTTAGGATTTTTATTTTTACATGTTTTCTGACAATGGCCATTACATTCAGAGTAAACTTGATTTTCTCCACACACAGAGCCTAAAATGAAAGCAGAGCAATACAAACAAATTCTTCAATGTTATAAAGAAATACACATGTAATTAGACATACATCCGTAAATGCAAACATTCATAAATATATATATTCTCTTTAAGAAATTATTAGATGATATAAACTTACGACATTGATCCTCCTTAATGCACTCATCAGTTTCGTCATCCCTTATGTAGTTAGCCTTACAAACACATCCCGATAGACAAATTCGAGGACATATTGGGTTTTTATTTTCACATGTCCTTTGGCACTTTCCACCGCAGGCAGAATATTCTTCATTTGCTTCGCACGATGAGGCTACAATACATTTTATTTAAATAGTCTACTTGGCCCAAAATACCTCTTCACTAATTGTATTATACATTCTATCATTATTCACTAATTGTATTACACATCTATCATTACCATCTTCTAGTATTTAATCATACATCTGATCAAATGCTAATAGATTGCAAACTTATGACATTTCTCACGCAACGTACACAATCCTTCAACAATTTTGATGAAAAAAAATCTATGAAATTTACATTCATCTTTTCTGTATACCCTTTTTGAACATGATCACATCTCATATTATGTCACATGTCATATTACATGTCACAACCAATTTCAGCATTGCGATCACCATTACAACCCGCTACAAAACAATGATTGTAATTAAATCTTATCAAAATGAAATAAAACTTTTCAAGCAAAATCAACAACTTGACTGACTAAACGGTACATAAATATCAGAACTTAAACCAATAAAAATTACTTCCAATAAAAATTTATTACATTAATTATATATATTATAATTGATAGTCATCATTTCATTTTTGACCTCATAATACACTCTTTACATGAATATATACTATTAAAGGAATTTCTAAAAGTTAAAAAACTTACGGCATGATTCTTCTTTAATACATTCCCCACCCTCAACCTCTCTTATGTAACCTGGCTGACAAACGCAACCTGGTCTACAATCTCTTGTACATCTTGGGGCCCTTACGCTGCATGTTGCTTGGCAATGCCCAGAGCAATCGGAGAACTGTTCATTTACTTTGCATAATGGACCTGGGGTATGAAGATATAGAAGAGATTAATAATTAATTTGTATGTTTGTAACTAAATGACATATTTTGTAGATAGAATTAAAAACCTTCATTTATGTTCTTCTCTATAATTAGGTGTTAGAAAAGTTGTATTATAAAAATTAGAAAGGTTTTAATCCAGATCTGTATATTAATGTTGTAAAAAGATTATGGCTGTTTCGACATAACAAATTGCTGGTACAAAGAAAGAGCATTTTTAAAAATATGTTGTTTAAAATTCTTCTTTTTGACAATTGGCACACAAATTGTATAAAAGTAACATCTAAAAATGAAAATTCGAAATTTTTATATTTAAATTAGTTTGCAGTAAGTACACCAATCATAATTGGTTCACAAAATTAATTTTCATACAATCATATCATTTTTAATGAAGATAAACTCAATACAAACCCAATTAAATCTCAATATTAATTTTATTTTAATGAATGACACTTATATAAAATGACAGAATACAGGTTCCAATTTATGGGAATAGAAATATAATTTTAAAAATAAATTTATTGCAAGTGTTTGTACTCGGACACTGATAAATTTATAGAACGTAGTATTCAATTAATTCAACACCATTACTTATTTCATGCTATCACAATTTAATGTTAATAAACTTTATCTAAATAAAGTGTCCTATAATAATTCTCACCTCCCGTCTTTATACTCGTCCCGTGTATCTGTAAAATTAGATATGAACCGATCAAAAGGCAAGTTGTTCTCATCATCTTGCCTAAAAATTAGAAAATGGATTTTTCTTTATTTCACAATGCCACAGTCCTCACGGACGGAGTTGTTTTAACGAAAGTAATAGATCGAAGTTAAATGATCACGCAGTTCTATTTATCAATGCGATAGCTACAAAGTAATGTAAGCATCATAGAAGTATAAATGTTATAACAAGTGCGTATGATGTTTTCAATGTTTCCCAACTGTTCAAATATAAGTTGTTTAAAATAAAAATAATAAGCCTTCTTTTATGACGTATATTGCCTGCGTGTATATTTTGTACATAGTATAGTCATATCTAGACATTATATATCAAATGAAGCAGTATTCAACCACGTCTAAATATTCATGTTTTGTACCTTATATAGAATTATTTTAAAGTTCCTGATTGGGAATGATAATGAAAGGTCCAAGTTTGCAGATAAATTAAATTATTGCTAGTCCTTTTTAATATTCCATACCGAAGGTGAGAATGGGATACTTATATTTATTTCGGTGTCTGTCCCTTTGTCAGTCATAGCCGTCCTAATTAAATCTAAAGTGTCACTTGCAAAGTTGAAATTTATCAGAATTATGGAGCACGATGATACAAAAACATTTTAAATATATACAATATTTTATTTTCAAATTTGTTTCAATTTAATAAATTAATGACCCAATTTGCTTGGGTCACTACAAAAGTACATCTTTAAAATAAAAGCTCAACTGTGCAACTTATTTATGGAATAAAAGTAAAACAAAGAGCAATTGTTCCCCATTTTCTCCTAATACCAGAAATGTGTAATGAGCTCAATTTAAAAGAAACTATATGTGACTTTTTTAAAACTCACAATATATTTGTTGAAAACAATTATATTATTTATATCGAAATTAAAATTACAATATTAATGATAACATTAAAATAATAATTGATTTGAAATCTTTATTTGGAAACCCAGAAAAAATGTTCAAATTACTTTCTTTCGTATTTTATGACAGAGCTTATTCGAAACACGCATAATGTATGAGTACTATGGTGCATACATATTTATGTTTGAGAACTAGGTAACAAACAGTTTCAGTCAGGCTATAAGTTCATAATCACATATGTTGGAACAATGTCCTGCATATCAGTTTGTTAATTCTGAATTTTTCTCAGTTGTCAAGTACCACATTTTGAAATGATCCAACTGACAATTTGAATGTAAATGTATAGTTAAAATAATTAGAATTATGTAGAGAGCTGTTATGTAGATAGCAATTACTTAGCTACCTCAACAATACTGTTTACTAACTCCTTTTTCATCTAGATTCTTCAGGAGTAGATAATGAATACATAATTATATTTCATATTGTGATCACTTTACTTAAAAAGTAGCACAATATGAAATTTCAATGGATCAAAATTAACTATTTTTTTTGGTCTTAAAGCTAATAAGGGTTAATTTTATATTAATGATACTAATGAAAAATCTTCTAATTAGACTTCTTAATGTTTTTAGATTTAATAATGTGATTTCAGTGATAAAAAATGGTTCATATGGTATCAAATGAAATAATTTGAAGGAAAAAGAAAATTAAAAGATGGGTAAGTTTTTCATAAATTGATGGGACATATACGTCCCAGTGGTCGTTAAGGGACATATATGTCCCATAAATTTATAAAACATTTTGCTTGAAATAAATGGTAGAGTTTTGTAAAATATCTTTATTTTAGTTAGTGTTACAGTTTTTCATATCATCTGAATAAAAAAATACATTTCCTATAACATATTGCCAAACAAATTACACAAACGAACATTGTAAAATCTATATAGTCATCCGTGGTACTCAACAAAACAATTCCTTTGATTGGTATAACATATGTGGACCTTACATATTCAGCAAGTGTTATTTGTGCGACTTTCTTATTCCTTTTTGGAGCAGTGCATGCACCTTTTTCTGACATTGGTTTTTCCCATAGAGTGAGAGGGTAAGTGTCTCTACAAAGACTTTCGTACTGCACTTGTTGACGTAGTAGGGGCATTTCGCTATCTCACAATAAAACCATTTATCAAACTTCGAACAACTACTTGTTTGAACTGAAGGCTAGTCAACGTGGTACCTTCCGTATGTCCAATAGCATAAATTTTTATACAAATAGTGTACAAATTACTTACCGCAATATCGAATAAATCAAAAAACAGTCAGTCAGCGACTGTTTTTTTCTATTCTATATCGCGGTAAATACTTCATTCTTGACCGTCGATCAAGTTAGTAGGACACCTTTCGCCCCTACATCAAATCAACGCCACCCATATTTTTATTGTAGTCTATTACAATTTTAGGGCACACAACGTCAATCTTTTCTGCAGAACTTACCTTTTGGCGCTTTACGCTGTCAGTATTAGATGGAGGTCAAAAGTTAGTCAATAAATGAACTGGTTTCACAAATGTTATACCGTGAAAAGTAGTTACATAAATGTTCCCACACTACATACTTTTATCAATTGGTGCAGACTTTGGTAGATGTTTACGATTAGTCTGAACAGTTCCGCAAGCTTTTGGGTGAACTGAAAAAGTTATCTATATAATTTCACAGCCCAGTCCTACCAGTTTTCTAATTAGTTGCAATACTACAGAATCGCCCAATCCATATTCAGTCCCATCACTTCGTTTACCCGTATATAAATCAAATTCATACAAGCAAATACAACTGGAATACACCTTTCGAAAGCACCAAATCAAATAACTGTTTACAGTACTACGACTTAGCGAGTATAAGATATTACCTAAAATTATGTATGTTTGTTATCTGTTATAATCTTTAGCGCATTCATATTTAATAAATTTCCACTTAGAAAGTATGCTATTGAGGCCTCTCTACCATCGGAAAATTTTCAAAAAAGACATGCCCAATTTCTCTTTAGTTGTGCCTAGTAATACCCACCAATGTAAAATAGACATGAATGAATTAAAAATAAATTAATTAATTATGAGGAACTTTTTACATTTATAGAGCTATTTACTTGAAATAAAAAAGGAGTTGTTTTTTTTCCCCTTTTAAGTTACTTGCACGTTACACGATTTTGACATTCCATTCTATATATGGAAAATAAACTGAATAATTTAAGGTTATATATATTTATATTGAAGGGATGTAACTTTTTATAGTTAAAAACAATAATTATGCCGTAAATATTATTTAAACCATGGAAGAAAATATGAAATCAGTGTCATTTTCAAATAATAACACATTGCGATAGAAGTATTTTATATTTGGTAACACTGACAGGTGACAGTAAGCATCCGTTTACTTTTGAATATTTGCATTCTCTTCGTGACGCTTGAGTCAAGCGGAGGGATTTTTAGAAGCGTAGGGATTTTTAGAAGCCCACGCGAAGACTGTAGGAAATTTAAAACGATGATTCTAGATGTCAAAATGTTGAAATATACACCATATTCTTACGCCTATGAACATATAGTAGGCAATATACCTATGTTTTTCTATATGCTCAACCAATTTTATCAAAAACCATGCAACATAGAAGCTTGAATTTGACATAGTGATGCACCTCATTACCCCTTATATATTTTATTACTTTTTTAAATTAAAAAAAAATGTAAACACAGGGTAAATAAAAGTTTTAATTTTTTTAATTGATATATCTCATGGATGTCATTTGCTTATGAGAAAAAAATATTCCAAAAATATGCAAACATTTTGCGTTTCATTTTATTTCCGAAACTACGGAATTCGTTTACGTTGTGAAAAATTAATATTTGCAAATAGTGTAATAGAAATACTATGAACCCTTAAATATTTGTAATTGCCTAAATGTGCACGGAACTCTCATAGTGCGAGTTCTACTCGTGCTCGATAGGTTTCTACGTATTTTTACGTATTAAAGGCGTGTGAATATTTATTTTCAAAGTTTCTATCGCATTCACTCTTGTGTTATATTCATAATCAAATTTATAATCTCTCAGTTTTAATGTTATTGATAGTTTCAATTCATTCCATTTATTCGACTATTTAATGCATTGCACATATTCGTCATGGTCAGTTATTTTATTAAATAAATTCTTAAGAAGAATTTGAATTATTTCGTTCATTTGTTTGTCAGTTTGGATTTGAATTCCGAATAAATGCAAACGAATAAAATGCCACGAATCCTGTTTTCTTAGACACATTTCAAACTATCATTTTGGAATAACAACAAAGGTTCAAATATTGTACGCAAAAAGTCTAAAAGAAAACCCCGTTTTATCTATAAATACTAAAGTTAGTTCTTTTTCGTAATTGTATAATAAACAAGAACAAATGACCATGAAACCAAAATATTTCCCTCTAAGTTAGGGATTAAAGGAAGTGATTCTGTTGCTACTTCATGTTGTTTATGTGACATCGTTGCGACGCTGCTTCGTTATTCCCGTTGAATATTGTTTTGCTTCAAATAAGGAATGAGCTTTCCCTAAATAAAAAGTAACCTATGTCATTTTCCAACTACATCTGTGCAAAAAATCACGTCGGTCTCTTGCTTCGTTACGACATGAAAGAAAAACAAAGGAACACACTTTTGCATTTAAATATTTAGTATTATATTGTTAGTTACGATGAGATTTCCCGGAAAAAGTAGCCTATGTTAGTCTCCAGTCCATCAACTACTTCTTTGCAAAAAATCACATTGATCTATTTTGTATTGAGATTATGATATTAGTTATGATAATTTTTGAAGTGGAAAGTAGTTTATATTATTTTCCGATAAACCAACCATCTTTGTGAAAAAAATCACGTTTATTCGTAGTTCAGTTACGACATGAAATATGGACAAACAAACACACTTTTGTATTTTTAATATTAATTAGGATTGTAATGTTGGTAAGTTGTTTGTTCTTTTTCACATCACGTTGTTCAACTGTGATGTGAAAAAGAACAAATAAACACAATTTTGCATTTATAATATTTTGGGTAGAACTCTAAATTAATGATTAACAATTAAAAAAATTCCGCCTACCTGTTGCTCCGTCACGATGCTGCTTCCTTGTCAATTATGTATACTTATTCAGTATTAAACATTTTTTTTCCATAATAAAAATATTTTATGTCATTTTCCGACATTTCAGTTATCTTTTTGTAAAAGATTACGTCAATACCTTGCGCTGTTGCGACGTGAAAGAAGGACAAACAAACATACTTTAGACTTACATCGGTTAGGATAATAAAACTGTTGATCAGTCTGTACAATGAACATATTTATGAAAAAAATATTAGAGTAATATAATAAAAGTAACAGAACACAAAAATATTGTTCTTGAAATATTTGTAAGCCTGTTTATTTGTTTTCGCACAACGCAAGAGTAGCTATAAGAATTTTGGTAAAGTTTTATAAAGAAAAATGTAGGCTATGTTTTGTGGCAATCAACCGGGTAAAAAGAAGACACGGAAATATCCCGTTTCAATATAAATTAAACTAACTTATAAAAGGTTTACTTTTATAATTTTTATAATTGGTATATATATATATATATAATCTAATATTATAGGATCCTTAACTGTCTTATTTATCATTGCTACTCATCCTAAGTTGTTTACTTCTAGACTACCCTCATTTTGGAAAGAACGGCGGAAGGAACGCGTCAGCATTTTTAGAAAGTATTAAATAAATCACTCTCTTTTGAATTTAAATTCTTATTCGCGTAAAAATATGACAATTAGTGGTTATATGTTTAAACCGTCTTCTTAATTTACAAGCGGAAACCAATTAGACCAACCGAAGGACATGTAAAAAGGCAAAATAATAGTAGACACCAATTCGCAGCCACGAGTAATGGCTTCCGAGATAAAGTCGCATGTTGAAAATAAAATCATTGCACACAGCCATTTTAGTTAGTTGACCTGGTCAATGGATGAAACCCTAATTAATACCTTAGTAATAATAGTATATATTATTTTTGTATTGACGTAATTTTAATAATAAGAAATAAACAAAATTGTTTACCAGATAAAATCGTAAACATTGATTATTAAACAAGATCAAGGCAATAGGCTATAAATTTGTTGCACAAGTGTATCAGTATTTTACGACTATAGCAAATATCCGTTCTCGAGCGGCAGGATATTATAAATACGTGCTTAACGCCACATTCATTGAGTCATGTAATTGACGGCATCATTGATCAAATAAAAACATTCGATACATTTTTACAAAGTTATTGCAAAGTTCCGGTAAAATAAATAGGAAACATTCATTCTATTCAAACAAAATGTGCACAGCGTGTAGACCGTAAAAAGATAAATCCAAGAAAGACGAAAGGAAGAAAATAAAAGTATATTAATAGATTTATCATGGAAAAGGAAAGGTAATAGAGGAATAGCCTTCATCTCCTGAAATGTAACAGAAAGATCTAAATGAATCCAGAATCTGCCATGACAGTTCAAAATGTAATAGTTTGAGGAATTTCCGAGTCACGAAAAGAGCATGTAGTCAAACGATTCGGGGTCCTTTTAAATCCTGAAGTACTCTGACCAAAGGTAAAGAAATAATTCAATCACTGTCAAGTTAGATTTTAAAAAGTTTTTGAGATAAAAAAAACACATTGTTCATATTGCAATGAGAAATCAAGAGAACTCAATTTCTATGCTTCATTACGACAAGTAAAATACTCACGAATAAGGAAATACTAGTACGAAAGTTTATTAATTTAAAAATTGTATTACTTCAGAAGATGTAAGGTGGGGAGAATGGTAATAAACAAATAGTTAATTACGTTTTTTATTTTCTTAATTTTGTTTAAAATGTTAGTAATTTTTATTTTATTATTAGTTTGGTAACTTATTAACATGCTACTTTTTTCGACCGATTACTGGAATGTTATAAAAGCATCCAGCTAATTACCATCTGTTCCGCTCTCTGTCTAATCATTTACGTGATAGAAAATTTAAAGACGAAAGTCATATCAAAATCGAACTTCACAGGTTTTTCAGTCAAAGGCCCAAAGATATCTACAAGGTCGGAACTTTAGCTCTGCCCACACGTTGTCAACAAGTGTTAGATAGCGACGGTGCTTATATAATTAACGATTGTTTTATTGACTACATATAAAAAGTTGAAACATTTGTGTACAGAGATGGTGGGTTTGTAAGTTGCCAACCTTCTAAAATTATTTTATTAAATATCGTACCAATTGTCCAACATGACTATATAATGATAAATTAATAGGCATATTTATTAACGTGCGTGTGTATGTACTATTTACATGTGTTTCAATAAATCGTTTTCTGTAAACATTGGAATTACATTTTTGCTGAAATTAGATAATTTTATTATTTTTTTCATTTTCAATACAAATATTCTGTAGGACATTTATGTACACAGTCGATCAAAGAGATATGAATCGAACAAACCCATTAAAGGACACCGTCACACTTACTCAGCAATATAAAGATAATAGCTCTTTATCCATATCTTATTTTAAAATTCCAACTAATATCAAACGGATAAAAAAGTACGGAGCAAACACAGGTTATGCAGAAGTTGTAATTTGTCGAGAATCTTAAAAATCTTCAAAATTTCTGAAAAACTGTTACACAAATGTAATACAATAAGAAAGCTTTTAAACTTACTTTAATTGTCACTTGCTAATATTTCCATTTTTAAATTAAACATTGTTTGCACATAAAAGTGTTGCAGAATTTGGTACAAATGTGAATGAATATTACCTACCAAGTTTTAGATTGTTCAAGTCGAAAATGTATACTTAATTTTACTATTTTATTAAACCTTAGTTTCATTCTTAGCAGTTCGTAATATATTTATTAAAATATAAGATAGTTAAGTAAATGTTCCATTATATTTTATACAAATACAATATAAAACAATAAATCAATCATGAAAAAGAGAGAACGTATGTTGCAACTAATAATTAATTTAATTCAATAACAAGATATACTCACGTGACTTAGACAGACTTTTGGACCTGACTCGCACACAATTCGTCAACGGACACAAACATATAAAGCGCACCGGTCAGATATGTGCTTATTGAAATTTACTTAGATACAATTAAAATTTGTTAAAACTTTTAATGTTCCTACCAATAGGAGGTGAGGCAAATGACAGCATTACATTTATGCTACTAATAGGCAAACACTAAAACTAATAAACACAAGACTCGAGCGTAAACGTGAAATGAACTCCGCATACGAAGGAGAGAAATATTATAAAAGCCCCTTTTCCAGCTTGCGTATTGGTACTCTGGTCCTTTTTTATGAGCCTCGGACATTCAAATGGTCCTATTTTATGTATTTGTCAATTTTTATTGTGGCTATGAATGTAAATTAAGTGACCTAAGTTTTCCAGATGTTAAACAAAAAATGTTCAGCCATGATAATGATTAATAGTTCCAAAATTTATAGAATTTATTTTATTATTTCTGCAAACATGTTCCTAGTGGTAAACCATATATTTAATAGTAAACCATAATTTGCAGGCAAGGAACCTGCAAATTATGGTTTACTGTAAAATAAATGCCAATTTGAATTTTAAGGGTAACTATTATTTTTTTTATTTTAATAAATACGTTTGTCACACTCCATTTCTTTTCAAATTTTGGCGAATACATAGACGTATATTTTTGTAATGTTTAATTGGCAAAATAACTTTCATCAGTAAAATATTTTACAATTTAACCGATTACCCACTAACTTGTAATATCCATAAGATTTATTTCGTAAAAATACTATTATATATTGGAAACACTCACGCAACGGGTTATGCCCAATTGAAATTAAAATTACGTGAAAGAAAGACGAGACGAAACGAAAAGCATTTATTTGATTAATGGCGCAAGTGGCTATTATAATTGTGTGTTACGATAATTTATGCACAACCATCTGTTTTATGTTTTCGGACAAGCACTGCATTAAGTAGCGATGTTTCCGACTAAAGTTTTTGATATTGACAAAACAAATATAAAATTTAACGACACTCTCTGGTCTACTCTGTTTTGCAATTTTTTATTCGGTGCCGGAAGAAATGATAACATTCGATTCAGTATTAAAGTATACCGCTGCATTCATTATTTAACGTCAATGATCGTTTCAATATTTACACGATGTTTTTCAAAAATTGGAATTTAAAATTCTCATACGATATTATACAAATGGTTTATGTCATATACTTAATGGGTTTAGATGCATTATGGAATAAAGAAATGTACCAAAAACTAATACGTCAAATTTATAATATAATCAATTTGAATATCCTTACCTGAAGAAATTGCTTGTACGTGATAAACTACGGAACACAATATTAATGTTCGCGATCGTTACCTATTATGCGATTGACCTGATTATCTACCTTTATCATTATCCGGATAACGCGTGGTTCATTTCATATCTAGTTCAAATATCAGTGAATAATATGCTCTTTGATTCGGAAATGTTATTACTTTGTGTTCTCGTTTGGAGTATTAAGAAACGTACGGTTAATTCATTTCTGAATAATGCGGACTTACAAGAGGAATTTATGAGAGTAAATACACGTTACTCGGATACTAATTTACGCCACGACGACACAGATTGTGAACTGTTTGCTTTACCACTCAAAGAAAAAACAATTTTTCATTTATCAGATGTATTCAATAAAACTATGGACTTATGCCAGCTATTGAATAGAATGTTTGATGTTCAGGTAATTTATGAAAGTATTTCAAATTTTGTTATTTTGTTTCATATTATAGCAATAAAATTACAAATAGTTACATAATTTTATTATTGTTATATCAGCTATTTCTTTACTTTTTTTGGTATTTCTTAAAATAGTGTTGTTTATTCAATGGATTCCCCAGTGCATCAAACTGCGAGTGAGTACAAATGTAAGCATCCCTATTTTTAAAATTCATATTTTAAACTGATTTTTTTAAATTACAGATTTTTAATTATAGTACAGAGAAAAATTTTAACAACTAAAAATATTAAAATATGAAAATGACATTTCTGAAATATTTTATTTCGGGTAAACGAGCGCTGGCATATTTCAAACTTAAATGACGCTGGATTTCTTTGTTTGAAACCCTAAAGAAGACTTTCACTAAGTTTGAGCAAAATCTAAAATGTGGCAGCAAAGAACATTTTTTAGACGGTTTTATATGGAACGACTCAACAGTATTGCTGTGAAAAGCTTCACTACCACTTCCGCATTTAAACGCCAAATTTTATCACTTTAAACATTTATAAAGTTTTTTGCACTTTCGTCCTGATCTCTTCAAACTACGTGCATAATTTAGCTAAATTGGAAAATCACTTAAATTTGCATCAAATATGTTTATTAATATGTTGATACATAGTAACACTAGGTTCATTATAGAGTGTGAAACATATGCTGGCTGTCGGTTAATTCGTACAGCAAGTTTTTTTGGTTTACTTTCGAAAATATGAGACGAAAATAGGTTTTTATTACTAACAAATAATTAATTTAAACAAAAAAAATATATTTTTCAACATTTTTGAAATTACACTAGCATTTGGACGATGTCGTAAACGGAACCTTTATGATAAAAGACACCTAGGAAAAAACCGTGAATAATTGTTTTTCTGCGAAATAAGGCTCCAATTTGGTGACACCATGCGACGCTTGGTGCACTGCAGAATGCCTAACTCTTGCAGTGGCTTTAAAACAGTATATAATAAGTTACGAAACAATTTTATAATTACAATTATGTTCGTCTTTTTTCATACTCCGGAAGTTTTAGAATCAGAATGACTGTGTCCATGACATATATTAACCCATTTTATTTTTGATGTCTTAAAGCGTTGTTCATACCATTGCAGCTGCTGAAGATAGAAGACTGCTAAAATTAGTACAAGAGCTTCTACAATGGAACAAAACGGGACAACTGACGGTATTCCAAATGGACGACCTACGCATGTCTCTGCTGCTCAGCTTCTTGGGTTTGACGACCACCTACATTATAGTCATGATTCAGTTTGTTAATTTTAATAAGTTTGGCTTATATAATTAATATTGTGTGTCTGCTGAAACGATTTAACATTGAATAATTTTACAAATAACTGCATAATTATAACTTAATATATCGACTGACATATCAATTCAATATACAAGTCTCCATCTTATGTCAAACGGGTTAAACATTTTAAAAATTAAATTTGGTAATTTTGTTCACAATTTTCATAAAATTAACATTATTTTGACAAACAAACCGCTATATTTAATTCATATTAATAAATTGGGAAAAATAAGTACATAAGCAGGCGGTATAGTGACCGTTAAGTTTTTATTTGAATTTGTGTAAGTGGGTGAGTGCCACAGATATTGCAGGTAGATAGATAGGAACAGATTACGTGAATGGAATACTAAACTTTAATATAAAACTCTCCTGTTATTTTTACATTCCTGCTACTGAACAGACTCTCGCCGTTCTTAATAATTGTCGTATCCTCAAGCTTGTTATTCATTATTATCATCGATTTCCTTATCTGTGCGTGGGTTTCTAACATAATAACTTTCGTAAAACTCATTAAAATTTAAAGAAATTTGTCGAAAGTACTCCTTGTGCCATTCCTCGATTTGAGTTCGACTTTAGAAATAATCCGCCATTTGAAAAGTCGAAATAAATATATTTTTGGACAATTTTGAAAGTGGTTTAAAACGAAAGGTATTAAAGAGTAAACTGCAATTATATATGAAGCATTTTGACAATTGGCCACCATATTAGCAAATAATTTAAATTGAAGCCTCCCTGCAACAGATCACTAGTTAATATTTGTATTTAATTTTGGTGAACGTGTCCCGTAAACGTTGATGGTAGGTGTCTCTCGCAATGTTTAACTAATTGACAAGGTCAGTATCGTAAAACTAAAAACACTTGATCTAATGAAACTTGTGTCGTTTGTGATCTTGTCACTGACATGTGTAATTCATAAATAATATTAAATATTCATAACGAAAATCCAATTTGGTGTGAGCCGCAATAAGAAATTGTCTGATAATTAATATTTGAAATATTATTGTGAACTGTATAAGTAATGATGCGTTGAGTGTTAAAAAACATTTCTCAATATCCTTAAACTTTTTTGTTCGGGTAAACCTTTGTCTATTTATATTTGGGTAATTGGAAATTATTTTATTTATTTATTTATTTTTTAAACTAGATGGGTGATATTTCGCTACACTTTTAAGGATTCCGCTACTATTATATCAACAATGACAGCTGACTCCGTGTCTCGGCATCCTGCTGCGCCAGTTTCTAGTATGAACAATTCACCCTTCATTTTAATTATTTGTTATTTCTCTCAATTATATGACTTTAATATTTAGTTTGAAAATATTTTAAATCGTGCACAAAAATTAAAATAAACAGTTTATTGGTTTTGGTACAACTTTAGAGTAAATGTATTGTAACGAAATCATTTTGTTTGAACTACCGTATGATTATAAAAAAATCAAGTTTATTCCATTTGATGAAACAAATTTGTCATTATATGAAATATTAAATTTGGATATAGAAATGTAATAAACTAAGATTTTCTGCAAACATTCGTGCACTTTGATCGAGTTAGATATTTACGCATGGAAAATAAATTTTTGGAATCGATTCGTAATAATTTTAGTCTTACGATTCTTCTAATCGTTATTCCAGAAGAATTCTCCAGACCTTGGAAGTCCATAAGAATAAGGTAACTCATAAAATCACAGTAGAACCGATGTAAAAGATTATACAAACTGGATCATTACATTAATTCATTGGACAATTTGACTTAACTTCAATTCAAACTCGTTTCATCAATTGCTGAGACAAATCGCGGGAACATAAGTGGGGAAAATATGGGTCAATATGAACCCAGAGTGATTCCGAATGCAGTCATTGCACTGTGTTACCAAGAGACGACAGGATTGTGCCCGTCACCATCTTACAAACCACCAGCAGTGCCGGATCGCAATCGGAGCGAAGCAGGCGCGCTGAGCATTCAAGGTATAAATGTTTTAAATATTTTCTTGTTTACGATAGATGCAACTTTGTTTTTACAAGTAGTTTCAATATACCAATTATAGACTTAACTACTTACCAATCAAATATCTATTATGGGTTACAATAACGGCGCAACCAAACATAACCTAAAATTTCATTTTTGCTTTTTGACTGCAAGGGACATTGGCAAGCAGTCGATACGGCTATGTTATACGTACAATAAAAATACAACTTATAGCCAGGATAAAGTAATACGTACTTTATCCTGTCTATAAGTGGTATTTTTATTGTACGTATATAGATACAGTTTTCAATGTGTAGCCTCAAAATTATAAAAGAAACACAGAACCTTCCTACAAGTTTACAGAATTTCAGAAAACCATTGAAAGTATAAAAAGACACCACCAAGAAAGTATTTACATCTAAGCAAAGCATCGATTTTTTTTTATTTTCACCCTACAATATTTGATCACTTGACGAAAGCGGTTACAGAATAACGTAGATGTGGCAAAGTGCCCTACTTTCCAAAATTCATGAATTGTATATGAAGGATAATTTTGTCAATTACAGTTGGACAAACGTCATTGGCTGGCTACATGTGTGATCTTTGTCGTTGTTGAATTATTTGCGTTAATTCCATATGACTGTAAAGAAGTTCACATCGTTAATATCTATAATTAGGTTAGGTCAAGTTTAGCATCACGTAGTTTTCATAATTACCCGACTAACTTTGGATACACACGAACACCAAGCGTTTAGTTTATGTTTCAAAATTCAAATTTTAAATAATAATTTAATGAAGTTTATTTGGGGAGTAAACAGTCGAATAATTCGAGTCGCTTAGGTTATAGTTCTTTGTATTTATTTCAAAGTTCCCTTGCGTGTTTTTAATTCTCCCAACTTGCCCTATTTATTTTGTATTTAAAGTATAAAATGGCACTTGTTCATAAAAGTTTAATTAAAATTTTTCTTCACAGAAAATAAATTTGAAGACTGCCACAGTACAATGACATATACTATGGTTAACTACCAAAACTAAATAACAAACTACAACGCAATTCGAAGAGGTTGAATGCTGTAAATTGAGCGATGTACATTTCTCGTAATGAGATGTATCTCTATGTATAGAATAAAGTGAATTTGTTTTACAGCATTCCTTCACCAGAAAAATAACTTATTATCCTCCACCTGAACCATTTGTGGTTAGTGTGGAAAACCCAACCGCTTGATCTCAATCTTGATCTTCCGCTTGATTTGTGTGCAAAATAATTTGACAACGAACTAAATAAATTAATCAAGAACAGTTTTTTTCATGTGCTAGATATGACCAAAAACATTTTTAAATGTCCATCAATTTTGGGGAAAAAAATATCACGCAATAAAAAATATCATATTTCTCAAGGTCATAGGAAAAGTCTATTAGGGCAATAAAAGAGAGATATTATAACTAACTCGTAATTATTTCATCAATTTATTTCAAAACGCGTATATTTATTGTAAGGTATTTTTCATTTACACCCAAAAATATCAAAATTCTATTATGTTTAAATTCCATTGGTTTTACCTTTTTTTACGAGGATCCCGGATATCGAAAATACTTCAATATAGGTTTAATTATACCAAAAAGCACTTTATTTGACATAGTCAAATTGTTGAAAGAGGGTAAAGAGGTTGAGTTTAAACCTGTCATAAGGAAACATTCTCAGAAGATTATGAGCAATTGTTGGGAAGTCACATTAAATATTTAGTTAACCGTTTCATGTTTTGTCTAAGAAAGAATTTTTAAGCTTGCGTATGAATCAGCTGAGAAGCTTGAATTACCGCATAGTTTTGACAATGAAAAAAGAATTGGGGAAAAACATTTTTATGATGATTTTATGAAAAAATATCCGGGTTTAAGTTTAAGACCTGCAGAATCTACCAGCTTAATGCGAACTGTTGGTTTTAATAAAAGTCAAGTTGAAATATTTTTTGCAAATTTAGAGAAACTGATACATAAATATAACTTTCGTCCATCAAATATTTATAACTGTGTCGAGGCGAGCGAGGCGTCGCAATAGTCCAGAAATATAAAAAAGTATAGCAAACGAGAATATACGACAAGTAGGCAAATCGACATCAGCAGAACATTGAAAAATGTAACTATTATGTTTTACATGAGTGCCATGGGACAATACATAATACGTTTAATGATTAATGAACCACCAGAAAGTGAAGCTGTCCCTCAGCTTGAAGGATGGATGAATAACGAAATATTCTTGAAATGGTTGTCATATTTTGAAATTTACTAGACCGATAAATGAATCGCCTGTTTTAATGATGCTTAACGAGCATAGCAGCCACAAAACGTTAGACGTTATCAACTTTTGCAGAGACAATCACATATATTTGATCAGTGCCCCACCGCATGGTACACATAAAGAATAACCATTAGACGGATCCTTTATGAAACCATTTAAAAATGCTCACAATGAACTCTGCGGTATGTGGATGCGGGCTAATACTGGTGTCAGAATTACAGAATTTGACATTGCGGGCCTTGCAGCTGAAACATTTAAAGACGTCGCATTAAAAACGCTATGAAATAGCAGAGGCAGGATTTAGATTTGCAGCAATTCATCCATTCGACAAAAATATATTCACGAATCTGGATTGTTTACCCAGTGATATCAATAATATTCCTCTAGACAACAATCAACCAAGAAATGGAACACAATTTCACATCAGGAGGAACAGATTCACGTCAGGAGCAAGTTAACACACCAAAATCACATCAATCCTCTCCCAGCAATAAGGCAGTTCTACAGGCTGAAAACCTCAATAAGAAATAGAAAAAATAAAGAAGAGCAAAGAGGAAGGCAAAGGTACATAAAAAAAAACAAATAACATAAGAAAAATAAAGAAAACAAAAGTTAAACCGATTAAAAAGTCGTTGGAGAAGTACTATTTTGTTGTTTATTGCGAAGACTGCGACGAAGACTGGCTTCAGTGCGGGTCATGTAAAAATGGGCTCGTGAAGCTTATGCAGATAAACTAGAGTGTCCCGAGGCTTACGTTTGCGATCGATACAAATTTTTTAAATTATCTTTAATTCGTTATTACCCTAAGTTTATTTTTCGTATACGTTGATTTATTTGGATGATTATAATTGTTATATGTTTCAGAACGTTTACCGTATTAATGATAGATTATTGTACAATTTTGTGCTATTTATAGTTTTTAAGTATTCGTTACTGTCCGGTCATAGGGGTTCGAATTTACACGTGTCGTTTTATGGTGCGAAAAACTAGTTCGATGAATAAGTGCTTTTTTAGTAGTTAAATATTATTTAATATTTCTCTATTATCATTTATTTTAATGTTAATTATGTTTGTGTATTTTAAAATGTAAAATTTCTTAATAAAATATGATTACTATACTTTTTTTCTTCGAAAATCGTAAGTGTCCGGTACTCGGGGGACTCCCCCTATTCTCAAACTAACTTATTCCTACGACAATAGCCGATCAAACGAGTACCTACACCTAGCGACTGGTATGGCGCGATGGACGACTAACGAGTGCATGCTTTGTATAATCCTGTTTTTGTTTTGTTCTCTGCAGATTACTTGCCAGTTAAACTATTGTTATAAGTTTGGTGACGGAAAACGGAATAGAGGGACTGTGGTAAGTAGATTATTTCAAATTATTACCTTTATTATGGAAGTCGTGATACGAGTGTGGTAAATACTAAGTTTTTAATAATGCAGTGCTTTCCAACCAACAATACCTAATCTCAAATAAATGAAGCAGCAGATGATGACGAGATGAAAATGACGACGGTTTACATGTTACTGTGAGAACTAATCAAAACAACGAATTTATTTTTAAAGAATTAATTAAAAATGTCCGTAACTGCGAAACTCTTTCGGAAGTCACCGACTAAAAATGACATGCTACAAAAATATGGAAAAGAGGAAATAGTCAGTGAGCTTAATTCAATTTTAGATTGTACAACGTAATAGAACAGTTTAGCGGATATGTTGTAGAGAATTGTAAAGCTCAAAATTCCGTTGATAGATTTAAAAATGAATCTGGAATTATCTAAAAATCAATTCAAACAGCTGGCTGATCTCAGTAGAATATTTGAAATTCTAAAATCGACTATCAAAGACCTATGCAAAAGAAAAGATAATATAATAACTTCTGACGCGACTTTGTTCTTTATGTTAAAAAATTAAGAGGTATGCAACATGGGTTAGTTGCTCGTGAACTTGTCACTTCTTTGAAACGTAGAATGTTGGAACGAAGGTTGTTGGTTGCCTCGATGTTAAATTATCTGCGTAATCGGAAAGCTTATTTTGATTCGGCGAATGAATACCCTGACGCCTTTTTAAGGTCAGACTGCAACGAGATAAGAAAACAGATTTCGGATGTAAACAAGATCGGTAACGATGAAGCATGACGATTGCCCTTCAGTGCAGCTAAAGAAACAATTAAAAATTGCTGTGAAAAATCAATTGGAAACTCAGGATAATTTATCAAGAGTGACCTTGGTAGACATTGCCACTTTATTTAAAACAGAAATGCCTACTTATAAAAATGGTGGTTCTAGCGGGAACAACCTAAAAAGTATTCTTCCAGCGGAGAGTCTTAAAAGTTTTATAAGAGACTCAGTAAGAGGTAAGGAGAGCCACAAATATATAATTATCTACTTTTGTTTTGTTTGAGATAAGTCTAGCCATTTTAATTGTAAAAGTTTATTATAGAGTTAATTAGAAATTATAATTTTAGTTTCTTCGTAGAAGTTAATTAAACATTTTTATTTCAAAATTTTATCCTATTCAAACAAAATATTTGAAACTGATTTTATTAAAAAAATTAAAAGTGGGCACTGCAGGCACTCTCCCGCTTTTATATAGTAAATACTTAATGTGGTAACTGACTGAGGCTAGATTTAAAAATATTTTTATAGTATTGCTTAAATATGTATTTTCGTTAATAACTATTTTGATTTTAATCTCATAAGTCTAAGACTGATTTATGAATATATATTTTATGATGATATATATATTTTATATGAAAAATACTTTGTGGACACTTTATTTAGAAATTGTTTTCTAGAAAAGAATCGCTTTTGTTATTTTTCTGAAATCCTCTAACCACTAAACTGTCATACAATGTCGCTATTTAAGTACAAACTTAAATGTATATGAATACCTACAACTTGTTCAAATCCCGGAATTATTGAAAATACCGGGATATCGGAATTTATCTTAGGTCAGTACCGAAAATACCGGTTTTGAAACAATGGTTTGGTATTGCGACCTCTAGTTGCTCAGTAAAGATAAGGCGTAATTGTACTTTCCTCTTTTTCCTTCCTAAATAATGGTTACTGCTTTTCTTAGTTTTTATTTTTTTTAGATTTTCGTGTAATTTTGAACATGTTTAATGGGATCTTTTATTGAGGGGTTATAATGTAATATTTCTACGTATTCTGAGTAAATAATATTAGAAAGTAATTTGTAAATGTAAGTGGCGACGAATGGATAGTAGCCGAAAGGAATCTCCGGATTGTAAATTTTGTGGAACATAAATGCCTGGCTTGTGGGATATCATGGTTTTACCTCTAAAATTTTAAATATTTCCTCGTGAGAACAATGGTATAAATAATGAACTTTAATAAACATGAATGTAATTAATTTATATGAATGTGATTGTTTTCGCTACCGGTAAATTAATTCAATTTTTTCACTTTCATAAAGTTAAATATGTCTTAAGGTTAAGTCTGTCGAAGTTTGCACAAATATCACGTTACATCTGTGTTTCGTCCGTATTATTACCTTCATTTAAATTCATATTGAAAGTTGAATCTATTTGAGATGAGTTTTAAAAAAATGGAGAAACCGTTACTAGTTTAGTTAAAGTAAGATAATGGATCGTGTAGGGGTGTATATATATATATATATATATATATATATATATACATGACCAGCATTCGTTGCGCCCTCTTTTAATGAGCTAGTCTATTACTCGAGGTTGACGCGTCAGAATCGCGACGCTCGAAGATTGGTACTTCATTCGCCCGCTATTACTTTTGAGTTGAATAATAACGTAAGTAGACCATTCATTTTATTATTTTAGAACAATTAATATGCAAAGAATAATCCACAAAACTGTACGAAAAATGGTCTAGGAAGCAATATGGACAACACATACGTCATTAGGAAGCTAGATATGCAATAATTATTACGGCAGCTAATTTCAAACACTGTGGAAAAAGTTCCAGCAACGCTAAAGTGCCGCGCTCCTTCCCTGATTGGCTCTTGGAGAATAAAACATGGTCATGGGGAGGGAATGTGCCACTATATATCAGTAAAGGTCAACATCATTGATGTTATAGGATTGTAATACATCATTGATATCTTAGAGCTTGTTAGACTCAACTATTACGTAACGTGCCGTTAATAGTGAATATGTTAATAGTGACATATATAACGTAACGTACTTAATATTGAATATGTATGTAGTAGTGTTTTAGTCGAGAGAAATGGAGAAAACACACAAGCAATATGTTCAAGTCCATATCATCGTAGTTGTTTGGGCGACGCACAGTAGACAGTTGTGCCCATATAGTATTTATACTTTGGTACTTTGGATTTGGCAAGGCCGATGCCTTTCAGGGTTCTTGCAGCCAATTTAAAGACATAATTGTAGACGACGATACGTAAAACAGAATAATAATAATTATTATATTATATTTTTAAACAGTCTACTTGCCTTCTTGTTTGCTAACAATATGCTACAAAAAATAACCTAACCCTCAAAACATTGCCGTAACTTTTTTCTCGCAGTCATTTGAAATAAGCCGCCATAATAATGTGGTATATTATAATAATATCTTGCTAGTGACGTGTGGGTCATACTTGTTGGTCTTGTGAACCATTTTATCCGGTCCTCCTTTGTAAATGTGACTGCGATCGATGGTGTTTTCAATGAACCAAATCTAATCAATCGATATTGATCAGTATAATCTAACGTACATCTGCGTGTATGGCAGACGAACTGCACTATTGCAGACGGAATATTTTAACCAAAGCACTTTAAAGCTATTTTGAGACCCCTGTAATTCAATTCTAGAAAATTTTGTTCAATTCTTTGCATAAAATAAAAGTACCTGCCTTCCATTGAGGAAAATTTGTTTAGACCTTGGGAATTGTCTGTTTTTTTCTATAAGGTAATTCACCAGGTCATAGAATTTTGTCTGGTCCGTGCCATTTTTTATTCTGTTACCCAAAGTACTGAATATAACTCTAGTGTGATTTAATACATCGTGAAACATGTAACAGATTATTGCGAAGAGTTTCAGGCTCATTAAAGATTAGTATTTGAACTGATCATATATGACGATTAAAATTTTGGAAATGTATTTTCTGGAGGTATAAGACTGCATAAACGATTAAAATTGTATTCTGAGAGGTTGATTTATGGGGATAACTGTAGTCCTCCAGGGGTTTTTCGAGGAGTTTCCCTCGTTGATCCTCGTGGATTCATCTTCATAACTATATTTATTATTACGATCGTTTCGTATGTGGACGATGGCTTTTGACATATTTATATCCAAAAATAAATTATTTTTTCTTAAATACAGTAACAGAAGTGCCATTTTTAAATCTTACCGAATGAAATAAAAATTTAATCCAATAGAAATAATAAAATTAAAACATGATCCGCATACTTGAAGTTCAACTCTACTAAAAGTTATGATATAATTTTCCTGTGCGGCCAAATTATATTGGTGAAGGTAAGAAAATTTGTTACATACGTGCAGATATATGTTTTACAATATTTTTTGCACAATGTCTAAAAAAGAATGACAAGTTTTTCCATCTATTGTTTTACACTACGTGGATGTGGTTAAATGATGTTCGTTTCAAAAAGCTGGTCTCAAGCCATATGACTAATTTTATTATCATTTTTAAGAAGATACGAGAAAAGATTTAAAATATCTATGAAAGTTGTGGGGAACGCAACGGCAATTCTAATGGCAAATATATTACAAGTGTAACGATCGATAAACGAGCATTTTAAGTCGACAATGAGGAAGGAAAAACTTTTTTTCTAACTATTCAATGAGGGTGTTGTCGCTGCTTTGAATGTTTATTATATCGCTTTAAAAATTAACAATCTCTACTCCGGCTTTCTTTAATTTTGCGTACAGATTATGCAAAACTTTAAGTTGCCTGACTCATGAAAGGTGCTGCCTTCATATATTTACAACATTCACAACATTAGATATATAATTTGTTTTTATGCAACATAGGTGTAGTTTAATAATGTTAGTGGAGATATTGTAACTAGATTACATAATTTTATATTTACATAAAACTCCAATCAAGTATTGTCACTACGAACCAATTTCCATATACCGTTTTCAATTGAAATATATATTAACAGGAAATGATAGAAGTTTTCATTCCATTCCGAACGAAATTAAAATCCTGTTATTGTATTAAAATAAAATATCGTGGTCATATCTTTTATCTGAAATACAATTGTTTTCAATCGTATTTTTAATAAACGCATTAAGTTCAAATTGAAACGTTGATAAGTACAGTAATATGTCCACACTAACTTTTTATATTGACAAAAGTTCAGCAAAGTATGAAACACTCGCTGCTTAAGATAAAAATTAATATTTGCACTTTTCACATTAGTATTTACAAATGTAATTACATGAATTCACGGTTAATAAATTCCTCAAGTTTATATTACTTGAAAATTTATAAATATGATATATTCGCTGAAATTAACTCGTGCGGTATTCTGAAAATTTCGACATTTGTACGAACGCAACAACATATTGAGTAGAATGAAATTGAGCAACAATGAAGCGCTAATCTTAAGCATGCTACTGGCCGGGAACTCCTCCAGCACCTCTGCTGGATAAACCTGTGGATATTGCTCATTATCTCCCGTTCGTCTGTGGACATTTTTGACAATATTTATTGCACAGCTATAGACGTAGACGTTATAAAACCTGCTACGGGAAACAATTTTTAGGCACTTTTGCATAATGAGGTTAATTGACACTTAACGAATTGTGCCAGTAACTTTCTGGTTCGATTAATAATTAATGAAAATAATACCGCAAAAAGTTCAATACAAATTTATCTCAATAGAGCTATGTGCTCTTATTCTCTACTTCTCATTACCGTTTTTATAATATTGTTTTTTTGTCTTTTTCTTCCATTATTATGTGATTTATTACATTTCGGAATATGCATCGAATTGAGATCTTTTATGAAAAGAAAATCTCAAATTCTAAGCAAATAATGATATTTTTTACACACGATTACACATTATTAGGTTATGTGTTTTATCGCGTAACTTATTTTACCAAAGAAAAACAAATTTTAAAAAGTGGTTGAAATAAGTACCAAGTAATTATGAAATGCAATGAGACTACTAACTACACATTCCGATTGTTATATTATTTTACAAAATGTAATTTTTGACACCTTGCGCAATAATATTGTAGACACAATTTTAGATCATATGAAGTATATACAGTTACCTTGCTTCTTTTCGATAAAAATATAAGCATATAAGAAACATGATAACATTGTTTTTCGTCGCAAACCTGACTAAAGGTGGACCTTGTTACGATGTAAATATAGATGAATAATTTTATATTAATTATACACAATTATGGGAGCGTATAAACATTGGTATTATTTTAATAAATAACTGCTACCACAGCAATATCGAACGGATAAATGCTTTACTTTCTGTAAGATAATCGATTTTGCGTAATATTTTCAGATTTAATAGAATGATCGAAAGTCTTCGTAATGTCCAAAGTAAGGTATTTATTTTCAGTCATGGTATAGTAAGTTTATGATTACTTAAACATTGTCAGATTGAAATTCACAATGTTTTAGTTATCATAAATGCATTATTCAGTATTACGAAATGTTGCAAAATATTTTAAGAAATTTTCCGGTAATACTTCAGCAAAAGTTTTTTGTAACAAAATTTATAAAAATTACGTTCATTTACGTTCATATAAAAGCCACTAACATTTTTAAATATTTTGATGAAACAAATTTACAAGTTTCCACTCTTCAATTTTATTGTCCAATGTTAGTTTAATGTTATTTAATACTATAAATATTTTCCTTCAATTTATTGTAATTTTAAGTTTTCTTCTAGTTTTTAATAATAATTGTACTAAAATAAAAAACCTAATTAAAAAGGTTCAAAATTGAATGAACCGTATAGTTGTAATCGTGTGAATAAAGGTAAATCCTACAAAAGCTGAAGAGCAAAGAAGCGGGGAGATTAAACTTGTGAAATAAAATAAACTGATCCAGCTTGTTTGCTTTTATTAAATCTTGTGTTGATATAAAATAGTTTGCGAATGTCAGAATCTATGAGTATATAATGAATTAACATTTGAAGCAGTGTGCAGAAAATATTTCCGATTAATATGTAAAATTGCGAATTAACTGTCTGATAATTTTCTAATCGTGTATTTGTAAAAATAATTAATTCAAACTAAATTTCTACGCTGTTTCATATTGTTGTTATTTGTTTAAATTGAAGATGACGTCATCGTGATTGTATTTGATTCGTCACTGTGTTCGATTTCAACTAAGCTTTGGGTTAGAAATCAAATATAGTGATGACTAATTTGTTTATGACTAATTTTAGAGCACTGTATTAGATGTGATAATGTTTTAATTTGGATGTTCATATTACAGTTTTTATTTATATTTTAAAATTTGTTTATTGACTTTTTCAGTGCACAATACTTTTATTCGAATTTTATAATGTTTTTAATATTTCAGACGGTGGCATCGGTAGTATCTCTCTTTTCATTTTTTATTACCTTTGGGTGTTGAATTTTAATTTTGTAATGTTTTCAAGACCTAAAATGGTGGCATCTGTCTCAAAATAAATCACCACTGTTTTCGATTTTGTTTGAGTATTGTGTCGATTAAACGTAAATGACGATCGCTGCCATTCTGAATCTCAATGTGCTTGCAAAATGCGAATTCAAAACCCTGAAATTAGTCGAAAAGAATAATAGTGTCGACTTGTTGTGGGTACCGGAGGGCGCCATCTTGAATCCCGTAAACATTGTTCAATTCATATTCAGTAGGTTAAAATTAGTTGAAAACAAATACTGCAGTGATTTTATACAAAAGACGGGTGCGGTCATCTTGAGTCTCAAAAACAATGTGGAAATTGAATTCAACATTCTAAGACCAGTTGAAAATGAAAATAGTCGCGATTTATAGCAAACAATACGCACCGTCACCTTGAATCTCAAATCTTATGACATTAAAATGAAGCAACCTAAAATTATTAAAGTGGCGATGAAAACAATGGCTATTTGTTGCAAATTACAGATGGCGCCATCTCAAAAACGTTCTGATCAATTATACTAAAATTAGTCTTAAATGAATATAATAGTTATTTATGCAAATCGCAGTTGCCAACAACATGAATCTCAAAAAAAATTATAGATTGCAAATTTAGCACGCTAAAATTAGTAGCCAACGGCAGCACCCTAAAGTTAGTCTTAAACCTATACAGTATATATTGAATCTCAAAAATGTGAGTTCAGCATGCAAAATTAGTCCACCCACCACCACCTTAAATTCAAGAAACGCTGATGGCTACCTTAAATCCCGGAAACCTTGTAAAATTGTTATTTAGCACCTTAACATTAGTCATAAACGAAGGTAGTGGCGATTAATCGCGAGAGATAAGGACGCCTGGGATATCATTGACATTATAAAATTCAAAGTTAGTGCTATAAAATCAGTCGAAAATGAATTAGTTACGACTGACTGCGAGATATACAGAGGGTGTCACCTTGAATGTGAAAAAACATTGTGAAATTCTGATTTACAACCCCAAAAATTGGCAGAAATAGATATAATTGCGACATACGGTAAATTACAGATGTGGCCTTTTGAATCTCAAAAAAATTTAAAATTTGAAAGGATTCAGTCATTTTCAAAATAGTACACCTGTAAGGAGCGCGACTTGCCAGAAATGAAAGGTATTTTTGACCGCATTCCGTGATATTTCTCTATTGTTTTCTCAGCACCTTACACATTTTTCTACCCTCATTTTTTTGGTTTATATATTTTAATATGCGTCGGATAGCCCGAAACCTAATTAATGTTTTATTAGGGTAGGTTACTTTCTGTCCTACAAATTTGGTATCCATTTGTGTTAAGTCATTATTATTAAAACATTGTGAAATTCGTTTTCTGAGCTCTACTGCAATGAGATGGAAGTTGTCTTACCCGTCTCCATTATCTATGGGATTTAATAAATAAAAGCTAATAATATAATAACTAATCAAAATAACATAGTTATGCTTAAAACCTATTTTTATCTTTCGTTTAAATAAACTCGTCGTATATTAATCATAAAATTTACATCTACAAATGCGATGAAAATATAACTATGCATGAGTCAATTTTATGAAATATAAACAGTAGAGTGCGCAGAAAAGTGACAATACTTCCCTCTTCCGGGATAATTCCGCGCGAGCCCATTTACATCATATGAAATATGCCAGCCGCAGAGCCATCCGATCTCATACATTGTTATATAGAAATTTCGCACAGCAAAAGAATACATTTTTGAGAAGGTTTACGTTAATAATGGAAAACGTCAATGCAATATATAAGATTTCCATTTTCTTTAATATTTATTACCTTAAAAACTTCGAGAATATCTAGACATTTTCAAAATAATATGCCGGTACAGGTTTAGTTGGATTAAAACTGAATAAATTTTTGAGCATTTCCCGAGATATTTCAGAATTAATATCTCAATCGATCCAAAATGTTATGAGTAAAGGATTGATTTATACTATGTATATTTTTCTCACTTCATTAACATTTTTTATATTAAAAATCGGTGATTTGTATTTAAGAAGGTTTACGGAAAATTTAATAAAAACTCGTACCACTGGCCCTTAGGCGAGTAAATTGTAACGGATTATTTGATAAGAGTTCCTCATTTGTAGTCCAATAAAAGTTGAACATTCACATTTTTCTTGTCTTTTTTCGATTAAAACTTAACAGTTGAATTATTTATTTGAATTGAATAAAGAAAGACTCGAACTTACATGGAAAAACTGTTAGCGATTTCTTATTTTAATGATGTCTGCTAATTAATGCACGTAATCAGCTTAGATTTCAGTTTTTACAGCAATAAATTAATAAATATTTTATTGTTACAATTAAAACATTTAAAATAAACACAATTAACGTCTCGTAAGAAGTTTCATAACGACATACACACATAGGTCGTGCAAAGTTTAAACATTTGAGGTTACAGCATATTTCCATTCAACTATTTACCAGTAATTTGGTTGTTTATAAAATCTTTAATTGATCATTTAGTTCCCATTATTTTTATAGGTACGAAAAACTTTCCCACTTCTAAAATTATCGTGCATCCTATAGAAACTAAGGAGTCAAGAATAATCCATATAGTTTTTTGCAAATTTTAAGTAAGTCTATAGAAATCCTATTATTTTTATAATTTGATGGTAGGAAGAAGTTTAAAATGAAATAGGATATCATTTTTCGCATGTCTTTTAATATTTCTTTGGAAATAGGCATTATACAATTAGGAAAAAATATTCTAAGATCCTTATCACCAGCCTCCTAGACAATACTCTAGACAACACAAAAGAAAATAAAACTTGGAATACTAAATATTTTCATTCTAGACTTTCGGTATAATTATTATTGAGATAGGCGAGATACACGCCTATTGAAACTGAGGGAAATAAGCGATATTATAACCAAAAAAAAAATTGAAGGAAACTGAAATAATATTTTTATTTGTATTCAAGATTAAACATTTTAATGCAATTCACGGTGATCGAAACAATTTAAATATTTAAAGGTTAAAAATATATCTGGAATATATACTCACATTGGCCTTAATCCCCTGCAGAAGGATATTTAAACTTAACAAAATGCTCAGGAACAATATGCAGAAAGAAGCAAGAAGCTGAAGAAGAAGGAATTTTTAATATAAACACATTCAAATTTTATCACGCATTTAACTAATAATAGTCGCATAGCGCACCTGAAATTCAAACATTCTGTTTAATCGGTTGCTGACATCGGCTAATCTAACAAAAAACGTGCTTAAATGATCCGTACGTCTTTTTGTTGATGAAGGCGTTATATTTTTTTTAAGGACACAATTTTGAAATGAGAGAAAATCGTCGTTTTTATTAAAATTTTCCAATAATCCATTTATATCTTTAATTCTTTTTTTAATCCCATAGACGATGACGCAGAAATATAATATTTCCAAGTCATACTGCACACCACACAATACGCTGATATAAGTGTATGTAATTTCAATATCTCCTTTATCAAAATACTCAGCGCAGTTGTAGTCAACAATACCGTAAAATATATAATAAATGGTTAATAAAGTAATCAGCAAAGTATTTCGCAATTTGTCGTATTTGAACCACCGATGTGAACAAGGTTGTGTGAAGAGTTCATCAAGTCGGTTTATTCCACGTTTCAATTGCGCATTCTCATTTTTATTCCAGTAAACCTCAATGCCCAAAAGATAGCACGCATACACACACAGAAGAGTATTGTAAAATCTTTGTAAGGCCAATTCTTTGGAATCCAAGTACAGATGTGTCCCGTGAGCTATCAACAGGGAACAAGCTAACGCAGTTGACAATAATTTATATATCCAAAGCCGTAACTTTTTCGTATTGCAGATATTCGTATTTCGGCATACACCAAATAGAGACTGATATAATAGAATATGATTTAGAGTGTCTGTAAAATAATTTTTATTTATTTGTGTTCCAACGTCAATGATACGAACTGGCATTGTGACATCCGCGTCCTACGGAATAAATTTATTAACTAATTACTTAAGTGCTTAATATAGTCGAACCTTTGAAAGCAAATTAACTTAATTTCACTTAATAAAACTAAAGTACAAGAAAATGAATGAAGTAATAAAGAGCAACTGATAATCGACTGTTCGGGAAATTTCAATTATTTATTTACTATTTGTGTCAGATGCCAGTGGAATTTAATCCAATAATTTTAAACAAACCACCATTTACCCTTACTTCATAAATCATCCCTAATTCGTTCTGTACTTCAAAAGGAAAAAAAATGAATCTGTGTAGCTTCACTTCAGTGTCCGTCTGTCAACACACATTTTCACAGAAACACGTAGGGATATAAAGTTGAAATCATTACCAAATACTTAGGTTTGAGGTCAAAAATAAAACTTCTAATTTCAAGCAATAAAGAACCTTAAAAATACGACCATCTTCGCCGCATTTTTGACACTCAAAATATGTAGGGCACTTCACTTCAAAATTGGCAAGAAGCAAGGTCTCACAGTGCAAGTAAAGGAAAAAATCATTAATTTGTAGTCATATCACATAATTTTTTTTAAATATTCGCCTGTAAAAGAAATAGTAGGCAATATATTTTCGTCCTAAAAATTAAAATGCTGTCAATAGTTTAATATGAATATTATGCCCCATTGAATGTTCATAAATACCTAAATGTGTACGGAATTCCATTCAAATTAAACAGATTTTTTTAAAAAGAAAACTTTCGATGAATTAACGTATTTATCAATAACCCGAAATCAAAATATTAAAATATGTCTGCGATATGGTAGTAACCCATGATTGTAATTTTTCGCATTCTGGATTTGATTATAAGAGCAAAGTCAATACTGTGCGATTCTAAGCTACCATTCAAAGATATGAGCTGATATTTGCCTATTTCACGTTTGTGCCTTGTAGTTTTATACACCTCGTAGTATTTTCATTGCCCTGCTGCCGTGTTCTAAAGAGGCATTTTCCTTCACATCATTCATTTTTCTTCACGCTGCTGTCCTCTGTAGACACAAGCACGAATCGCGACTATGTGGGGACGTTGCTTGTTGATGAGCTTGCGATATTTTATAGCCTACACTACGCGCTTTCATGTTATTTGCGCTACACCGACGAGTATTCTCGTGTCCGCCGCTCAGTGGATGCGTTCTCTAGAAGTTACCTTCGTATAAAAATTACTAAGTGTAGCAAATAGTTCCAGGATATAACTATAACTTACTGTCATTCTCTTCAGAAGTAATCGAAAGTTTCGTACTTATTAAGACAACAAAACACCTTCATCGTTGGCAAATTTATTTAAGTTTAGTTTATAAACGTTTTTAATTTATACAATTAAGATTTCAAATAGTTTATCTGTAAATACGCAAATCTCAACAATAGTAAGATATTTTAATAGACTTCATTCTGTGTAAGTACTAATAAAATATTAAGCTTTCAAGAATTTTTTCTGAATATCTCGTTGTAATTACCAAAAAATCGTGGATATTTCCTTTAAGAAGTGTAATTAAGTTTTAAATCGTACATTTAGAAACTTTGTAATTTTGAAGAGAGTGTTAATCGTAACTGGACAAATTATAGAAACATTTGAATAACCAATTGAAAATTTTAGTCGAATAAATTAGTCATGATTAAAAAAATAGTTTGGTTTTGACTAATTTTTTTCGTGATTTCTTTTATTCATGACTAAATTTTTTAATCATTTCATTTAGACATGACTCAATTGTTCAGTCAATGACGACTAAGGCTAATTTTTCCAGTTGTATAGTTATAATAAGTCTCCACGGGGAGGGGTAATTCGGGTAAGTGAACTCGGCTAAGTGTTCGCATAAAATGTTTATTACGAAGAGTAATTAAAACCCAATGAATATATGACAAATAAAGTAATTGTTGTGACTTTTCTTAATTCCTTGAAAATTTTGCCTGAATTTATCACCAATATATCAGCAGTTAATTAATAAAATATCCTAATAAAATAAACCCAGTGAGCTGTGCAGCAGAGCAAAGTTCAATTTAAATACTTTGAATACTACCGAATGACGCGCCTCTATACCTACACACACAGACACACACACACACACACATATATATATATATATATACATATATATATATATATACATATATATATATATATATATATATATATTTATATATATATATATATATTTATAATAAACAGAGAGGATGACAAAATTATTAAACACAAAATTAAAGGAATAAACGAACTAACGTTAATGCACCGGTCTAAGCGTTGTAAAATAACTGTTTGTATGATAACCTTTTTTAAAATTTCTGTGTTTGAACAATAGAGTGGGGAAAGATTCATTTCAAGCTAATAGTTACCATAAGATTCCGGTTGCAGTTTGGTGGGTGGTCTTCTGAAATACTGATTAACAAAGCAAAAAAACAACTCAAAAAATATAATACAAATGATAATGTGTTAAATAGGGCATGTGTTAAATGGAGATGTTAAATATCTCTATTCTACATCTCCATTTAACATATGCCTATTAACTGGGGTCTATTTAACATCTCCAAACTTATGGAAATCGGTTTTTGATAATCAACGAAATTTCAAAATTTCTTCGAAAAGTTGCTAGCACATATTTTCATGCTTGCTGGCAATAGTTTAAGTATTATTAATGATTAATTAGGTCAACAACAGCATTGAACTTGTTATTAAACAAAATATATTTGTTTCATGTAGTAACTTTTTGCTTTCCTAATAAGCGTATCAGGTGTACTTGTTACTAAATTTTTCAAAGAGGAAATCTTGAATTGTAACATAACTAAGTTTACCAAAATATTGGAAAAAGTGGGAACAAGCTGAAAAAAAAATTAAATATGTCAAAAAAATATTTTCTGAAGCCTAATATCTCTTAAAAATCTGTTAGTAACTTTATTTAGCAGTGAGCAGGTTTAGCACAATGGCACCAGACCATAATATGGTCAGTGATGTGAAACCGTGGAAGTGAAAACTTCTATAGGCGCATTGAGTGATTTTCGGTAAGTTAAAATCCGATATGTTAATAATATATCTGTAGCCATGAGTGTGATGTGTTGCGCTTGGCCAGCAGTGAAAGCATAAATATATGTGTGCGTATATGTATATATATATATATATATATATATATATATATATATATATATATATATATATATATACATACATACATTTAATTTAATTTTATTTTATGTTTGTTTTTCGCGTAAGTGATAAATAAATTAATTAATTAAAATACATAGTTATTCCTCTACAGAACCGTGGATTGATTGTCTATAGGATTAGCTACCGTTTTTGGAGTAGAATTTTTTGGCCACGGCAAGTTCCTATATTTTTTATATTATTTGTTCCTCGATCCCACGTCATTCGTATGTGTGCGAGTATGCGCTGTGTATGTTCGCGTGCGTGCACGAATGTTTGTGAAAATATGTGTACGTATGTGTGCATATGTTTATGGATACGTATGTACATATATAAATAATTATACATATTTTTTCTTATTTTTTACTTTTAGTAAATTTCATAAAATATTGCAGTATACCACAATATAATTTGTCGTTTTGTTAGGATTTTAGTTGGCTATAAGTAATTTCTCTCATAGCAATGGGTCCACAATAGGTATTAATACCGTTTACATTAAAGTTTGTAAATAACTTTAACTTTATGACTATGTTCGGTTTATATACCAACGAAAAATGAGTAACAGTCGTAATTTGCATATTCTATGTCTTTCTTTGAATATTTTGAAGAATTACTTAAGTTCGTCTCATTCTAATTCTAAACTTCAAGCTTTGGGTTCATGGTTTTTATTTCTGCATCCCCATCTCAGTTCCAAATATTATACTACTATCTGTCAGTACTTGCATGTAAAATTCTGTCAGTGTAAAATACGCCAGAAAAAATTTGGTTCTAACATCATTAGTGTTAGAATCTATTTTGTATACATCTTTGAACACTAAACTATAGTTTTTTTATTCACTGGTACAGTTCAATCACCGGTACATTCAATTTAATACTACAACAATACTATTACATATTCGATATATTGAACCCTCTGGGCGTTCCATTCCCTTGAACAACAACAAAGAACATAAGATGGAACTTTCATACACTCAATAAACCTCTAGTTTGGAAGTATCACGACTGACAAAATTGTGGAAAAGTAAGCCCCGTTAAAGCTGGTAAAGCGTTGGACTGAGATCAGAATTTGAAGAGTTTACCACAGCGTACAGTGGTTAAGTCTCAACGGGAAATGTCAAAAAAGTCGCTACGACGGTGTCAGTAAGAAGACCTACCTATATACTCCATTCTGTTCCGAAATAGACTATTTATTAACAAAGCAAAATGACAGTCCAGGTATGTTTTTTTCCCTACCATATCGCCAATGTGTTTGTTACGTAGCACTGATGTCGTGTCTCTCTTTAACTTCTTGTTTTGGTTAAGCATTCAACTAGAAAGACCTAAGAAAGGCAAAGTATTTTAGACATAGAATAGCTATTTCCCTCCAATGTGTTAGAAAGTAAACGGTGTTCACCTTTATACGTGTCGAAATATCGAATATCTGTCCAGAATATTTTACCTCTGTTTTTTTTGTAAACGACAGCAAGGATTGTCTTTTTTCTCCTCTCAATTTTACAATTCATGTTTGTAAAGTAACGGTGTAACATTGATATTTTCAACATCACTCAGCGCGACAGCTTATTAAGTTATAATATTGAATATACCGTAAAGTTTAATAATATTACGGTAAAATACAGAGTTCGGGAACAGTCGTCGACTGATTGAAAACATGTTTGCGTAAATCATACTTTAAGTGTTAAATTGGTTTGTTTATAAACATTCTCTTTTGGAATGGAATGGAGTATCAGTATAAACAGTAGTCACACGCTTAATGTGCTTATTGCATTATCTTACACGTTCTTGCATCGAAGCAATCATCAGCGTAATATTTATGGTGTTATCAGCAGACGTGCTTCACATTGTGTCTCGAATTCCAAACGAACGATTAGAAACGGAGCGAATACTGTTCCGCTAATTTGTTTCGATAAAGTGATAAAGAGATGTGAATGACGCGCTACGAAATGCGAAGCGAATAAATGTTTATATAAACAATACAGATTACATAATAGTTATATTATTAAATAATTTAGTGATTTATATCGTCATCGTATGGACGCGGCAATCTATATAATTTAAATTAAACAATGTAATTTGTAGTGTTTCGTACATTTTATTGTATTCGATAGAACATTAAAGTGTACAATATTTCAGTATTTCAAATCACTTTAGCAATTCCACTTAAGGTGAAAAAACATAGAAAGATCGTGTATCAAAATAAATGAAAAAGTCGTGAATGGCTCCTTTGATTTATAATACACTAGATACAATATAAAATACACCCAAAACAAAACCAACAAATCCAACATTATAACAGTAATATAAGACATTTAATGTCTAACACTTTTAGTCCGAATAATCTAGTTTCAAATTAAATATGTCAACGTTAAAATCAAAACAAACATTTATTAGGTCCACCGCAAACACCGTCACTAAGTATCTTATAGAAATGTATGAACAAACATTTCTTATCTGTTCCGTTCAGAACTCTGAGAGCCAAGTTTCAAATATTCCAAATGAAACGTATCACTGTTCCGGAACATTTCAATGATCCAGATTCAAATGTTCCAATCACGACAAAGATACATACGGTACACCTCTAGTTATCAGTATGTCATTAGCGCGTTGCTCTGTTTGAGCACGATTTCTTAGATGTTGTTTTTTTGTGACAATAAATTTTAAGGATGAAAAATGTTAAATATTTTAGTATTTGTTTCAGATTATATTATTATTAAATTCGCTTATGAAATAAATACTACACAATCCTCTTTTTTTAAATGAACAATTGTGCTTCTAGAATTACTTCTTTTGGAGTAATTCCAATTCTAGGCCTTTGTTGGCTCTTCACAGACTGCTGGTCTTCATAGAATGTTAGTTTTCCCGCCCATTTATTTTGAAAATTTGCATTTCAAAAACTCCACTGAAAAAAGCCGAAGTTAACTGTGACGCGATAGAGAGCATCAATATACAAATTAAGAAAATATATAAAATAAGGCAGCCAGTATTCTCAGGAAAATTACCAAGTATTGACGTCAGCAGAATTACTTTCACATTAGATTTTAAAGTAAATTTATACGTAAATATATGTAAGGTTTTTATCATATTTTTATATATTTTCTATTAATACATGATCGGGACCATTCACATATTTCTTTGTCTTCACTTCAGTGCGTTAAAGAATCATTGTTGTTCTTATTATCCTAATTCTAGATTCAAAATCTTAGAGTCTCATGGTCTTAGGTTACGTTCGGAATTCTACCTCACTCTCCATATTCTTAACCACACTTCTATCCCCTACGAGTGCTTTATCATTCTATATCAAATCCTAGAATAAATTTGATCCTAACATTCGAAATGTAACGTCGCTTCATGTCTTCAAAAGGTCGTCTTAAAAATATATTCCGATCTTGATTGCCTATCCCTGTCTTCTTCTCGTCTGTTATCCTATTTTCTTATCCATGTTGTTACCCTAATTGTTTTTCAGTTTAGTTACTATTAGGTAATTCATCATTAAATGGTTACGTTATTAATTGTTACATCGCAATTAACGGTTAATTTTAAAAAAAATCACTGAAAGTCTCAACTTTCGCTTTTGTTGTTGATTGGAAGATTTTACTCATGTAACTATAAATTTGCCGAATATATAAATATGTCGAAGTCTAAAAATAGTTGCTCCAAATGATTAAGAGACCAGGAGTATGTAATAATAACAGTTAAACAAACGTCTGGATTGAGCTTGTCTCCTACATATCTGAAGACCAGAAAAGTAGCCATTCGGATATAATGTTTTTGAAGTACTACAAAGGTACAAAGTTGAGAAGGTTAGTTGAAATGTGTTACAAGATAATAGAATTACAGTTCAAATATTAAGTGGTACGGATACAAGTGGCCCACATTAACCTCATAGCTATTACCCAGTTTAAATCCAAATTAAAATTCTTGATGAGTTAAGAAAACGAATTGTCATCAAAATGAAAATTGATTTCATCACTATGATGTTGATGGAATATAAAATTAAGTTGAAAATACCATCCAAATGCTCTGGTAAGCAATTCGGCGTAACATTTGGTGAAATATTTGGGGAGAGTTTCGTGCATGAATACGGTGTCAGGCATCCGTTCACATGCTTAGTGAGCGCCTGAGACGTCATTGGAGATGAGCTTTAAGTCATTCATTGTCGCGCGTTCGACCAGTTTCGCCCGGTCCGTCTGGGTGCCAATTTCTAAGTCTGCTGGAAAGATTACTTTTTTTGCGATTGTAATGGAATATTGTTATCGAATGAAGAAATTAATTAATATAAGTTAAAATCCATGTTTGCGTCATTCAAATTGTATACCGGATATGATCGTATGTAATACAATTGAACTCCGACGATAACCGCTTTTGACGTTGCATTTTTTTAAATTATTAGATAAGCATGTTGAGAACTTTTCTGTTGGGTTTAGTAACACTTTATGTTTCTGACTGTTACTTAAAAGGACTAAGACAAATATTAACCCATCTGCCCAGATCGCGATCGAATATCATGCAGCGCTCACCAGTTTGTCGCGCACTTGCCCTTGTAAACAAAGTATTGCGAGACAACAAAGTATTGCGAGACGCGCATAATGTTTCTATTTCTTTTGCTTCATTGATTTTTTTATAAAAGCAATTAGTTTGATTAATTAGAGTTGATTAATTATTCATGATTGATAATTAGTTAGTTATATGCTTAATATGAATGAAAGTGTATTTTTTTCCGTTTTATTAGTTGTTGTTCATATCGTACCGTAAACTATTGTACTTTTGCTGCTTTGTATCGTTCAACGCTTTGGAGGAAATTATAAGTTAGACATGGGTTTTTTTTTAAATAAATAGAACAACAGCAGAAAGATACGCTTTCATTATTAAAAAAGCTATTAAAAACAGAGACTTGACAAATGGACAGAAATTTTCCTCGAACGATTTTTTTCGACGAGCTGCGGTTTGAGACAGTGAGAAAAACAATTTAGACAAAATTGAAAAAAAAACAGCGACTTATGGCAGATATTCTTCACGTCGTGGCGTCAGCGGAACTTGCATTTGAAGGCTTGTCGCAAACTGTCATTAACCGGACGCACTTCGATCGATTTGTACATTATAATAAAATATTCTGTAAGTTTTTACAACTTTTATAAAAAATTCAAACTCAATTAATATTAAACAAAAAAGGCGGTCAGATTACTTTATTTATCACAAGTTATGACCAATACAGATTTTGTAGGCCAGTAAATATTTAATAATACCCGACATAGTCAATTAGGGGAACAAATATGTCATTGTGAATATCTCAAAAACCGCGACATCTGGAATCATCGTTAAATTTTTCCTAAAACTTCTGCGTAGGCTTTTAAATATTCTGTTTATTTTATAACTTTTAGGTTCAGTAGTTTCAAAAATACGGCTGACATATTTGTGTGCAGTATATTTCTAATGAAATACCGCCATAAACAAAAAACAAATTGAGATCTTCGTAATTAGTCCAATCGAGAAATGTGCGGATTAATATGTTTTATTACTGCGCTAAATTTAAACGTCGAGCGGTTTCTTAGAAAAAAAGGCTGTGATCGAAGGTCAGACGGAGACTAGAGTGATGTTATAAGGGTTTCGTTTATACTATCGAGGTATGGAACCTTAAACAATTATTGTATTTCTCTATACACAAAACAAATAAAGTGGGGACAATTGAAAAGGCCTTTTGGCTTTTGGTTTTCAATTTTTCATTTTCGAGATCCATTAGCGAAACGGTGAGCTTGAAATTGATGTTCAATGTTTTCTCACCTCTAATGTTTCAATAGTGCATATGAAAAGTGTGAAAAACGTCCAAATATCAACGTTTGGCTAAAACTTTGAATTTAAATTATATTGGTTAAGTTGCACCGACAATTTCAAGAGCCGCAGACGATTACCAAAACTTTATTTATGCACATTACTATACGCATTAAATACCTATTCACGTTTCAAGATAATCAAGGGGTTTGTCACTTGTAGAATACTTTATTCGTATAAACTAAATGTATATAATTTTAATTCAGAATTTATTTTCTTGTACAATTGAAAAAGAACTCCATTATTTTATTATCGGCAGCAATTGCGTAAATATATAGATTGTTGTTATAACGGTATAGCATATATATATCGACTTGTAAGGATTATTCGGTACAAAATGATACAACTGTATTGTGCTGATTACTAATCCATTTTTAAGATGCTCTATTTCAACGTCAAAGCAAGGGTTAAGCGTCATGTTACGCACCGCACACTGTTACAGCGCGGCGCCATCACAGTGATACGATGCAACGCGACGAAGCACTTTGAATATAGAAAGACACGAGTATGATTTCACAGGAAGAAAAATAGGTTAATCCCCTAATTCATTTATATTCTCGAGTCAATGTTTATCGTTAGAAAGGTTTAAATGTAATTACACTTGAGAAAAGATTCATATAAAATATTCATTCATAAAATAAATTATTTCCTCACAATAAAGGTTCAATTTATAAAATATTTTAGAATATTTTCCTTTTTTTTTTTTCGAGAGGAATTAAAAAAAAATTCTTGTTACATAAATTATAGCAAGAATTTTGCAACGCAAGTGATTGAAAATAGTCCGAGCGACAATAAGCAAGGAGAATATATTTTACGATATTTAACACTTTAATGCCGCGTGCATTTAAAATCCTTGTAAAAGTCCGTTCTACAAAAAAATCGGAGCGACTGTGGACTATTCTCGCCAATCCAAATGTTACGAATAGAAATGCGCTATCGGCTGATTGACACGCACTGATTGAGACAGAAAACATTTAGTCGGTGGCGCACGGCTCTCGACGTAAGCTCTATGTCGATAGAAAGCTGGTCACGGATTTTGCCCAAAGTCGGCAATTACCGGCTTCTAGGAATTAAGCTTCTAGGAATTTATCGAAAATACAAGAACTTCCAACGAAAAGTAATTACATAAAAAAACATATTTATAAATGTAGTTTTGTTGTCTTTCTTCACGTAACGCTATATTTATTTACTAATATATTTATTTTAAAATTAATTCAATTAATTAACTAAATAAAATTAATTAATTCACGATTCAGTTTAATTCGCAATGTACAAAACGTTGGCTGACGCGCAACGCAAACTCATAACTACTGTGATGGTGAATCCGATTCACTTAATTAATTTAATTGAAGAACCGATTAATTGAATTAATTTTAAAATAAATATATTAGTAAATAAATATAGCGTTACGTGAAGAAAGACAACAAAACTACATTTATAAATATGTTTTTTTATGCAATTACTTTTCGTTGGAAGTTCTTGTATTTTCGATAAATTCCTAGAAGCTTATGTAACTGCACAATGAAACATCGAATTTTTGCGGTCGACCTATAGCAGTCCATCAGAGGAGAGGTCAAGTGTGGAACGTTCGAATGCTGATAGCGACGTCATTCTGCAGACTATTTACGTCGCGCACGTATGCTCAATATATTTCTCAGACGCTGTAGTGCCGATTAGGTATTTTGTCACGAGGTGGTGTCAGGGTGCAGCTGTGATAATGTTTCGTAGATTATCCGGTGCAATACCGTCCTCTTACTACACGAAGTTTCATTATCATTTAATAATATCAATACTTTTAAAATGTTAATATAAATGATATTAAAAACTTACTGAATATAATTACTTGATGCTAGATGTAGAGTTGTCAGCTTTACCTCGGAAGGGCATCACAAATTTATTGATAAAATTTTGTCATATTTTTCTCGGTCATTGCAGACGATACGAATCTATGTTTGCTGTTCGTAAATTTTGAGGTGACAACGTGTCATACCGCAGGCATACACGAACAGTTGCCTTTACGAAAATCGGTGTGTGTATCACAGGTTTTATCTAGCAAATAATAAATTACAAATACCATTTTCTGATATTGTTATCCTTATGGAAGTGGAACTTCTTTGGCCACGATGATAGTAAAATATGAAGGTTGTAACGTTCTTCATTCAGTTTTTTGTGACGTCAGAATGTCACGAATGTATCGCAAGAAGGACAGAAAACAGATACTTAGCTGACAGCCGATAGATATAGATAAACAAAACGGAATAAAAAAAGAAAAGTACGCATACGTGAAAAGAAATAAAAATGGCGCTCATAATAGTGACAGTAGTATCAGCTGTTTTGTGCGTTGTGTGTCAAAAGTAAACTGTCAAAATTTCGCGCATAAACAAAAAAAACGCACGCTAATGCTATCAGCTGTTTTGAACGTTACATCTGTCAAAAGTGAACTCTCAAAATTTTGTCGATTTGTACATTTGTTTTGTATAATTATTATTTCGCGCATTTCACCCGTTACAAGACCAACAACATATGTTTTCAATTTATTTATAAATTCTCTTGTGGAGGCCGTGTTGCACCTCATTGAGTTATAAAAGCATAACAGGAGTACTTTGAATTTATTTCGCTCCAGATATTATCACGTAAAAATTATGAAAAAGCCCACATCGAGGAGTGGATGAATATAGATTGAAGATGAAACTTAAGAAAAAAAATGTAAAAAAAAGAAATTTTCTATAAATGCCTTTAAGTGCAGACAATTTTTTGTTTGTTTAATAAGCTCAATATCACTGAAACACTCGGTGATTATTTAAAGATACGTCCTTGACAAATGACCATTTCGTAATATTAACAAACCTTATCACTCGTTTAATATATAAACACACAATCGACGTCTCCGTTCAGTTTGAATAAGCAATCTCTTGAACTTGGAGTGCGCTACTAAGTTCAGTACATTTATTTATTATTAAGTGCCGCCGGAATAAAATTGAAATGAGGTCAAGGTTAGGTCGAGTTTTTGGAAAGACAAATTATGTGATTATATTCTTGTGCGGGTTGGCAGGTGAAAATCGAATTTTTAATTTGTAATTTATATAATTAATTGTAAACAAGACAGTGACAATAATTTGCATCAGTTATTGCAGAAAAGACAATTTTTTCAATATTGGATGTACAAGTGCTTTAACTAAAAATTTTAATATAATGGCATACTGTGTAATATCGTCAATGATAAATAAGCCAAGTGCAATACGTTAAAAGTAATGAAAGTGACCACGGAACATTTAAAAAAATTGTCGGATTATTTTTAAATAGCTGTAATATCACTAAAACTAATTCGATTAAAATAAAATGCTTAGATTTTGGTTTTTTTTTTGGGATTCCGTACCCCGAAAGGAAAAACGTTTTATAAGATCACACACGTCTCTGTCCGTCTGCCCATTGTAGCCCATTTTCTAAAAACAAAACAGCTTGATGTAGAAACTTGAAATTTTGACATGATAATAAAACATATTAACCCGCACATATTTCATTAGCAAACACTCAAATACATACATATGTAAATTTTAGGGGTCAAATTAAATACTTGAAAATTTATATTTATATTTGGGATTTTTTTAAATTCTATGTGTAGTGTGGGGGTACCGTTTCGAAAGGTTATTTATAAGAATTTTGAAATTATTTCAAGTACTTAATTTATTAGTACTTAATTAGGTATATTTTTATGTATATTTCCAAAGATATACTGAAAAATACGCAAAAGCTCTTTACCACATAAAATGATTAATATATGGATAAATCCAAATGCATACTTAAAATTACTACAAAATTCATTTCAAACAAATTCCAATATAGCACAAATGTTTTTATTAGGGTAATAACAAAATTAATTAGAAAACACCTTTTAAAGTACAATCTTATCACCATTATTAGGGAACTTTGACGAGGAATCTAACGAAAACTCCATACAATTTACCGCAATCATCATCCTATCAGTCGTACTTAGAATGTGGCAAGTAGATTGGCGGTACGAAAGAAAATATAAATACGTACATTAATATGAAGGTTCATTTAAACTATTCTCCAGGCGAATACGCTGCTGTGACTTCGGCGATGGTGGAACCGGCCTCCGGTTTCCACATTGCAGCGGTAGGTTCCAGTTACGATGCGATATATGAAGCACAATCATCGTGCGTCTTTAAAAGAGATGGGAACACATTGTTGGGGAAAACTTCTCAGTAAGAGCATTAAATTTTATTGTATTTTGTGTATTTTGAAAACCTTACGATAACTTAAATACATTAATTGAAAAGCTTACCGATAACTTAAATACATAAATGAAGGAAACTTTGTTCGAACGAGATCAAATGCAACAGCAATAAGATAAGCACATTTTCATACTTTATATTTCAATCCAATCAAATCATGCATTCGTGGTTTTGTTTTGTTAAACAGATTGCGATAATCATATCTGTATTTTAACAGTTAACTTATTTTAACGGTTAGAGAGAGTAACATTAGTTTCATGTCGCAACCACTATCTAGTTGTCAGAGTGGGTGGTTGCGGCATGAAGCTAATGTTGCACTCTCGTTGCTGTTCATTTTTAATAGATTTTTTCCCTAGTTTTTTGTTGCTGGCACGCGTTACGAAACGTGGATAATCTTTATTATTTAGACGAATACCGTTTACTTCCTGCTCATCTTGATTTGTCCGCGTGTGATTCGAAATATGTACCAAGATAACAATAATGTCAAAATGTCATCAATAGGTAAAATCCCTATATTCCGTTTACAGTACTACATTGTACATGAGGTTTTTAGATTTTTTCTAGTGCCAGATTAAGTATGCTACTGGGTGAATCACATTAGAGCAAGCTAGACAGAACTAGTCATATAACAAGCAGGGAGAATGATTTAATTTATAGAAAACGATAATATCCCTTTTAATAGTGTAGGGGTGGAATTTTGGAAAATCTGATCGTAGTGCATGTCTACAAGTAACAATGAAAAGTTCCTTAAAAGAACCTTAGCTTGAATTTTAAATCAAATAGCGGTTATAATCTCAATGCTTTCTATCCATCAGCTTTAAGTCTTAGGATGTGGGTGCTAAAAATGTAATATCAAGTTTCTTAGGTTTTACCACTTATTTAAATTCTGCTTGCAAAAAATTAGGTAGGCTTCAAAATGACTTGTAGCATGTACGTCTCCCCCTTTCCAATTTATCTACTGTGTGTTTACAAAAAGGAAAAGAAGAATTATATAATAATAACAATAATCATTTACTTGCTACATCATGTATATATCAGTACACACATCAGTGTATATAGTTAGTTTCTCGAAAACAAAGATAAAAGCAACGACAAATGCAATTAAATGTTTTAAATTTAAATAACGATATCTACAAAAAGGTGACGAGATCGGCTTTTATCAGTCGTGCTATACGCATTAGCGACACACTTGGTTTACAGTTAGCTCCTATATATTAACAATAATGTTTATGCAATGTATATATCCGTACAGCAGAACGCACAATTCATATGCAAAGTATTATATACACTTACACAAATATACGTTTATGTGTGCCACGTACGAATATAACACGTCTGCGTACCATCTATTTATTTAGCTACATTCTAAATGTACTGGTTACCTAAGTAAGCACATAAGAATATACACACATTTTACTTATAGAGGAAGCATAACACGACGAATAAAAAAAGAATCAAAACTCCGAAAAAAATTTAGAAATAAAATTAAATATTTTTAAAAACACAATACAACATACAATTGTTGATATTTTTCATTTACTCAAGGCAAATAATTCTACTAATTTCGTGTGTCATAAGTCACTTACGGATCGACCTGTTAAATGCATCCATAGATTCAGAGACTTCAGGGGTGGAGAAAGCTCGTTCCATATTTTTGTGGCAGCAAACTTGAAACTGCTCGATAACTTATTGTAGGATATTCCGAAGTGAACAGCAGCCATAAAAAGCAGAGTGTAGATCTATGGAGATTGCGCATCGGAAGCGTTCCTAAAATGATTGTGCATCTGAAGATACTAGAATCAGACTAGAAGTTTCTATTATAATTACTCGGTTAATTTATAAAAACAAATTGAAGAGATATAGACAAGGAATCGTACTTTATGCACGGTGCGATTCACACTTGACTGCTTTTATTATTAATTTATTTCTTTAGGATCTTATAAGTGACAACACAAAATGGTTTCCAAACTATCAATACAAAATATTTCCGTCATAGGTGAAATCTAATGGGAAGGTTTTTAGATGAAACTTTATCAAAATATATACAATGAGAACAAGAATGTCCTAAAAAACATCAAAACACATCAAAGGCTCGTCAAGAATAAAACAATAATACAAAGTTTGAAGTTGAATATTATTTTAAAGGACAATACTGCTGAAACAATTTTTTTCGACTTAAGTTTTTAAAAAAAGTACTTCAACACACCCTCATTGTGTTTTATAGAAACAAGTTCGTACAAATCTCATTTAAAAGAATATGTTAGGAAAAATAATACCTTATCTTATTATATTATAAGATGAAGCTTTTCTTAATTTTTCCTTAGTTTCTTTTTTCTCACGCAAAAATAACTAAACCTATTGATATAGAAATTTATTTATTAAATTTTTGTTAATTAAAATAAAGCGTCCTGTGCTTTATTTTTTTTGTTTACATTCATGAAAGAATAAATACGCGTCAATACATTTTTATCAAATAACTTAATTGTACCCTTACAAAGCCTTGTGTATTTTTTTTCATACGTGTTTTTTTGGCTTTTTGATTGCTATCAAGTTGGACTTTGGACGCATAAAACATGTAAATATTATATCATGTTGAAACTGGTCTCACTGTAATGACGCGACCCACCATCTCACACGACGTGCAACAGTGAACTGAGACGCGCTCGAAAACATCTTGCAACTTAATGCAGCGCGATTTTGACGAAGAATTTTTGAGAACTTTAATATATTTATCAAATGATATTATAATAAAATATCTCGCTTTTGCTTTGTCCAGTTTGCAGCGTGTAACACCCACATGAGTTTTCATACCTTTATATCACTTCCAATAGCATGTTATAAGAAGTTCTCATGTCAAAATGGCATCTGCTGCGCTCTCGGGACAACTTTACCGGCTCGTAGAATAAGAAATATAGAACAATTAAAAAAGAGCAGGCAGTATTTGGTATTGTCCCATTTATTTTTATGAAAACGTCAATCGGGTATATTGAAATTACATAAAAATTTTGTTTTGAATTTCCTAATTAATTTTTAAATAACATTTACTGAATAAATTTTAATAGCGTGAAAATTAGGGTATACAAGGCTTTGGAATTATTTGAATACATCTTGCACCTGCAAATCTATTTACGTGGTCGGTTTGCGCACATCAATCATTAATTTCTGAAGGTATGCGTATGAAAGTTTTAAATTTTCTTCGTTAGTCCTGAAATTGATTATCGGTGCGGACAGTATATCCCTATTATATTCTAGTGCCACATCCATATTTGACTGAGGCTCGTCAGATGGTGCCAGAATTGTCCGAGCGCACTTACGTTGTCCGTGTTCGCTTTAGAACTGCGCGTTGGTTTAAAGTTCGAGCCCGGTGTTTTTGTAATCGTTTTTGTTTTTGTTTCTGAATTTTTATGCTCCATGCATTTGTGTCTAATTTTTGTCATTCTTATTGTAATAGCGCATAGCGCATAGCATACAGCGCGACATTTTAGAATAATCGGGACATTTTGAAATACTTTTCAATGTAGGGCCTCATATCTTTTTGCTTTTTGGAGATACTTACTTGAAGCCCGAATGGGTTTTAATACATATGCTCCTTCTAAGAACAACTATTGGCTCATTGGATAATTAATCTTTGAGATATGATCCAATTTATAAGCAGGTGTTGTACCCATAAAATATATGTGTGAGTCGGAAATGTTGTGCGTGCAAGTCAAAGTCCAAATGATATCAGTATGATAATTTTACCAAAAACATTCAAACACAACTTCCTATTTAAAATAAGACCAAGATAGTGGAGTTATATCTTCTTTTAGCCGAGTTATGGAGGTGTAAAATTATTTCGATAGAAACTGTCGCTCACAACACGTGGCATCGACTTTGAAGAGTTTTTAAAGTCAATTGTCGTTTGTCTGGCTGAATATACAGAGGCGTCGTCGTGATGAATGAGAATTTTAGGCGTTGCTTTCAAACGTTTGCCAAAATAGCAGGCAAATAATTGCGGAAATACCAGTCTGTCATCTTCCAAAACATTCATTGCATAATAACTCGTCCGTTTGAAGAACGAGGGTCCTTCCCATACTTTGAAATTTCTTCACTCTTTAGGCAACTTTCTGGAAGAAACACCCACCTCACTCACTGCCTCTTAGTTTCGGATACTTAACAGTGTATTAAGTTTTCGCCATCCATATCGAAACTTGTCCGGACATGCTGATAGGTCGTTATTGTGTTATCAGTTTTTATTTTGAGCTGCATAGCATTGATGTTACTTTCAGTTATCGCTGTTGACGGAAGTCCTTCACGCAGAAAATTACTGAGATCGATATCATCACGCTTGAATTTATTAAACTAGTTGTAGAGTAGTGTCAGTAGTCATCACAAAACAAAGTCGTTGTTCTGTTGTATATTGAGACCAAAACGAAAGTCCTAAAAATCACGGAACGAAAAGTTTCTCGTGTTAATTTCATCTTGACTTCACAAATTCAAGTAAAATTCTTCAATGGATTACTTCTTCAGTGGAATAAAGTTGATTGATTTTTGAAATTTTATTTTGTTTTGTTATTATCATTATTACAAATGGCCGGTTCCAAGAATTTTAGAGCTACAGTAATAAATTTAAATTTCAGGTACCTTACAGGATCACACTGGATAAGGAGCAGGTTGCATCTGTCGGATATCACGTACGAGCACGCGGGACACTACCAATGCGTCGACACGCGCGACAATACGTTGCAGAACAGTTCATTTTACCTTTACGTTGACGGTACGTGTCTATTGATAAGATTATATGTTTCAAATTTTCACTTAAAGCAAAATATTGCATTACGTAACGAAATTAAACTTTTAACATTATATGTTCTTAGACGAGAATCTTAAAGATCAATTGAAATACGCAGGTTTCGGATTCTGTTCTCAACACGTGACTCGCGTATTTGCGTACTACATGCAGTATGAAGCCACTTCAGGAAAGATGAACGCAGCACAGTTTTCTTTTTTGTGAATCCTACTCTGCTTTTTCGAACTTTAGTGTTTCGTGAAGGAATGGTAAAAACAAAACCGTTATAATTCTGTCATGTCCGCCTGTCTGTCTCTGCGGTATAACTCGCAGTGTAAAATATTAATCAGTAATGAAAGTTGTTTATGATTAATTTATAAGATAATTGAATGTAATAGCGCTTTTATTAGTGAGAAATAGCTGCCAAAATGTATAATGCCAAATATTTTTTTTAGGTGTTATTCTATGATTCTATTTGACATTTACATTAACGTAATAATATTGAGAATTCAGTAATAAAAACGAAAATTAAGTTAAAGAAAGTGAAAGAGAAGTATTAGATAAGACATATTTTGGCAATTTTAGGACAGAACCTAAGGTAGGCAAAGTAACAAGTTACAGTCACTTTTGAAATGTGGCTGACCCACGTCAGAAGAAAAAAAATTAAAAATTTCAAATTATTATGGCTTTGGTGTAATAACGAAGACAAAGAAAAGGAGTCATTATTATGGTTTTAGGGATGATTCAAATTGAAAAGTACATATGTATTGGGTGGGCTTGCGAGTAATGAGCGGTCATTGATTTTATACTTTTTTATTACATTTCCAATTTAAAAAGAATTAATCGTCAATATAATAATCACCATCATTTTGTAACGCATGTCTCCAACGTACTGGCAGAGGGTGGATAGCAACTGCGTAAATTTCAGTTGCTTGGAATGAAAAATTTGGTCTATTAATTGTCGTAGGTAATCTTCGTAGAATAGGGCGGGGGTGGGGATCTGCATCCAATAAAAATCCAAAAATGTAAGGCGGGTCTATTTGGCAGCATGCGAATTGGGCTACGCCTACGGCTGGTCCAGGTTAAGTCCATGTGGTACCCACGCACCGTACTTCAAACCCAAGCAGTGCAAATGATTCTCTATAGTTTCCCGGGACTGCCCGAGAAGACTCAGTTTCTGGCCAATCGGCTATAGGAAATGTCATTAATCAGCTATCTTTTTCAATAATCACTTTTGACCTGTCGCTTCTTAATTCCACCGGTCAACCAGAGCGAGGTTGATTGTTATAGAATAATCACCGCTGCAAAACTGCTGGAACCATCGTTATGCAGTAGCTTCAAATATTACTTTAGGAGCTACGCGTTGACATAAGTTACGCGTGGCATCGGCAGTAGAGTGACCAGATTGGAACTCGTGGACAGTGTCTCACAGGCGTCTTAATGTCATCCATATCTTGTGCATGTTAGAAGTTCAGCATCTTAGTTACTACTGAATCAGTAAGAGAGTGCTGCGTGTTTTGATATTTTCTAGGCACTTTTCCAAAAAACGCTCATTAATTTTTAGCCAAACCAATATGTAATTCTTTATTTTTAAATAACTGTCCATAAAATTTAAAAATTGTTAATATCAAAGTTTTTCACAAAATGGTGATACGTATCAGTTTTCCACTAGATGGTGATACGTTGATTTAAATCGCTACCATGTACTATAAACAAGAAAAAATTTTGTGTATGAAAATTTTACATTTAATATCGTGCATAAATACTGGGTTGAGACATACAATAACTCCACCCCAATAGATGGCTCGTCATGTGTTTTCAGATCTCCCTAGTTCAAAAGGAAAAGTACACTTATTAGATCGCCCATATGTTCGTTCGTCTATCTCCTTTGATAACTGTTTTTCTTTTATAACGTTTGACATGGAAACATAAAATTTGAAATATCAGTAAAACACGTTAATTACCATATAAGTAAGATAATTTTGGAAATATCACTGAAAGTATCCACAAAACTATATGCCCCTCCCCTTCCTCTTCTCCGAAATTGTTGAAGTCAATATTTTGGAAAAAGTGTTAGCGCAGGAATACCTTAATTTTATCGGTAAACCGTAACGATGAGTTTAAATCGGGTAGGTTTTGAGAAATTCTCAATATTTTTGTACCTACTAAATGGACTCTAGACTTTACATTTTTATGAAGAAAAATAATATAAATATCTATTGATATTTTAATAGAAGTACTATGGGATAAGTAGAACTGACTAAAATGAGGACTTCGAGATCAGGAGATAATCAACACTGTAGAAACTTGGTATTGGATATGTCTTCCAAAAATTAATTAGACTCCAAATCACGCTACATGTTTCTTATGAAAAGAACTTCAAATAAAAAAAGCTTTTGCGGACCTTTCACTTGGGGGAGTAAAAATTCTTTGGACAGAAGTAGTAGTCGAGAGCATTTGACTAAGCAATCTCAATGCAGGATGCACTAGAAGTAGAGAATAATCTTTGAACTATGATATGTAATCACTGAGAGCGGGTGTTAGGGGGATAATGAGAAAGGTCGAAAGACGCGTACAGGGGAACGGGTGGAAGTGATTGAGGGGAGGGTTGAAGAGGAAAGTGTGTTAGGTGTAGACGTAGTGAACGTGAGGATGTAATAGAGAGTGGGCGAAGAAGTAAAAGAAGCAGGCAAGAAGGAAGGGAGTCGAGTGAGGGGCAAAAGGAGAGAGATGAGGTGAAGGGAAGACGGTTAATCGGGGTGACGTGGGCATGGTTATATAAAACGAGCACAGAAGATTGAGAGATGGGGAAGAGAGTTGAGGTTGTTAGTGTAATAGGAAGGAGTGAGAAGGGAGGATTTATTTTTAACGTTTCGCACCACTTTTGATAAAAAGGGGACTCGTGATCTCACTGCAGTGCCTGTCTCTTTAATCGATTATCTGTTTATGCAACTTGAACTGCGAACTATTTTAAATAAAGTTACTATTAATCAAGGTAAGTAATAATGATTGGAATACACGAAAAATGCGTCATCCACTTATTATATTTTACTTACGGTGTTATTATAATAGTTTAATTATACGGTTTATTAAATACTCATCCTCATTGAACACTCATCAAACGAATATCACACTTGTTACAATTAGGTGAAGAGTAATTAGAGTCAAACTATTCAAGAAACCATGATTTACACAATTTATGGGATTTTAAAGCCAATTATGGCGGCCAACCCATCATTACTGACACCTTTTTTTTGTAAGAACGTGTTCGTGTGCAGCAAAGATTGCGATGGAATTTCGTGTATTATATTTTGCTCTCCACAGATCCAGAACATCTGTTTATTGGTCCGCGTGTGGTGAGAATATCGAGCCGAATTTACCAGCCAGCTGTTGTACCTTGCAGACCGACCGCTCCCGATGTTACTGTCAGACTCTTGACCTCCATTCGAGACCCTGTGAGCTTTTAATTTTCATACAAATTTTTATTGCAGCTTCGATTTGAAATATATAGTTTTTATTTCACGGGAGTTTGAAAAATTTGTTCCATTTACACTGTTGTTTGTAAGTTATAATATCTCCGAAATTTATGCATCCGGTACATCTTTGATCTTAAAAAAAATATAAATTTCCTCAATGCAGATCTTGTCTCAAATGGCGGAAGTTCCGCGGTTAATGCCAACTTCACATACTTACGCTTCTCTATAAAATATTAATAAACCTTCAAGGTCTGATTTACCTCATTTAAATATATGTCTCCTCACAGCCTCGTATTACGCTCTAAACGCTTACTCATCCCACTAATTCCCAACATATTTTACCTCTTATAATATATGCTTTATTATAAAATTTTGAAATTAATTTGATTCTGGCACTAAGAAAATATCCTCTGCAAATATTTTGGATTTATTGAAAAGTCCTACTTATCCTAAACCCTAGTTTTTCTGTTCTTTATCCTTTCTTTTATCTATCCTGACTCATGTTATGTATATAATATATAATATATTGTTATTTTCTAGAATTAATTCGATAGACTAAAATGGTCTTTATAACTTTTTTTTTATATATCTTATTTGCGTGTGGCTTACTTTTTGTGCTCAATATGGATGTAAACATACAAAAAAATCACAGGATAGTAAAGGTAGAATAAAGTTATAAAACTGTATGAAATAGTTGAAAGAAATGAGACATAATTTAAGCAAAACGACCAATATATGTTTTCAAAGATTTTTGCGAAATGCTTTGCGATTTTTGTGAAAGATTTTTGCGAAAATTGGTAAATAAAAGGCTTATTTGTTAACTAATAGTCCTTTTTCCTGATCAAAGAAAAATAAATTATTCCATTATGTAAATTGTTTACCTGGGTGACCAAATTCAGATTAATTTCGTTTTAAATAGCAATCTCAATTTACTTCTTATTTAAAAAATAAGTGTGACAACGTTTTTTGAATTGCTCAATGTAATTGACCGAGAAAAAGTTTTTATTTAAAAATACATTTAAATTTTAGAATTATTTATAAACATATCAACTTTTGTTTATTTATTTTTCTAATAACGCAAATTTTTTTAAACTCAATGTATTAGGTTGGTAACTCATAAAACCGCCACTTTTCTCGGCCAATTTCTGGAATGTTGTAGAAGCTTATATAATATTTCTTGTACGGTATATAAAGAGTACGGTTTTCAAACTTCTATTCAGTTTGCAATTGAGTAATCGGCGAGTTAAGAATAAATTAAAAAATGGAAGTATTTTCAAGTCAATTTAAAGAACTTTTTCTTCATGAATATCGTTTATGGCGAAAAACCAGAGAAGTATCACTCAATATACATACAATCTTTGTATGTATATTGAGTGATACTTCTCTGGTGAAGGTATGCCCTCTTACGGTACAACCAAAGATAATAAAATACTCAAAAAAGGGATTTTTTAGCTGTCCAATAAACCTCATTCAAAGCGACCTCTTACAATTGATTTAAAAAAATTAAAATCCTTGTTGAGACAGATTCCAATTAAGTTGGCGTTGTTTGGCAGGGAAATTTTCAATATTTGATGAGCTAACACCATTTGAACTTCAGAGGCGAATTAATGTGTGTTTGAAGTTACTGAGTTCCCATCGTACCAACGAGAGACTAAAGTATTTGGTTACAGGAGATGAAAAGTGGCTGGCTTATATTAATTTTCAGTAGCTAAGAGCTGGAAAAAAGGTTTACAGATCAAAATATAATATTGGATAAAATATACTTTTGGGTGCATTATGGAGTTATTCATTGAGATATATATTGGGAAATCTTTCAAGCTGACAGCACAATTACAGCTAAGATTTATTGTGATCAATTGAGAAAAATTACCGCTAAACTTTCTTCAAATCAAAGCAAAGTTTGTTTTTTACACGATAACATGTAGCAAAGGCAAAGCGTGAAAAACTACTTTCATTTGAATCAGGTATGCTACTTATCCACTTAACATATCAGATCTTTCGCCATCTAATTACCATCTGTTTCAATTTCTGTATAATAATTTACGTGATAAAAAATTTAAAGACGAAAGTGATATAAAAATCGACCTTCACCGCTTTTTCAGTCAAAGGCCCAAATATTTCCACAAAAATGGAACTTTAGCTATGTCTACACGTTGGTGACAAGTGTTAGATACCGATGAAGCTTATATAATTAACGATTGATTTTATTGAGTACAATAGAAAGTTGAAAAGTTTATGTACAAAAATGGCTGGTTTATAAGTTGCCAACTTAGAAATAAATATTTGACTTCATAGTTAGTTGAGTTTACTTGCCACATGTACGTTATCATTATGGCGCTTACTTGCTATTAATAAACCTTTTCTTGAAACTAGCCAGTTGCGTTTGCATAAAATTATGAATAATGTGTTTATTAAAATACCGAGATGCCCAAATTTTAACTACACAGCTTAATGATAGCTGAGCAGGTACACCATTTGTACTATATATACTATTTGTTTTAAACTGTTGGTTATTTACCTACTATTTGCTCTTGCACTTCTCTGCTGGTAACATTTTAAAAAGTAGTTTTGAGGGTCTTCCGTCCCATAAAGTTAAATTTAAGGAACTAATCTTTTCACGCCAATTTTGAAGGTCTGCAGAGACCATAATCTAGTGAGTATATAAAACATTGATAATATTGGTAAAAATATTGCAATCTTTTAATTGTCCACATCCTCAGGCTAGAATGAGGACATATTAGAAGGTTATGATCACCTGCAATTGTATTTCTGTCAATAATCGTGTAAGTATTCGCATTGTCCAATCGATTTTGTCTCACAGATGACTGCTAGCTTGGATCCTGCTGATGAGGATCGAGTAATATACTTTGATCCTCGCCGGGGATTTATAATGCCGTCATCACTCATGACTGCTGCCTGGTTTATCTATATCTGTGAGTTTAGCAAGAGAGGTGTGGTTCAGGATATGGAAATAGACGTATTTATCGGCAGCGGTTCGTATCTACAAATATCATATGAATAATTTCTTTATTAAACTTTAAGTTAATCTCAAGTGAATTTGAGATTTGAAAAAAAACGGCTTTAAAAGGAGAAAAATCACATTTAGTATGCAAAAACTTCGAGTCTATTCTTGATGTAGCATATCCTGATTAACCTAAGACGGCATCCTCAAGTTTGTATGTGTAACATTTTCCTTGATCATTCGAGGATATTGACTTTTATCTAGAACAAAAATGTTTTGCAAGTGATTCTTTCTATTTGAGAGCTTAAATCTGGAATTAAAATTGTGTAAAAATGTGCTTTAATTTTCTTCACTTCAATGTGATGTTTCATTGGTTGCTACAAGTGGCTGCCAAATGTAAAATTATTTGTTGACATTGGACTTCATTTTGTATAAGAAAAATATGTGAATATCAATTAGAGCAGCAAAAAGTTTGAGAAGAAGATACAATGATGAACAAAGATATGGCTTTCCTGTATTTATTTCTAAGCAATCCACATAAAATAGACATTGGTTCGTCACAATCAGGATATTCTGACTATTTAATGTTATTCTCCGTTGAATATTATATATCTAATAGTTGGTATTAAGTTTCTAAATTGAATTCAAAATGTGATCACGGACGTAATCAAATAGTTGATGTTAAGTTTAAGTATTAATTGAAGTTATACTTCTTTAGGCGCGTTATGAAAAAATGATGAGAGTGAAATTTTAAGATTCGTCACACAAAAGTTACAGTATGAAGTTGCAGCGGTTGCAGTCTCGAAACAAAAGCTACCAACAAAATAGAAATAGGACCTCTATTAGTCGCGCAAGTTGGCACCATCGTCGCCTCTGTTCACTGTTTTCATATTCATAGTATTTATTGTCCACATGTTTCTAGTTTCTACATTCACACACGTGTTTTAGTTTCATATAAGTGCGATTTATATATGTGCTGATAAATTATATTCAGTAGTGATTTAAATTGAATATTTTGATTAATATATTTACTATTCGTAAATATTAGTGAAAAAATTGTGTTTATAGACTTTTTCAAGTGCTCCAATATAATTGAGGTAGATAACCTCAAAAAGTTTTCATTAAATTTGTTCATTTATTTTTATAAATATTTATTATTTTCATTTATTCAATTTAATAATAAATATTGAAAATTAATATTTTAATTTGATGTTTAATTTTAATTTTTATCACAAATTTTTTATTAAATATTTTATAAAATTTATTTCTTTATTTTGAAAATATTAAATATATTTATATATAGAAAATGAATTAACTTAAATTAAATTTTTGAAATTATTAAACTTATTCATTTACTTTTAAAATATTAAATAATCAATAATAAACATTTAAAATTAAGAATCTTTTAATAATTTTGTACAAATTATGTCCTATATATTTATTATTCTCTAAATTTTATTTTTAATAATTGTATATATATGTATATATATATATATATATATATATATATATATATATATATATATATATATATATATATATATATATATATATATATATATAATTAAATTATGAATTTACGATTTTTTAAATTTATTATGAATTATTAAATTTAGAAAATTATAATTATTTCTATTATAAATAAATGAAACCTGGTTAGCCAATGATGAGTCGATTAGTATACCAAATTTCAATTGTATAATACAATATAAACGATCAAACGTTCAAGCTGGAGGAGTTGCCATTTATCAGAATATGCACGACACTATCAATATCATTACTCCAAACATTGATATGACTGTAAGACAGGCGGAATTGGCAAGTTCAACAGTGACATCTGTTGGTGAGTTTTGTGCAGCTGAATGCAAAATGGAAGATGGCAACAAAATTGTTTTGATGGTAATTTACATTACTCCAAATCAAAAAATGGACGACATTATTCATTTCTTGAAAATATTATTATATCCTCCAGCTGTTGTACATGGCTATATACAACAGCTGGAGGAGAATATCTTGGTAGAGGAGAAGACAAGTTACCGATAATTTTAAGTGGGGACTTCAACGTCAATTTTTCCCGTGAAGATGCTCGTCCACTTATTGATTTCCTCCAAAATGACTTGAATCTAGCCATGAATAATAATCCTCTGGTTTCGACAACACGACATGGCACTACCATAGATGCTGTATTTGTACGATATCTCAATGCTGTTAATACAAAACTTTTTGTATCATATTTTAGTTATCATAAGCCACTGATAACTGAAGTTCCGATTCAGTCATTACCGAAAGATGCTATGGCAGTGGACATAATTTAAAAATAACATTCGGATAATAAGAGAATTTATGTTACCCTGAATGTAAGGAAATAAATATTTATTTATTTAATTTTTCAAATTTAAACTGAACTTTATTGATTATGTTGACTATCCTTTTCCAGTCCTTTTATTATTTTATTGTAATTTATTATTTGCATACAATTAAAAAAAAAACTATTTTTTAATGATGCCAAAGAAGTATAACTTCTCACGCGCGTACATAAGCACACGCACCCTTTTTTTTTAAATAGTATTAAGTTAAATTTAGTATTAAGTTAAATCTAATAGTTGGTATTAAGTTTCCAAATTGAATTCAAAATGTCATCACGATATGTACCGTGGATATATGTAACGTACGTCTATGTGTATATAGCACGGCTATTGGCATATTTAATTCTGTATGGAAACATTTCTAAAGGTCGTTATTCTTAATGGATTCGCTTAATTCTTTGTTTGCTCTATATGTTTTGTTATTGGAGTTGAATCTAATCAAAACTGATTACGATCGTTCATTTAGTTTAATTATTACAATCAATGAGTTGACAAGATTCGCGTTAAAAATAACAAAGTGTAAAAGAATTTTTCTTATGATTAGATTCTACAGATTTTAGCAATTTGTAGATACTATCACAGAGTTATCATGAATTATAAATATATAAATTCAATTTATTAAATATGAATATTTTTTGTAGATCTCTATAATTTACAAACAATTTACTTCTGACTTACTCTTCATACCCTGGCAACAAATTTTAATGGAGTAATTATTCCAAATCCAACCTCTCACGCTCGTATGAGAAATGGAATTTCATAAATAATAATTGAAGAAACAATTTATTTTTTCGTTTTCCTTTATTAATATTTATTTAAAGTAAATAACCAAAAACAATATTTTTTAAAGATAAAATAGTTTCAAAGTGAAATAAATAAAGGATTTCTAATGCCCGTCTTCATTTTGTATTTGGATACAGGATGCAACATTGTGTATATGTTGAAAACGAAGAACATAAAAAAGAATAAATTAATAAGAAGGAAACGCAGGAAACGTGTGTTTTGTTATAGATTTTTTCATATGTACAAGTCAGAAAATAAACTTGTTGTAGTTAAAATGGGTTATAAAAAGGAAGTAAAAAAATTTGGATGCACCTTATATACAGGAAAATTTTGTAGTCGCTATCAAATGTTTATTTTTATGAAAATAATCTTTAAACAATTTCAAATTATTTCTGTAAGTTGGTCTTCTTACAAGCCTTTAGATTAATTAGCGAAACAAATAAAGTATCAATTTCTGAAACAAGAAATCCTTCAAAACAAAATTCCAGTTAAAAAAGTTTAAAAAAAACAGTAAGTTTCAAATTGTCATAATGGTTCACTGAATGACATTTAGAGAGCAGAATATTTTATTAAAATTCGGTAACATTGAAAAGCATAATTATTAAAGTAGAACCTACAGAACCTTAACTTTTGTGTTATGTCACATTCACTGACGTCACATGCACTAAACCGTTTAATGATTTTATAAACAACTTTTAGTTTATTTTGAGCGACGCCTTTTAACGTTTTTTTTATCATAATTATTAGTTGAATGAATGAAAGGCAAAGTTTTGGTAAAATAAACAATTTCTCTCGTTAAAAACGTAAACCATTACATCGGGCGTAAAATAAAGTTATTTTAAAATAAGCGATGTGTTTGATATTTTTCAGGAAATGCCGGAAATTTTGCTTATTTGGAATATCAAGCGGATGCTGAAATACAAATTGTCGCAAGAGAAGGTGGCACAATCACCTTCATCGCCGAGGTCTTTTCCAATTATAGACCCGAAATTGAGTGGTAAATCAACATCATTGCATATTTGTACTGATGCATTCCTACTAGGTTCCTAAAAAGGATGCGTATTAAACTCTTGCATATTAAATGCCCTCGGATTTTTACAGATTTTTTATAAGTTAAAAATAAATTTACATATTTTTGTTTTTCAGTTTGTTACGTTTTCCTATTGAATAGATTAAAATAAGAGTTTCTTTAAGTAATAGTTGAAAAAAATAATTCATAGATAACCTGTCATCATATTAAATTCATGTGCTTAAATATGTTGTTGGATTAATATTTATTTTCACATCGAATGGAGGAAAAACAAAAAAATGGATTTCTTTCATTCATCTATAACAAACAGGTTAGACAATAAACGCAATGTTATTAAATCTGGAGGACGGTTTGATATGGAGGAAACGTTTGGCGAACCGTACGAGGTGCGACTCGTGATAAGTAATGTTCAGGAGGCGGATTCTGGCGAGTACGTGGTCCGAACGGGTTATCTCAACTCGCTGACATTCACGTTGCATATCGGAGGTACGTTATGTGAATTTCGTCTTATTAATTTATCTAACGAAATGTATTAAGAGGTTATGTTTATTTGTTCATAAATGCGAAAACTTCTTTGCTCCTTACTTGATCACTTAAAATCTTTTTGCCAGTTGTTTAATTGCTCAATCATTTTATTTAATGGTTATTCAATCATTCATTTTTGCCGTTCATTCATTCAAATAATAATTACAATCCTCGTGAAGTCCGAAGGGATCAATGATTGATCTGTTTGTCGCCGTGCGATAGAACACACGCACACACACACACACACGCACACGCATATCATGCGACGTGTGTGGTGGCGTTTAAAAGAACAAATTATATGGATTCCAAAGCTATTTATTCAGAATATCACGTGAGATAGTTGTAAGGCTGGATATCTTCAAAAATATGTGTCCCTCCTAAATTGCTAGTCAAAAAACAACGCTATTAAAGTTTACATGGAATCTGAAGCAATGAATAGATCTTATAGTCTTATAAATTTATAATAATAATATTTATAAAACCTTTAACATAAAGACAATGTTTCTTTAAATGTTTAAACACTTCTTAGTGTCCACGGAATTCTCGCAAGTTATAATTCTACTCAATAGATTTAAATCCATAAATAAGGAGAGAAGATACAGCTTCCGTGCACATCAAATCCATACAGTCGATTGATTCAGTTTCAGGATTTATTGGGCAGGATAAAGATACTTTCTTCATTGACGCTTCACTGAAACTCGTAACTCCATCGACTCGAGGATGAAAGATGGGAGAACCGTTTACTACCTTTTGGTAATCCGTACCCGCAGTACGAAACGTCGAAATGTGTTGCCTTTGCTTTGTAGGATTTTTGCTTTGCAAATTTTCAGTTGCCGATTATCTTACAATGGATATTCCGACGGCTGTAAAACCGTTTGAGTCAGTAGTGGCTCTCTGTCTCGTAGACCCCAGGAAGAAAAGTTCGCCTGCGACGTGGACCTTCAGACCGGTCGGTTGCGGACTGGGCCACGGCTGCGAAAGGATGCTACCAGAGATTGATACGGTCGATGTAGGTATCTTAATCTATCGAAGTCGATTGTATAACTACTGCCAGAGTATTGTAAGCAATAATATTCTTCTAAAGACAGATATAGTTAACATTTTAAAAGTGGTATTCAAAGACAAGGTAATGCAATTGCCTTGTTTTATTGAACCGTCATTCAGATTGATTTATTAATTCATAGTGTGTGGTTGTCATGTATTATTCAAATGATTATTAAAATGATTATATGAAAGTGTTTCAATATTTTTAATTACATGCGAATGAAATTTAATTTTAATTTATTATGTCAGTTTTATTTCATTTATCCTCATTAATAAATTCGAATTTAACTCATTTTGAAATAATTAAAAATTAAACGTAAGTTTCATTTGCATTTTCATATTCATATTTATTTATTAATGTAATTATTTAACATATAACTTTTTTAATTTATTAATAAAATTGTATTTAATATTTCTTTTCGAAACATTTTTTTTATTTCTTATACATTTCAGTTTTGTATATAAATGAAAGTATAAATATTAATTATGAATGTACTTAAAATTATGTCAACCGCTGTTTCGAATTTACATATGTAACAAAAAACTTGTTTATTAATAACACAGTTGCCACTGTGCGCCGAACTGAGTATATCTGACGTGTTTTTATTTTTTCGTGTCATGATTACTAAGAACAATAATAAAATTGATTAATTAAAATTTTAAAAAAATTTCATACAGTTCCTTAATATTTTTTACTCAGTTTGATACACATATTAACCTGTCTTAATAGGGGCTGTGTTTTTGTTATACTCTGAATAATATGTAAACATAGATATACCAGCACCTGTTCGCGGCTTCCTCTGGGTGAACATAATATTTATAATTAGTTTTATTTTTACCCAATTATATTAAAATATTCCTTGTATTTTGTGCGATATTTTCTTCAAGAGATTCAGGATAATTCGTTCTTAAACACATTCTTTCAATAGTCAGTCTATGCAAAATGTACACACCAATTTGATTTTGGAATTGTTTTTTTTGTACACCTTAAAATCAAGACCTAGATGTAGACCTACCTATTTTTAGTTCAGAGAACTATAAGGAATGTTATGAAATCAAATAAAAGACGATAACATAGCTTAATAGAATTTTTATGAACATTTTCACATGTTTACAATTATTGTAATAAACAAATCGTTGGCCGCCATACCAAACCGGACGATTGCTTCTGTTTCTCCCTGTCTTCAGATCTCTCTTAATTCTACAACCTCTCCTCGTAACTCGTTCAGTGTTCTTATTAGCTGTTAGATCTCAGTATTTTAAACGTCACCAGATCTAGTTTTTGCTGCGAGTACAATTGTACACATGTGAAATGGAGGTAAAATATTGTTTCCCGCAACCCGACCAGTGTAATATAATTAGATGCATCTCCAAAACAAAATTGAAGTTCCCTTTACGCTTTTTAATTTTTCAGCCCCATTCGAAATATTAAAGTTCAAAATGATGTTCAAAGTTTACAGTCTATGTGTGATGAGTTCCCGACTTTCTGATTTCAACTAATGATGTTTAAAATTTTAAAATAATTGTCTTACAACTGTTTGACAACTAACACCTTATTTTTGTTCAAACACGCTACATATATGTAACTGTGGAAATGACTATAGATACTCAATTATGTGATATAATATGTGAGCATGGCAAATAACAAGTTGACATTACCAAAGTCATGAAATATTTGAGATCCGTGGAGCAAAAAGTACTTAAGTATTTTACTAAGACTGGATCGCATGCCAATAAAATAAGAAAGGGGGGAAATAAATAGGAAAAAAAACTTTTTCCGAACTTGCAATTAGTCTATCAGAGCAAATTAAAAAGTCATTAAGCACCCGAACAGCTAGAAAAAACTTGCTAAAATGATCCTTAAAGAGTATAAAGCAAGGAAGAAGTAAAAAAACTTGTTTGCAACGGTCTCCAGACCAAACATATTGGATGGTCGAGGACTATGATGTAGTTTTCAAGTGAACCTCATTTAGTCATTCGGTATAAATGTATTTTTATACTTTATTTAAATGACAATTTATAATATAATCATTTCTTAGCACATTTGTTCTATTTTTCATGTATTTGGGACACTAGATTTGATCTTTATAAGGCATCGCGATGAGGAGTATCATCCAGATTAAATGGTACTACTCATTACGAAGTATAGCGGCATCAGGGTAATGATCTGGGGCTTAATGGCTGTCGACAGTGTCGGAGAAATATTCATTTGCGAAGGCAGTATAAATAGTTCAAAATATGTTAACCGTTTAGAAACTGCCTTGCACCAACTTCATCAACTTGCTTATTTGTGACACCAATCTTTAAAATGTAAAATTTTAATAAGACAAGAACAAGACGCATTTGTCACAAATCGGCTATCACAGTGTTAATTGCGTAACATCAGAATCGAATTGTTGGATTAGCTAAATTACTTCAGACCTTCATTTGGTATTTTTAGAGTATACTGAGGCGCGAGCACAACTTTATAATATATATAAGTTGTGCTCACGTATTTGAAATACGTGAGCACAACTTTATAACCAAACGAGGAAATTAAATCTGTAATAAAATCAAAGAGTGGAGCAAGAAATTATCATCAAATATGAATGAAAATGATTGTTAAAATAAACTCGAGCTTTTTCTATTTTAACCGCATTTAAAATTGTACTGTACAGAATTTAATTGCATGCTATATGTATTTATATATATATATATATATATATATATATATATATATATATATACACATAAACATATATTGATTAAGGTAATTTTTAGAAATGATACATTCAGCATATCATTTGTAAAAATTAGTTTATATTTTCGCAATGTGATCAGAAATAATCAAGTGATAAATTTCATAATGCGAATTTCATAAAACGACTTTTCTAAATTGAATGTGTTACGTTAGTGAAAAGAAACATATTAACAACTAAATTTTCCTCTTCTTTTAAAGTTCCACACGTCTGGTCACGACAGGAAACATATTTTGTCCGCAACCATTCTGGATTCAGCAGAATTTGGAAACCTGACGTGCTCTGCCAGGTTGACTTCTGGAATTAACGACTCAGTTACGAAGCAAGTAATTGTATCCAAGGTATCGTCAGTTCCGTTTGCAACATTGATTTCACTTTTTCCATCCATTTGCGGTATCAACGCACAGTAATACGTGCCAGTTGGTCAAGTCCAAAATTGACTAAAAATCAAAGCTTTTCAGGTGTCAGGTTGACTCGACTGAACTATTTCACTGTAACCTAGAATCATCACCTGGACGTTGTAATTCGACACAAATTTCGTAACTTAAACTTCTTCGAAAGCTAATTTTGAATTTTAGAAAGGAAACACCTCTTCAATGCCACGCCGCGTGACAGAAGAGGATTTTTATTTATATTGTTCCTCTTAAGTTCGACTCGCCAAATTTTACTGGTAAATATTTTTTAAGTTCTCGCTCTCGAAAGCATATGAGAACTAACGAGGTGCTTATATAAAATTAACTGTCATTTAAACATAAACAGACGGGCAGACAAACAAACGTTAGATGCTATAAGGATACCATTTTTTTCAAGGTTTGTCCGTCTGACAATCTGTCCATCTGTTCAGAACTCTGCGTACTTCTGAGAACAAAGCATATTAACTTGCATACACCTTAATAGCTAACACTCAAAAATGTGCATGTAGAAATATTAGGAGTGAAGAGAGGGTCAAATTGAATAAGCTCTTAAATTTTTTTTCAAATTTCACGGGCTGTGTGTTTTTTTTAACTGAGATAATATGGGAAAATCCGAAATCATAGCGGATACAGGAAAACTGTCTTAGGCACCATTTGTTTTTTTTTTATGGGAACAAAACTTTTGGACAAGCGTGAGTTTTCCATAAAAATTAAAAAAAAGTGTCAATAAATTTGTATGTGGATTGATTCAGTTTCATGATGGTATCGTTTCATTGTGCGACAGTAAACAATCTGAATAGCAACAGTCGGAAAAATTTTATAAAAACTTTTATTTGGTATTAATATCTCAGCTTTTAGACCCTAAACAACTTAAAATAACGAAACATATTTTATTTTTCCTTAATTTTTGAGTGGTTTTCATACGTTTGAAAGTACAAATGTTAATGTGAAAAAATATGGTTTTCCAGGCTGAAGATGGCTTTGAAATCAAATCTTACCGATCGTCTACGTCGCATGTTCTATCGTGCGTGGTTTCAAAGTATTTGTACAAGGAGGAAGTTTATTGGATAGGGCCGGATGGCTTCGTTATTGAAGGCAACACTACCATAGGTTTGTACATATTGTAAGTATATGTTCGTACAAATAGTAATGCTAATTTTTATCAAAGGATTTTAAAGCTTAAAGGCTTTACTTTTTAATGCATAGCGGGCGAGACTTCGCAGTGCTGAAAAATGTACTGATGTCAATTTTGATAAGTATAATAAGTATGCAAGTTAAGTACAATAAATGAAAAGGAATACATTAAGAAAGGTTATAAATACCAACATGAACTGATAGATAAAAAACAGATTCAAAAGTTCAAAAATTTAACAAGGAAAAAAGATTACGCACACATACACACATACACTCACAAATGTATATCAGTACTATATACTATTCGCAATATAAACTATAGGCAAATAGACTTTATTTATTGAATGTTGGTACTATGTGAATAAAAAATTTATTGTTAAAAATGGAGGGTCATAAAAAAAGTTATTTTTTGATAATTGAATTTATTTATATTTTTGTTATAAATGCTTAATAATATAATAAATATATATAAAACAACATTCTTATAAGCATTTATAATAATATAAATTCTTATAAGAATGTTGTTGCCGTGATGTATTGGATTGATCACAAGACGTATGGCCTTTGACGTCGCATCCCGTCGCGGGAATCCTGGTTCGATTCCCGGCCGCTACTCGAGCTAGGCCAGACTGGTGTTCCGGATGGCTGTTATTGCTCTCATAGAAATAAGTCCACCATTTTTATAATCTGTATATAAATAAATAATAATTGGTGCTTATTAATTATATAATTATAAAAGTGCTTAGTGACGGAAGAAAAATGAATCAAGTAAGAAAAATATTAAGACATATTCCCTTGACACATCACACAATACAATCATCCGAGTATGAAGTTTTTCAAATTTGTTTTTTTCAAAAGCATCAAAACAATTGTCAAAATATCAATTTTTTAATTTTGTGAAAATCGGGATTTTTCGTACTGTTTAAAACATTTTTCGTACTGTTAAATATGACGTCAATTTTGAAAGAGTTATTTATGTAAAAAGGTCTATATTTTTTTTATTTAAAAGTATTTCTAGTTATTATACAAATCGACCGATCGCTGAGCCAAACCTGATGTAATAATTGAAAGTAACTAAAATATTATCGGTTTTGTTCTAATACATGGTGCAATTTATATAATGGTCTAATTTGATTATTAAATAATAAAATGGCGCAATTTAATATTCCACCAGTTTAAAATTGATCATATTGCTTTTTTTACAATGTAGAAATATGATGTTATTAACCTTGTGATGGCTCTAAAGAAACATTTTTTTTTCATAAAAAATATCATTACCTAAGAATATAATCGTGATAGTACAAGATTGCAGTACTAGTTTAATCTAGGCGATGCACTAACGGCGAGGTAATATTTAGCAGAATTTTTTTTTGCGAAAGCAAAAAATTTTGCTGTTTTAATGTTGATTTTTTAGTTATAATTAAAAAAAGGAATGTGATTAATTCTGAGCAGACGCAATGTAATCAATTTATTTACAGATGAAAAAATAACCTCGTTTCATATCCTGTCTGTATTTTTGTACCTTCAACACTTCGTGTAGTTTCGTTTTATGTAGCTACTTCATTTAGCTAACCCTTTATATTTATTTCATTAAAATTCAATAATAAATGCACAGTTCAAACTCTATTTGTCCACTCGCCGGGTATGAAATCTCTGTTTTCCGAACATATCACATGAATTTTGTCAAAATGTGTTCTGAAACTGCATACTTCGTCATTTGCAAAGTTAGTAAACGATTAAAAATAAACAGCAAAATATAAATTATATTGCACGGATAGTTTACGTTTTAGTTGCTATCTAATAATTTGAAGGATGGCCGATATTTACACGAATAGTTCATCTACTTCTAAAAAAAATTCACCAGTGACTGCTTCACCATTATACTCAGATGATAACTAAATTTCACTAAAGGCGTATTTAAAAAATAGACTTAACTTATTTAAAATAATTAAAAATTTAAATACCCTGACAACTTTTATTTACACATTTCTTATGTCCTTGCGCTTAATGATATTTTAATTCTTGTTCGAAATGCTTCTCAATACACCACTCAAATTTGCATGATAATCTAAATCTTGGTAAACTTTCATGTTCGTATAATGTTTGTGTTCAAAATAAATTCTCGCTACTTAAACAATTAAAAGCGCTTCGTCTCATAATATTAGCGATTATTTATCTCACTTACCATTATCGCGACTGATAACGGGGTATGGAATCACGCATGCGAAACATGTCTATCATATCAAGCGCACACCGCTACTACACAAGATCGGTTGGTATACCTCCAGGAGGCTCGCGGGGTTTATTCTTTTGATTATTGTGCTGTCTGGCCGTAGGAGTACGAACATTCAAAAATTAGTGATGTGTCAATCCGTTAATTTTATTGGAAGCGGACAAATTTGAAAAAGTTGAAAAATAAATTTAAAAAGGTAAATAAAAATTTAAAAAAGGTTATGAATAAAGAAACCAAAATGTTTTTAAGAAACACACGATATTCTTAGGGCTGCCAAGACATGTAAAGCAATATATCTCCTTAGTTAAAAATAATATTAATATTTGCAAATAGTTTAAAGGAGACACCATGTATCTTGAAATGTCCAACTATATAGATGTACGTTAATGGGTACGGAATCACCGCAGCGCGAGTTTTACTCTTATTTAACGAGTTTATTTTTTTTCATTTCTGACGTTTCTTCGAGATATTTCAGTTTATTTCCTTGTCTCCAATACAAGTACAACAGCGAAAATTTAATCTAAAACTTAAAATTACTTAAGCCATTATGAAAACCGTTCATTTTGGTTTTCATACTGACTGATCAATTTGACTGATAAAAAAAACCTGAAACGTACAATATCTAACTTTGACTCTTAAAAACAGGAAAATGAAACCTCCACCTAAATTTGCTTGTTATTTTTTACGTGATGAATCAGACAATCATACAAATAAACAGTGAATCATACAAATAAACAGTGAAAAATTTTAAAAAACATTACGATTTATTCTCTGGCTTATTAACAATCGCTACAACTGTATCTTGTTTTATTTTAAATTATATTGAAAGTATAAAGTATTTAATTGAATTTTTTTTATAAACTCTCTTTCGCAATTTTGCTGCATAAAAAAGCACTAAAATTTTCTTTCTTTTTACTATATACAGACGCAATAATGAAAATACTGCTAAAAAGTCTTTTATTGCATATGAACTAGTGAAAATACTTAAAAAGTTTTGCATTGAAGCAAAAGATAAAGCTGACAAAGTGCGTTTTGTATATATTTGCTAAAAGCTTTGACGCGCGTTATTTTAAAACTAATTTACTTGAAATTTGTTATAAAATGATAGTATTTACAATTTTTCACATTATTCATAAACATGGTTGAAAAGTTAGAAGAAGGGGAAGCGATGCATATTTTTCGCCATTTTGAAGTTTAAAAATTCGTAAACGTAGCTCAATGGGGGAAAACAGTAAATTGAAACGCTGTACCATTTTAAATGTACTCTACTCACTAGGTGGCACAGGAAAAAAATTGAGTTTAATTTTGTATTACATTAACATTTTTTTTCAATATTTTACTAAACTCTGATTAAGATCCACATGAAGTATATACCTTGATTATATCAGATAAATGTGACGAAATGTCACTGTAGAAGTCTGCAGCTTCTGCTCTCAAAGTTTTACCAAAATAATAAACAAACATTTGCTTGCATATTAGTCTGCGCTAACTTTTTTTCAGAACAATCGTTGCATAACAACCATCCGCCCAAAAAAGGGACAGCCTTCGTTTCTAGAGCATTTCTTTTCTTTTGTGGACAACTCTTTTAAGGAAACGTCCACTGCATAGACTGCCTTTTACGAGTAGTTTCGGATTTGTAACAACATATCCAACTTTCGTCACCCATGATGGTGTCAAATACATAATTTGAGTGACCAGCAGCCAATTTTTCTAACATTTCGCGGCATCAATCAACTCGACAGTATTTATGACTGTATATATCGTGGGATATCTGCCTAGCACAAAACTTCCAGACGCCTATATGTTCATGAGGAATTTTCTGTACTTGACTCTTACCAATGTCCAGATTTTTTCAAATTTTTTAATAAGTTACTGCCTTGTCTGTCTTTATCATGAGTCCCATAGCATTGACGTTACTTTCAGTTGTTACTATTGAGGGATATCCCTCAAGTAGGTCATAACTAAAATGGGCATGACCGCGCTTGCACACGTTAAACCAGTTGTAAACAGTAGTGCAGAATGGAATTTCATCGTAAAAATCGATCGAAACTTTATTCTGGATTGAGGCCACAATGGAAGTCATAAAAATCATTGAACGAAAATTGTATCGTGTTAAATTTATCTTAATGTGATACGCACAATTTATAAATTGACGCCAATTCGTAACAACAAATGGCAATTCAAGCAGTCCCAATATGGATTACCAAACAGTTTGACTTTCGAAAGTTTAATTAATTTTTTTATTGCCATAACTGCAATAGTAAATTTGAAGATCTTTCAGTGCTGCCCTTGTATACACCCTTGACTGTTTAGTATATAATAATTTAACTATACATTTAATGAAAGCTATTTGACTCTTATGAACTTTAATATAATTTTTTCTAGGTAGATATATTGCCTTGTGCATCTCTTACAATGTTACGAAAAATAAGTTTGCTTCTTATATTCTCATAATTCTATAATACAAGTTGATCAATTAATATTATACAGAAGTACTTTTATTATTGCGGTTAATCTGGCCTGTCATTTTTTTGGACATACCTGGTTAAAAAGTAATGAATATATATCTCAAAATTCTCATAGAGAGTCATCCCGGGAAGGAAACCTATAAAAAAAATATTACTTAACCTTTTGATTTGAATTAAAAAAAATACCTTTAATAACACTATGAGAAAAAACCATCACGTAAATATCACTTTTATGTGTATATCTTCATTTCGTCACTTGCGTGCTAATCAACAGATCATGACGAATTATGGATACTCAATGTATTTTTATACTCAACTGTCAACCCGCTCATTGTTTGCTTTCATTTTAATAGTTTTTCTTTTCACTCTAGAATAGTAAAAATAATGATTTACTGCGAGTTTCCTCCCCATTTGAAATCTCCCTTAATACGTAAGGATGTTATTAATACATATTAATAACTTTGCTCCATAAATATTTCCAGATAGCGGAAATATTACTCAAATCAAATACGAAGATGATGACTCTTATCAACTAGAAATGAAGATAGTCAACTCAGATCTTCACCGCAATGACCAATACCGATGTATGGCTGTAAACTTCAAGCATAAGCCAGTGTTCAGGTCCTATATAGGTATATTTGATGGTACGTATTGATCTTTTGTTACTAATGTAATTATACAAGGATGTTATAATTACATTATACAATAATATGTAATTATACAAGGATTTTTTCGATATAAGTGTAATCAGATTCTAGCTGAATATGATTACACTTATATCGAAAAAATAATTAGTGCATTGCATATTTATTGCCATCAATTATCTTCATTTTAAAGCCATCTTTATTAACTTTAGGGCGTTATGAAGTGATCTTCATATATATAAACTCAACGTTAATTGTAACAATAAAATGTTTTTACAGTAAAATAATTATGAAATTGCTGAATATTGAAATAAATGGTGGAAATTAAATTTAAAAAAGTATTCAATTATCGGTTCAAAATAAAATGTTGCTTCTTAAATATGTAAATAGCCGGGCATGTGTGGGTTATGCCATTCAGCAACTTCAACAACTAGACAGAATATAATTAGTACATAAGAATTTAATTATGAATTTTATAATGCGAAGACATTTAGCAAAAAGTCAAATATTTAATGCTAAAAGCAACAAGAGACTGTACAAGTTTTGAACAAAAACAATTAGGGTAGCAAAAAACAATTAGAGCGGGGAATCAATGAATGGGATACACTTTGGGACAATCGGCATTACTCACCTCCTTACTCCCTCTCTCTCTCTGAAAATGTCTAAATGTTCTGAAATAAATATGTAACACATTTATAAAAAAATTTTAATAAACAAATTGAACCTATTTTAAAGAACCATCGAATAAGAAGCGCACTAAAAAATCAATTAGTACATCGTTCACTAGATCTTGAACCACAAAACTTAAATTGAAAGTGATATCTTAATATTGTATTCACTTAAACTTATCCTTAAATGTAAAAACTCTACAGGTGAACAAAAAAAACATCAAAATCGATTTAGCCGTTTTTGAAAAGATTGCAAATATAGAACAGAATCCTCCATTTATTACGTCGTTTAAAATACTGCAATATTAAGCAGAACAAATCTCCACAAAAGAGCAGAGAGAAGAGGAAGCGTTAAAAGTGGGTGATCTATATTTATTGAATAATTTTTTAAATGGTTTTATAAAAAATTATCACTTAGCGAGTTTGTACCTTCAAAATTATTTCAGATATGTTCATTTTATGAGCAATTAGAAACCTCGTTTTCACAAAACAGTTTTATTATTTGTAATTGATCACAACAAATATTTTATTTCAGAGAGATTGCAGGCCCTGAGCTTAAAGACAAATATGGTCAATGGCACTATGCTTGTGGAGGAAAGCTCTAGACTTGAACTCAACTGTACTGGAACAGGTTATCCAACACCAATAGTGGAGTGGTTCAAGGTAAGCAATGAAATATTGAACACCAAAACAACCACCCGATACAGAAAGCTGATCAATTGGGAGTGCATAGGTTTTTTGGGTATAATTTTAAAGAAAATAAAATGAAATAAAAATGAAAGAAAAAGGTATCGCAATACCGCATGCAACTGCTGTACGCAAGATAACTTTTCTCGGCAATAAAAATTAAGTCGTATTTTTGTGTTTTTTTTCCATATCCGTAGTAATGTGGAATATCTATATATAGGTATATATATATATATATATATATATATATATAAACATTTAGGAATACGTAGTATTTGCATTAAATTATTTTTAAATATTAATGTTTAATTTATTGTTCATCGTACCGTTTTATTTAAATCATCAATCAGATAAATGAGAAATCTGTTAATTTTTTATGTAGATGTACCATATTAATTCATGAAAATCACACGCCCGACAGGATCGTCGAAAACAGTTACGTAGACTTTCATTCTAAAAGCAGCAGAACGAATGTCGAATGTAAGCTAAAATATTTTACGTTTAATTAATTTTAGGCAAAAGTTACGTATTAAAGAAGGAATCGTATTGATAATTTTTTGGAATCACTGTACTTAATAAATTTGTAAAATTAATTTTGTTTATGATTAAGAAACTTGATATATTAAAAATATGATATATATATATATATATATATATATATAGATATATATATATATATACATATATATATATATATAATATATATACTCACATACATATATATACATATATATATATATATATATATATATATATATGAATTTATGGAGATAGATTTTTTGTTCTGTATTGTGTTTAAAAGTTATATTTTATTTTTTACATCACCTTGAATGTCAATACCTGAAACATTTACTTATTTATATCGCTAAACAGACTAGTTTTTCTTTTTAAATTGAAAACACGTAGTCCATTTTCACTGGACTCCTTCCATACGAATGAACACATAAATTTTAAATACGACAATCGTTAATGCTAATAAGATTTACATTTCTGTTGTTGCCGGTATTATCGGGGGTTTCAGCACAAGCCTATGAAGTTCCTTTAATATTAGCTCTGTATTGCCTGGAATCTTTGCATTTAATACTGAATTCGTGGAAAGCGGGTTTAGCGTTTCGCAATTATTACAGTATGTGAAGGTATCAGGTTCGTTATCATAACTTGCTCGCACACATATATTATAATACATACAGGCTGTAACAAATTATGAGTCATACAATGAATCAGTACATTAAGCTGAGAATAAAATATTATAGAACTATATGATAAATTTCAACCAAAAAATGTACACTTTTACAACAGAAACGCGTTTTAAATACACACACACGTACACATACACACACACACACAAACACTCACACGTATATTTCAATAAATATCGCTGGTAGTCTTTGCAAACATATTTACATAAATTTACAGATAGATGGTGTTATGATGGCGCCATATGTTGTTGAAAGTTTATCCGAATTACCTTTCAACGTTTCATATCTTAATACAATATAATGTCCACTTCAAAAAAATGTCTGTGGAAACTCACAAATCCGATTTGTGGTTTTTTACCTTGAATCTAATATTAAGTGAAATTAATTATGATAAACTCTTTTTATATCATCGACATTATTACGTATATGACGTGACCTATTTTTGAGACATTTTTACGTTCCTTAGACGGTTCAATTGGAGCATGTGAAATAACTCTGGATAATAATTTTCAAATTTGGAATAGTGCGCTACCTCCAACGTCAAGTTACTTCTGCCACACTTTACCGTAAAACTGCCTTAATCGATAAGACACAACTGTGCGATAAAAATATTTCTTCAATGAAATATTTGAAAATACCCATCTTGCAAACAGCTTATCTTTTTTAAAGTATACCATTGTAAACTATAATAATAATATTAATTTCATATTTGAAAAATACGATGATCATTTATTGCATGATGTTTGAAAATTTAAAAAGGAAAAATTTAAATCAACATCATATTTTGGCAAACATGTAGAGATCAGTGGTATTTTGGGAATAAATACTGTTTTTCCTGTCCTTTCCAGTCATAAGTTCAGCTTCGATGATGTTGTTCGATGGCTGTTTGACGATCATCCTTATTCCATTATATGATATTTCTGAGTGGTATGATCGGAGATTCAATTTTCAGTCGAAGGCAGTATAATGGCATTCTTGGTACTTGCAAAGAGTTTAAAAATTCTTTAGGGAAATTGACACTTTCTTCAACGCTTATCATCGTGTTGATCGATTTGTATATTCTCTCTTCACCGGGAATTTTCTTTTGAATATTAAAGTTGATAATATCGACAATATTATTTTTAGTTGCCAAAGTTGTACTCTGAAATAGACACTCGGGATCGGTATAGTGAACAATGTTTGGCTGAATTTGGTCGATGAGTTTGTTCTTAGTAGTGGTTATGTTGCAGAAAATACTGTTGAGTTCAATGAGGCCGGTCGTCTGGTCAGTAGGATATGTGTCTGCGCCTATTTGTAAAAGTTTTTGAGAAAAATATGCTGTTGTATCGTCTTTCGATAGTTCAACTCTTATATTTTTTGTCAGTCGCAGTATTTGTATGTGTGGCCAGAGATGTGATTTCTTTAAGTATGCATCGATTTCGTCTGCTGGTGTTGACTTGGGGATAACTGGAAGTATTTGTCAAAAATCTCTTGAGAATATGAGTAGGGCTCATACCACCCCTTCTGAGTTTCCTCACAAGTCTTGTAATATTTTGTTCATGACTTCGAGTGATTTTATGTGCATTTGTGAATACGTCCCAGAAGATAACTTTAGTTTATTTTAGAAATTCACCCCGTTCAGTCGCTCTGTCCATTCTTCAAATGTACTTTTAGGTGTTGCCAGTTGGTTCGTGTTCGTGTACGTGTACGTACGTACGTGTTCATGTTCGTTACGGGAAAATCAAAAATCAACCACGCTGCCGTTGCTGTTGATGTATCTTCACATTTGGTACACGAGAGTCTCGTCGTTTCTGTTTTGGTGTTCGCTGTCTTTGGCTATTTGTAATACTGCCATGTCACTGCCTTTATTCACATACAAACATATTTAGTAAATTTCACTTACTTACAGTATTATACGTTTATGTGTGCTTGAAACATTTTGGAAAGTAGTGGGTTATTTCCAGTTCGTCTCTGCCTCGTATTCGTATCTTTGCTGTGAAGCCACCTTTTTTGGGTGATCGAATGCTATATTTGTAATAGCCATCATCTTCGGTTTGTATGTCGTCCAAGTATGGTTTTGGGTATTTTTTTGTACATTTTCCAGTAGGCCCTTCTTATTCAGTCTTATGTAAAGCATCCGTTCCGCTTCTAATTTTACATACATATCTACTAGAAATTGTTGGAATAAATGGCGAATATTGAGAATATGATTGTATCTTTTATCGTCTCTGATTATTAAGCGGTAAATAAGAACTCCTTGGAAGTTACTTTTTTGTTTGTTTCTACGCTTTTAGGTTGGTTTTGTTACACATTAAAATGTATAAAAAATCCAACGAGAGAACGGCTCTCCGTGCAGAAATATTAATGGATATGATGGAGGGCATCATATGAACGGTGTGTCTCTCCACTGAGTTGTAGTCTTTCTCTTCTTTGTACAATTATGTCATGGCTTGTGTTTTCGTAGTCCACAATTACGATTTCTTCTATCTGAGGTAGATTAAATCGACGTTCGTGAACTCTAGATGGTTTCTTATTGGCTCGAAGTATAACTTTATAGTCATCAGAAATTATTCGGCCTAGTACTCTTTTGAATATGTGAATAAATTTTGTGTGAGATCCTTTGTACATCTTGAATTATTTCGCCTCTCAATCCATGGAGTTTGTGCATCGTTGATCAATTTCTATTTCTTCATGTTCCATGAAATATACTTGCACAAATTTATAGTCTTCGTCGTGTAGTGGTAGTAATGACCACATTTTGTGATAGATTTGTCCTTGGATGGAAAAAACATAATTGATTTCATCTCTGTTAATGTTGATCGAAGTGATACCGAATGAAGTCATTTAGAAGCAGGCGTTGTGCACTTTCATATTTTGAAGAAAGTGTTTTGATTCTGAAGTATCCCCATGCATGTAATGTAAAAATTCCTGCGGAGGTGCTTCCACTAGTGTCAATCGCATTTTTCCATTCATTTAACAGATTCCTGGTGTTCCTCTACTGAATTTTTTCTTGTCGCAAAATTGACAGATGTAATTCATTATCCGATTACGATGTGTTTTTGTTTGTTATATTCTTTAGAAGGATCATAGTGGATTGCTTAATTTGTTAGATTGTACTGTTTACTTACAGGATGATATTTTCATGGGTGGCTTGCGTTCGAGGTCTTTTATTATAAGATTGTGTTGCAATTCTTTATTCCTCAATTCCTTCATTTCGTTGTTCTTCGGTTTCTCTGCTTCTCACTATGCTCATTCTCGTTTGTTGGGAACGTAAACGTGGTTCTTTTTTTGCTGTTTTTTTTCGCCCTTTTGCTTCAGAACTGTAAGACTCCTTTTTACCTTTGGGCATCTATAACATATAAATCAAATCAACTTTTTATTAAAAAATACACTAAGTACACTTTAAACACTTTTCACAGTTTATTTATATTCAGTCCCTGTATCACTTTGATTACTCACACTTCACTGTTTGTTTTTATTCATTCGCTGCACTTTACTGATAAGAAACTGACGTTGGAACCCACGACAGATCTTGCTTTATATACCCTTCTAATGGGTAGTTCCACCCATAAAAAATGCTTTGACTGGTCCACAATGTTCCACAACATTCGGAAGTGTTCTGGAATCTTTCACAATATTCTGAGCTGTTCCGAGATGTTCCTGAATATTACAGACTATTTCCAAACATTCGACAATAGTCCGGAATGTTCCGGTATATTTTGGAATCTTGTGGATTATTCTCGAATACTCTCGAATATTCTGGATGGTTCTAGAAATTTCTAGGGGCGAAAGTTCCAGTTTATAAGCACGCCCTTTTGGTAAAAACGGAGTAGAAGGCTACCACACCATATAACTCCCTCTATCCTACCGGGACTCGTTTCTGAGTTTTAGTTGCACGCATATTGTACACTGACTTTAAGAATATATATTTATTATTACGCAGGATTTGTTTGTCATTACAGGTATTGGGTTGAATTCAGAACCTCGTTATTTTTCCTCAAGTTAAATGAGTAATGGCACTTATCAACGGGTGCTTCATATGTCACAAAATCGTCCTATTCGCTTGACTACAAATTTTGGTCATATTTTGACTTTTTTTGTCATCAGGTGCAACCACTCCATTTACAAGAAACTTTCTTATTAGTCATTTAGACATTCCCTAACTCTCCTGGCCATTTAATAATTCGTTTAAGGGATAATTCATTCTTGCATATTTTTCCAGAACGATGAGCTCGCGGGAAGGAAATATATTAAATATCCGTTTAAAATAGAAGAGATCACTTTTGACGATGAGGGCAAATACAGTTGCGTAGTATTAAATGAAGTTGGCCGTAAAATGGCTTTTACCCACGTCAAAGTTTACTGTGAGTATTGTGTTTCGAATTTCTTCTTTTAAATAAAATAATCTGCATATCTGTTTATATCATCGGAAGCCGAAAAACCACATGTCACTTTGAAGAATTCAGATAAATTTCTCTCGCTTGCTCCATTTTCTGTTTACGTAATCTGTAAAATTTTCATTGTTAAATTGAAACAACCAAATAATCTCATGACATTTTTCTTAATTTTTCAAAATGTCCTCTGCTTCCACCCACTTCCTTACAGTTCCTCATATGTTTCTTAGAAACATTTTCTGTTTTTATTCAAAATCACGGTTTACTACCTTAAGAGATTACCTGCTCGTAATAACTACGATCTTTCTGTCAAGAGCGTCAAACATAATAATAATTAGCTTTTTGATATCCCAAATTCGGATATAACAGAAGAGGATATAATGTCTTTGCATTGTTGCACATTTTCCTAATATATAAAAAACTACGCAAGTTAAAATTATAATAATCGTTTTCAACCTGTTTAGCATAACATTTTACATGATACTGCAATTGACTTGGCTGTGGAAAATAATATTTTTCTATCACCTTATTTTTGACCTCTGGAAGAAGATGAAATTACTTTTGGAAATTTTATTTATGTAACTTGCTTCCCTACATCAGGATAGGTATGAAAAAACTACTGTGGAACAAAAACTTATAGAAAGATACCAAAATCTGAGATGAGATTTTATGCCTTGCTTCCTTTTTACAATTTCGGTATGAATCCCGAAATGATGTTGGAAGCGTTAAAAATACGCATAGAAGCATACGCATTATTCTTAACCATTATTATTAACATTATCTGATAATTAATTGATCAAAACACATTGTTTAGTTTATTTCCAGGTTTTCACCCCTAAGCTAGCTACAGATCATGCTGTTCTTTTCATTTATCTAACAATTAAATATTTTCGTCTAAGCTGGGAGCTTCAAATCTTTGTCATTCGTCCAATTTTTAATGGAATAAAGTGCTTGTTTACACTTCTGTTAACTATCTGGTTATTACTAAAGGTCGCCCAAATGTAATATACTCATTCTTGTTCCTAAATCTTTGTCTTAGATTGCGTTTCAGTCAATCAATTTTTGCGTTCTTCATCTGATTTTTAATGACAAAATATCCTGCGGTTCTATTATATTAGATAGGCAACTAAGAAATCCGCTATCTTAGTTCATCAGCGTTACCTCATTTTATAGCTAAAACAGCATATTCCTACTTCTTCCTCAAAGCGTAAAGTTGTTTTTCTACTCCAGTATGAGAGAGTGAGAGTAGCTCTGTCAGGTATGGCGAATTTAATCTGCAATCTATTCCAGTAAAGATTTAAAATGTATCTAAATGTAATACAGGCGCATACGAAGTGATCCTTCATTTTGCTCGTTCAAATGTTTAAAATACTTTCTCTTCCTTTCACGTTTCATTCTACTTTCTCCTTCCATTCAATAGCTGCTCCATTGTGCACATATATTTGTATTTGTACATTTCTTTACACATGTATAGTTACAGATATTTTATACTAAGAGCATATCTGCTCTCAGTACACATAGCTGATTGCACCCTGTTAATTCAATATGTATTTGAAGTCATATTTATTTTGTTACATGTAAGAGATTTCTCTTGAAACGGTAAGTTTGCCTTATACATTTGTGTACGTCCAAGCTTACACATTTTTTTTAATTATTTCGATAGCAAAACCTGTAGTTAAAACAAACTTGAGGAAAGAACCACCCTTGGTGAGGGAAGTGTCTGAGAAAATTACGCTTTACTGCAATGCCACTGGTAAACCGGTTCCTAAAATTACTTGGTATAAGGTACGTATGAGTAGCATAATTACAAAAATAAGAAGAAAATGAATTTATTTCACTGATGAAGGTATATGAAAATAATTGGAGCTATATGAAGATAATGTAAATAATTTATGTACTCTGGCAGAATAAAACAGCAATGCAGCAGCCAGCAATGGGCTGCTGCATTGCCCTTTTATTCTGGCAAAGTACATAAATTATTGAGATTCGAAAAATATTACCATAAAAATTTTTAAAAAACACATCTGCAGATAAATGGAATTCGACAGAAATTAATGTTAATTGAAATAAATACCATGCTTTTAATTTCTAATTTGTTTAAACTTGACATTGTTACAAATGCATAGTTTTTAAAAATTCCCTCACTAATAATTTCAAAGTGGAGAAAAAATATTGTCAAAATGTTTCAAAAATCCTTGTAAATAAATTGTGTCAATTTTATTGTTATTTTGAAGTAAAAAAAAATTGTTTCCTTATTTGTGAGGATCACAATTATTGGAAGTTGTTTATGACAAAATGTCAATTCAAGTATCGAGGCACGTTTGATATGTATATGTAATTTTTAAATTATTTAACATTTTAAGTGAATTTGAATTTGGCATTGGACTTCTTTTTTTAGAGCGCTTGGCTGCACTTATAGAACCATATGTTTCCGGATATAGAAAAACGTGGTTTTTAAGATAAATACCTTCAAATTAAAAAAATATTAAAATTTATTGAAAATTGACAAACCAAATAAATTTCGGGTTCTATGTTTTGACACATAGGTAGATAAAGAGATAATTTTTTTCAAAACTGATAAAGTATTTGGAAGAATCTGGTCAAGAAATAAATTTTTTAGGCGCCAAAAATTAATAAAATCTATACGCCCAGAATGAAAAGTAAATTATGATGTTGTCGTTGCTACGGTTATATTGCTTCAAACTTCAATATTTGTATTGGAAAATTTAATTCTGTTGGAAGGTTTGTTTGGTGAGTTTTCCGCCAGGCCATTAGTGAGTACATGCCAACTATTAAATTTAATTTTGGAACTCATATTTAAAATGATATTCCTATGGTCCGTTTTAGTTGTTTGAACAAAATGTTTTGAAACTGGCTCAAAAATAGGAAACATGACTTAAAATTTTAAAGAATAAATGCTTTGAATACGACAAAATACAAACATGAATAAAACTAGCTGAACTGTTTCAGAGATTGCTCTTACCTATTTTTGTTTCCACTTGGAAATGTAAACTTACTAAATCTTTTTGGCAGAGTTTAACAAGGATTCCATTACATTTCATCTGCAGTTTTACTGGATAACTTCATAAAGTAATTTGATTTATGCCTTTTCTAGAACGGAGTAAAAATGCTAGATTCATCAAGGCTAAATATAAATGATAATTCAAGTGTCTTGGAACTGAATCCAATTCAACTTGATGATGCAGGAGTCTATAGCTGCATAGCTGATAATGGAGCTTCGGTATTCACCGAAAAGTTCGGTGATTTACATGTAAGAGGTGAGTGATCAATCATCTCACTTAAAAAGTGAGTATACGTAAATCTGTGACCCTTCTAACGCGAGTAGCACTCGCATTAGGATGGTTTAGTATAAATTTAGTCAAGGTAAATTTGCTTTCATTGAACTGCCAATCGTTTTTGAAAATTATCACAAGTTTTTTTGTTTACTTTAAAATTTTAAGTAAGTAATTTTAAGAAATAAATGTTAGTTTGAAGACAGCCGCCATTACGAAATGATATGTGTGTCATTCGTAATGGCGGCTGTTTTTAAAGTGTGAATGTTTTTTCATCTCCGAACAGCAAAATTAAAGATTTTCCTCACAATTTTATTGTATTTTCAATATTTTATGACAAAAGTGTCTTTATCTGACGTCATATTAGCTCTGCTATTTGAATATTTAAAGCTAATGTAAAGGTAAATGTTTGTGTTTTTATAATAACACCCCTTATTTGTTATTGTTACAATACATCCCTTGCTATTCCATATTTGAATCAGTTCATTGAAGGTCAGTCTTGTTTTAAATTTAGTTTTGAGGTGAATGGCAGGTGCGCCAAAACCAGACTTTTTTGAAAGGAGAAAAGAAGAGGAAACTGCTATAGTTGGAAGAGACACAACATAAAATTATTCACCAAAATTATAAACAAAAAATGTATTGGTTTAAACTACCACTTTGTACTACCTCTAAAGCCATCTTAGTGCGATGATTTTTAAATACCAGTAATAAAGCTGAAGCTCCTATTCAAAAAAAGGGTTCAGAGTGCGATCTTACCTCGGAGGTTGAGTTATCAATCTCATTTTTAAAATGACGTTGTGTTTATTTGTTTGTGCACCAATAGATATCTATACGATTGTGTACAAATTTTCTAAGAAACATGGGTTACCAGAAACTGACTGAAATTGTCTATAGCCACGGCACAAACATTTTCAGTGTTGACGAAACAAAACTATCAAATGTAGGAAAAAAACCTTACAAAATTCTGGCTAAAAATATGGACATGAGGTCCAAGCAATCACTAGTTATAAACGATAGTTAAATACAACAGTTTTCTATGCAAGTACTTCAAGGCAATTTGTACCTGATAATATTTAAACAAAAAATATCAAATCCAAGGTTCAAGACAGCACTCCTCTCGGATATATTTTTGCATTTAACAACAATAGCGGATACAAAAGAAAGGATATTTTTATGTTTGACTTAAACGTTTCTTTGAAAATGTTATACCATCAAATGCAAAAAAGTATTGATCATTATTGATTGCCACGTAACTCATACGAAGTATTTGCCTTCAATTGATTTGGCGTGACGACATACAATCATATACATCCCACAAGTTGCAGTTGCACAACTTTCAATTTTTAATTATCTTAGTTTATATTATACTAACGAGAAACTCACTTTGAGCTATCATGTTTTATGAAATCTTTTTGCTTTTTGGTAAGGGTTCTGTACGGGTAACTGCCAGTGGTTTCAGAATACTTTTGCACGTTGCAAATTGATGACTTTATAAAGCGAATCAAATATATTTATTCGATTACTACCACTGCTTTTTTCAAACGAGCCAAATGTCGCTTCTTTAGAAATTGTTTTACATATGTATGAGCAATCCCATCAAATAATTCAGGATCTTTACTTGCACCACAAGTATAGCAATCTCTCAACACTTCCCCTCAAACTTACTCAAGCCAATTGGTATTACTGTCTGGTTAAAAATATAAAAAAAAAATTTTGTATAATTTATAGATCGCCACTTGAATACACTGTTGCGGTCTGGAATCCACTAATTCTGACAATACTGAGAACATACATGAAACACGGCACTAATTCTGACAATGCTGAGAATATACAAAAAATAATCTTAAAAGCTCTTCTGTATCATATTGGTGGTTGTGAATTATCTAATAAAATATTGATTATTAAATACAAATATGATGCTCTTTGTCATAAATGTTCGTCGCTGGAATTGATAACTTTATTCAACATCTCTCAAAGTAATTATGACTGGTCATCTTTACTAACTCACACACATATTCGAGCTAACAAACTAACTCGTAGCTGTCTCCTTTTTCATATTGATAATATGAGTACACGAACAAACGTTGGTATCAGAGAGCACTGCTACGGTGGTTCTGCATCTGGTACTAAATAAAGACATCTCTCAACATCCTTGCGAGTTCACGCCTCCGGTTTAGATCAGGTGCCAAGAATAGCCTCAGTGAAATTCATGCACAGAAGACAAATGAGTGATTTCACTTTTCATTTTACGAATATTTTATTTATTACTTCTCCACAAAAGTACACTAGAGCGCACTAAGTAGATAAGATATATAATCCAAAATCGCAGTTTTATTTAATGGATTCAGTTAACTTTTGTCTCTTCAAATAAAATATTTCAATTAATTAAGTTAACAAAGTCATATATGCATTAGTACTTAATTTGATATTGAAGTTATTTTCTTTAAGTGCGTTATGAAAAAAATTATGAGAGTGAAATTTTACAAATGCAACACAAAAAAAGATAGAATGAAATTACTTACTATGTAACAAAAATCCATAGGAAACAACAGGACAAATTGCTCATTAAACTTATATTTACATAGTTTATTTGACAAATGAGTGGTCCGTCATTTCATTTTTCTGCTAGCTTTCCATTTTAAGCCAATCATTTGCCAGGCATTTTTCCATACACGTCTTTTTATTAAATTGAATGCTGAGTATTCATTTATTTTTTAAAAATTAATTTAATTTAATAAATAATAATTACTATTATTATGAGCAATATTAATTATATCATTATATTAAATGACAAAAATTGTAAAAAGAAAACAAATTCTTTACTAACCTGTATGAGAAAATAATAAAGTTGAAGTGCAATATTTTAGAAATGGTCTAGCAGGTGATTTAATTAAAATTGTAAATCAGCAAAAAAATTAAATTGTGTACCATTCATATATCAAATAAATCTAAAATTTTATTTTTAAAGTTTTATTTCCATTAATTATTTGGGTGCTAATAAAATGATTATTGTATTATGCCAAAAACGGGTAATTTCGAAAGCGCGTACGTTTTTATATAAATGTTTTTATTTTTTTTTGTACTTTGCGGAAACGTTACAACACAAGATTATTTCGTTTTAAAAAGTTTTTGGAATATTTAAAATAGTTTGTATTTGTTTTTATCCTTTATATAACAAAAATTTAAATTTTTGTTTGGGTTAGTGATTCTTATGAGATAAATTTATTTTATCAAATATAAATTAATTTCATTACTTTTTCCCTTATCCTAATTTTAAATAAATTTGTCATATGATAAACCCCAAAAGGGTAATAGCAAAGATTTCCCAGTTTGTTACACATTTACTATTGCAATAAATTTTAAAGTAATATAGTCTGTGAATTCACAATTAAATGAAACTACGTGATGTAGTATTATTTCTACTTTCTTTAAGTTCTTTACCACGACCTAAAGAAAGTAGAAATAATACTAATCACGTAGTTTCATTTAATTGTGAATAATGAATGTCTACAAAATGAACGCCAAATATATTCAATAGTCTGTGCATATTTAATTTCTCTTCAATGTTATTAAAACTTTATTATTATTTTTGCTAAAAAGGGACTGTTTTATTTATTTGTTGCTTACGTTTTGTTGTTGTGAAAAATTTGAAGTGGATATTTGAAAGCAGATATACCTAGTGCTGTTACAAAATGATTTGAATAACCTATTAGAGTCATCAGAAATAAAAGTAAATTAAAAATAATCGAAAAAAGAGACCTAGCTCGAAGAAGGACATTATGGCTCAGCTTTCAGTCGGCTTCTTCGAGCTGGTTTTCTTTTTGATTACTTTACCTTGTGTTATTGGATTAAGTATTTTGTACATTTCTAGGTGTAGCATTACATGCCCGAAGTATTCAAGACTTTTTATTTATCGTCTGTATTTTTGTTTGTCCGCTACAGCACTACTTCATTTTAAATATTTTCCGTGCAAGATATTCAAAATAACCTTCGGTACATCCACATTTTAAAATCTGCAAGCAGCATTTTCGGAAAGTGTGTTAATTAAAGCCCATTTTCTATACCACGAAAATGTCAATTTCGTGGTCACCCTAAAAAGGAGACTAGTTCACTTTAAACTACAAAAAAAATTGTTTTTAAACAAAAAAGAGAATTGCTTTTTAAACCAACGCCAAAGTTTAAATTAGTTTACTGACGTGAATTGGCATGGAGTATACGTACATGTAAAAAGTAATTTGAAATAAACTTTACTTTTGAACTTTAATTTCTTTAACATTTGTTACGATTGTATGTAATTTAGTTAAACACTATTTTAATTAATGTTGAGATTATAACTAATATTTCTGGCAAAAATGGTGATTAGGAAAGAACTTGCTTCATTCTTAGGGTTCTGTAGCCAAGCTATTGACACTTATAGTTTTACTATATCTCTCTTTCTGTATATCCATCTGTGGATGACATTCATTTCACTTGGATACTAATGGTGCAGTTGAGCTTAAATTTGGTGTTATTATGCATTTTTATAATGCGTATAAAGTAATAAAACCTCCATTAATTGTAAAGGTGTGGGGGAGTGGTGTTTTTTAACTCGCTTTTATTAGGTCGACCTGTAACTAACTACCTATGAAATGGAATCTACAAAACTAAACTGCATGCACTTCTAATTATTATATCATCATGACAGTTGTGTGTAGCTCTAATGACAATACAATAAAATGTTACCATGGGACTGATTCCACGAAACAAAACCGGAAGTCGGATAATGAACTACATAACGGAACGACGTATCCTAATCGTATTTAGGCATCTAATTGTTTTATCATCATGAAACTTGGCAGTTGTGTGTGTTTTTGGTGGAAAGCCTCTCTCATTATGCGAAGTTGTGGACATGTTAATGACAAAACAACTAAATAATACCTTCGGACTGATTCAATGAAATAGTACTGAGGGTTAGTCATTGAACTTGATAAAGGAATAATGTATTCTAACCGTGTTTGGGCTTCTAATCGGTGCAGCATGAAACTTGGCAGTTATGTGCAGTTGTGAATAATATTGTTCTCTTGTAATATGAGACTAAAAAAAGTAAAAATAAATTATAGGTTTAAAAATTTTAAAAATGCACTTTTACAAAATACTGCACTAAAAAGAAAAAACACAGTACATTTTCAAACCTGTTTTCTCTGTCTACTCTGTAAGGAATTTAGTGTTAGCGATTTATGTTATTGAGTATAATATTTGGCTGTAAAATATGTGAACTATGCTGCAATGCTAATTTAAATTATTTAGAAATTATCTTTAATAAAGTGTCAATTTTGGTAAAAGCAGTTCCAAGTATAATATGAAGCTAGGTTCAAAATAACATTATCTCCTTTAGTACGAGACTAAAAAAAGTTAAAAATATATGAATGGTTTAAAAACTGTAAGGTTTTTTTAGTTTTTAAACCATTTTTTTAAACCATGCTTTTACAAAATACTGCATTAGAAAGAAAAAAGCAGTATATTATCGAACCTGTTTTCTTTGTCTACTCTGTAAGGAATTTAGTGTTAGCCATGTACGTTAAACTTTATTTTGTTAGCCATGTACGTTAACCATGTACGTTAGACTGGCGATTTTTAATAGAATCGCGTGTCTCCATGCTCTAGCAGCTAAACTGCTATTTTTCAATACTAACAAAAGCATTTTCAATGCAAGCAAATATAACACAATCACAAGGAAAATTATTAAAGCTAAGTGAGTTCTATTAGCTTATGAGCAACAGTGAATGTTAATGTGTACTTGTGTTTGCAAAAAGTTTATGGAAATTCCATATAAGTGACCTGAATTTTATTTATGTGATTATGTTCAACATGTATCAGGCGTTACATTTATATATTTACACGGTGAGATAATATTATTTAAATATTTACCATATTTTTACGCCTGTAAAATATATAATAGGTAATATATTTATATTGAGAAAACAAATATTTGTAAATAATTTAATAGAAATATTATGTACATTTAACTGTTTGTAAGTGCTCGTAGTTCATCCATGACAAACTTTCATACATAAAAATTTTCGTCGAGATTGTAACACTTTGCTGAGAAACCTCTTCCTCTTTACATATGAGCAATTCGGCTTAGATTTCTTTTTCTATTTTTGCTTTTAAATGTCAGTTACTGTATGGAATATTTTTTGCACCAGTCCGATTCACACAAAAAATTAGCCATCCCCTTATTTTCAATAAAGAGTAAAAGTAAAGCAGCGCAAAGCATCAGCTATGAACACGCTCATTATGTTAAGGAAAAATAAACGAAAAAAATATTTGCTTTGCTGGGTTCAACTTGCCTGAACTTGTTGTAAAAAATAATTTTTAATATTTAATTTCTTCATTGTTACTCTTGTGTATTCCTCATTGCTGTGTGTATGTTATTATATATAAAAGTTAATACAATCAATTAACGCACAAATAAATGTTTACAGAGAAAGACAATTCTGAAGTCTGGATGGTCGCAGGGTTAATACTCGGATCGGCAGTCCTCATTGTAGCAGCCCTTCTGTTGTTCAGGGTTTACCAACTGAGGATATCGAGATCACCACTATCGTACAAGAACCTGCTACTACTAAATGATACAGACAATGACTAGAACATTATTGGATTAGAATATTTAAATATATTAAATTACTTGAGCGTTATTGAACTTAGGGACAAAATGTCTACTGAAAAAGTGAACATTCGAACGAAAAAAGTTGATACAGGGATAGTGAAATATATTCTACTAGCTATTCGTCCTAGCTTCATTTAGGTCACTATTGGTTATAGTAATACAAGGCATTTCATATTTTACATAGGAAGTCGGCGAAAATAGCGTTAGAGGAATAGCATGTGATTTTTAAAAAAATCAAAAGCAAGGGCAAGAGGCAATAAAATAATATTTATAATAATACGGCAAACAAAATAACTATTTTTATAAACGTGTATTAATTATATTTTTAAAACAGCATGAATTTGTTATATGAAATTAAAATCACGAAAAAATCTAATGAATCACGTCACAACTGTTTTCAAAATAATTACAAAAAATAATTAATACAGATCGCTTTCTTTTGATGTGTAGCCATTGCCTAACTTGTATAACAAACAGAATGAATATCGACATGTTTATTTTATGTTGATCAGATAAATGTCTTTCTCGCACTTTTTATGTATATGTATGAAGGATACTACAAAATATTATACAATCTGTACTTTGTTTCATTTTACACAAAAAGTTCTGTAGAAGTAGAATTTACGACCTATCATAAAAAGTAACCTGACTTTTGATAAAAAATATGATTGACAATGTAAATAAATTTTGAAGAGGCTTATCTTTTATTTTCTCTATTAAGAGTTAATCTTTATTCATTTTTATTCTTACATTACTTGGACTTTACACTTATATGGACTTGTGCCAGCCTCTATTCATTGCACACTACACTCGGGTGTTACTCGGGGCAAGGCCACATGTAGTTGACTGTAGGGAAACAGTTTGTATCTAAATATACTTCAACCACTTTCAATGTTTGCCTAAGTAAAAGTCATTATGAAACAAAGTTTTATTCCGAACCTAATCCGTTTAAATTGAAAAAGTTGATCTGCGGGAATCATTGAAATATTTAGTATTAAACTGTTTCTCTTAATCCGCACCTAGTAAGAATTGTGGTTGCGATCGAACAAGTGGTCACTGAACCTCATATTTGGCTAAAAAGTCATTATTTTTCTGATGACTATTAAACGCTTTTCTTTCCATTCATTTTCGCGTGTTAAACGCATTATCTTAGTCTGACATTTCATCATGGCTCAAATTTTTTTCCATGAAGCTCCTTTTAAATTTTTGCGAATATATAATAGTGGCAGTAAGGTAGGTGTTGCAATATGTGAAAGCAGCATTTGTAAAGAGCTGTAATCGCAACTTGGCTCTTGTCTACTGTCGTTCAAAAGTGGCAAACCTTTCGCTAATTTCTCTCACTTTTTTTCCTTGCAAGCTTCTTTAAGCTACTCCAGTAAACCGATATAGTACTTTCGCGTTATAGAAACTCCTTTATCTTTGAGGCCAATGAGCAAGATTCTTTCTATGCCCAAGAAACCATCGCCAGGATTTGTTTTCCTTGCTTTATCAGAAAATTAATGACAGTTCAAAATTAAATTTTCTTAAAAGTGGATGATTTTATCCCAAATGAGTTGCTTTATCGATGATAGCTCAGAGGTTAATTCCACAATTAAGCTGGAACTTAGTATGTATATTTATAATGAGTCTCTTCTTAGCATTTTTTTTAAATTTCTGAGTTATAAAATTTTTTTTGCTTTTTAGCTAAACTTACAAATTGAATAGTTTTAAATCAAACTTGATTGTTGACAAACTGACCTATAAAGGATAAAAATATTAACTTGTGTAAGACACAACACACTCCTGAAAAATCGTAAAAATATGAAAATATTAAGCAATTCTATAATTCTTTAACGTTATCAAGAAGCTGAGTTTATGTAATAACACTTATATACCTCAAAGTAAAAAAAATGCCAACATTTTGTCAATCGTTAACCTCTTATTTAAATCCTTACATTGTCACGAAAAAAACGCCATGAAAAAAATAGTTATACACGGGATGGTCAGTCAATAAATAAACATCTCTCTCTCCATCTCTACCCCTTTCTAAATTGTACTGTTTAGACAGGGCTCCCCGATATACGTTACATTTGTTATCATTATCTGCCCCTATAATTTTAGCTTCATAGCATATAGCCTACAATCTTTTTCAAAGTAAAAAAGAGAGATTTCAATCATAAAAATCTTTTTTGAAATTGACCGTGTAATTTCTGAGATTAGCGTGAACAGTACAAACAAACTTTTCCATTTTGTGTGTTACTATACATACGAATTTTATTATCGGTTTTATAAAATATTCATATTATTAGGAACATACATTACCAATATTGCAATTCCACTCTTCTCCCGTCATACCCTGTCCTCCCTTTACTCAAATCCAAATTCATGCAGTCTACCTTTGTTTTGTGAAGGAGATACCAAATTTAATTTTTTTTATTTTTTCAGGAAAATGATTTATGGTACGTTACAGCATTAAAGATGTGGTAAATTTGAAGAAAATTGTTATGTGGTTTTTAAGAAAACCGAATTTTAATTGAAATTTCGATTCAACCGATAAAAAAAAATTTTCATCTAGAAATTATATTTACAGAATTTCAAACACATATTTAAGAAAATGTTGTAATCATGGGACTGTGCAGACAGAGTGTTTTGTTTCTTCCGTTGTCAGTAATTCTGATCCCTTTGAAAGGGGAAAATAATTTGTTCGCTTTGTTTTAAAAATGTACATACTTCGTTTTAAAAAAGAATCAGAACAAACACAAAGCACGATGACATATGAACCGTTTGGTGGAAATTTTGCTAAATAAAATTTGGGTAAAAAACAGGCTAAGAAAATCCGGATGCTTTCCCTCTTTGTATACTAATAAACCAATCAATTTTGTATTATATTACACGAATGGTTGGACGATTTTGCTTCGAATAACAGACTTACTGAATTCTAATAGAAAAGAATAACTAGAGTTTTTATATTTCACGTGTAACTTCAATCTTACAGAAAATATTCTTACCTGCCTCTTAACCAAAGTGATATACTCGGTGAATAGTACGTGCGTTCAGACTAACGCACATGTCTGTAAATCCCGACGACCCTATTTCAATCACGCTGAATCACTTGGCGGATCAAATTGAGCTACTAAGCTTGGTACCTTGGCATGATAAGGATTTTATCTGTCAAATCCACTCATGAATTTTCCAGCGCCTCGCTGACCTCTACCGATTAAGGAGGCTAAAAGAGTTTGAACTACAGCAATACCTAGATATCCACAGCCGCAGTTCAGTCTTAGAGACCGGTAATATGATCATCATTGTTGACAGTATTCTACCACGGAATACCTGGCCAAACGACATCGTGATAGCTACCTACCCAGTCACAGGTGAATTGTTAAGATCAGCTGAATTTAGCCGGATGATCGTTGTATCTGATGCGATGATCGGTTAGTCGCAAGTTCATCGCCTCTAGGATGAAAACCGATGGCCAGCAGATCAATTAGAATATAAGATGCAATAATCACATCAATATTCCATCAATCAGCTCAGTTCAAGTTCATGATATTTTTTAAACCTGCCAAGTAATATATCCAATTCAAACGATCAACTCAGTTCAACAGTCCCATATAATGTAATGGTATCCTTATTTCAAAAATTTGTATTGCATTCGATGTGTAGTCTTAAATTTTAATCTATGAAGTAAGTTCTTTCCAGACTTCATAGTCAACTGGAACCGATGTGACGAATATTGAAGAAATTTCTTCAATAAAAAACCAGTGCAGAGCTCTGATTGCATAAAGTTATTACATTTATAAACGTACGTTTCCGATTATATATGTAATAATTATATTAAAAGAAGGATTTCCATAAAAAAACAAATAATTTGCAATTGATGTTGAGACTCTATTATTAAAAAAATAATCCTTCTACTAATTTGGGGCATTTCTTTCTAGAGAATATGTTTAAGTAAACTTAATCCATAAAAAAGCCACACCCTGGGCTTTCATAAACATATTTCAGCAGCAACGTAAGCATTACTTTCTTCATGTTTTCTCTCTTAATATTAATTGTCTTTAAATTGAAAACATGGTGACTAATGCGAAACGAATTGAATTAAAAAATAGGGATAACCCAGGCTTTTTACATTTTAGCGTGATACGAATCATCGAGGGCGATGTAATGGATTCGTAATAGCTATTAATGAAGAAACTGAAACCGATGAGTTTTGAGCGAACTAATTAAATAATGGTTTCTGTTTGTTTTATTTGGATGTTTACCATTCCCGAGTTATATTTTTTCTCTATTATCATCAGTCACGAAAAAGAATAGTAACATGGCAGACCTCTCTTTGAAAGAACGTCTTAAACCTTTGACTGTTGTTCAGTCGCTGTTTGGAGTGAAGCGGTATTGTCTATTGAAAATATATAAATACTATTCTTATTACAAAATCTAGAGTCTCATAATAATAATAGTCTGGATTGCCATTAAATTGTTTATAAAATATATTTGTGAAAATATTTTTACCACTGACACTTTTAGTGATTGAATATTTGAATTTTGTCGTTCCTATAATACTGACAATCTAGATTACATTTATTATGCAAAATAACTTTACTAAAATGTATGGTGAAATAAATGAAAATGATAAAATGTTAGATCTTGCCGATGTACAGAAGTATAATTTAAAATTAAGATTTAACAGTATTGCAATTGTTATACTTGTATTTGCCGCATCCATCAGCACACAAGTATTGGATTACTTTGTTGTAGCTACTGTTGCTCAACATCGGATGGATGAATTTCTTTATTTTCCATGTGATTATTTGATAAGTTCTGAGCTATTTATATTCATACAACTTCTTCGTTCTTACAAGATAAGATTTTCTCTCTAGATAAAGGAATTAGAACGGTTGCTCGCTTACGCCTCCTTCAAGCACGATAAAAGCAAGTTTGTGAAATGATGAATTCAACTTTCAGTGTGCAGGTCAGTCGATAATATTTAAAACACTTTCAGTAGCACAGAATAGCTAATATTTCAATTAAATAGGCTTTTATAAGGATGACTGGACCCTATCGCATGTCTTTCCTTTCTTTTTAATGTTGTTATTAACATTTATCTAACATATTTTCACAGTTTACCCTACACATTGTGGCAACATTCTTCTACGTACTGGTTTCTATTAATAATATTCTTCGTTTTGCTTACGGCAAGGTAAGTGAACGTGACTTGTGAATTCTGATTCTGAAATGTACCTTTTTATTAAAATATTTTTTTTAACTTAATCTTTGCTTAATTGGTGTAATTTTTAATGTAGCTATTTTCTTAAAATTATGTTATAGTAATATCCGTTAAACATCCTGTTATAGACCAAGTTTATATTTGATAATTTCAGTTAAATATTGAGTCGAAGTCGCATGCGAGCCTTCTGTGTCTATAATTAAGCAATGTAACTTGTTCAGTAGTTAAGCGATATGATTTATCCTTTGCCTTTTAGAGAGACTTTCTTATATTTTATATTTTTATTTTTAATTTTCTAACAAAAAAAATTAGGATGTAAACCCTAAAGAACTGCTTTAAGTCACTTGTAGCATAACCATAGTATGGTGTGATGAAAAGGAAGATATCATTGTATTCGTATGTTTTATTCTGAGACATCATTCGTATTAAAAATCCCAATTACATAAAACTTGAAACCATTAAATTAACACGCTTAGAGAAGTATTTACGTTTATATATTTTCGATTCCTGGATATTAATTACCGACATATATATCATATTAAAAATATATTTTATTTAAGAAGAAATGAACATTATATAATGTAAGCTTAGTAAATTTTGTATAAACCCATTGAAATAAACATTCATGACACACAAAATATCTCTACAAAGTTAAACACATACATATAATATAACATAACACATACATATAACATATGAGACAATACGTTATATGTATGTGGATTGTTAAGCGTAAAACCATCCTGGACTTTTTGAACAAAACCTGAATGCGCGTAGTATTCAATTAAAATATAATTAATTTATAATTAAATATATTTTGTAAATATAGTAACAATTTTTTTCCAAATGGACTATATTTGCTGATTTAGAAAATAGCTCGATGATAAATTGTTTTGAATAAAAACTTAAAAAAATAACTGTTTTACGAAATAAAATACGGGAAATATTGCAAAAGGATCAATCGGAAGATGAATCTATTTAAGATAAGACAAACGGAAAATCATATTTTTGAATAAAAAAGAAATTGCCAGTAATTTTTTTCAACAAAAAAATTTTAATTGAAATAATATTTTTGCAAAGAGCGAGGATAATTTTTTTTTAAATATAGCATACTGTAGATTTAAGAAACAGCTCGGTAGCAAATTGTTTTCAAATTAAAAAATTAAACAAAACAATAGTTTTTACACATAAAATATTTTAGAAAATGAATTCGCATTTTATGGAATTATAGTTAGGAAATGTGGAAAAATGAATAATTCAAAAATGCATTCATATTTGAGAGCCACGGAAAATCATTCTGTGATTCATTAATAAAGGCCAGTAATTTATTTTTTAGTCTTTTAGCATATATCATTTCCTACATTTCATTTTCTTTTTTCCTTTTTACAGCAAATTTACACATCTTGAAAATTTCTTCCTTTTTTAACATTGTATAAACTGTAAAAAATAATATGCAAGTTAAGGAATTGATAAACGAAGGGTGCTTGTGGAAAAAATAAGTACTGTTTTGATCAAATTTAAAGATGCGTCCATTGATATAAAAAAGATACCTTAAACAACATTAAGAAAGCTGACAAAAGCTAATATCTTATTTAATGGTGAAATGTGTAATTTTATTAAAAAACTAACAAGTATGCACCTTAAGGGTTTGGAAAACTTGTTATCCACATTATATTCTGAGAATTATTTATATTTTAGATCTTTGTTACCCTTATCATAGCTTCCATCCATAACAGGACATTATCTCACATATATTTTTAGTTTGCTAAAACTCAGTTTTGTTTAAATATTTGATCTATATGATCAAAAAAAATAAAAATAAATTAAATAGAAATACAACATAAAATTAAATTTAAATAAGCTATAGTCTTTAAGATAAAAATTATATACCACATCGACACCTTCGCATAAAGTTATTATATTTATTAATTACCGGCAAGTAGTAAAATAATTCTTATACCTGCGTTATAAGAGTCATAATAGGATACAAGCAAAGAGTGTGCTTCAATTTATTTATTCGAACATAGTTAGAATTGTGAATGTGTTATTTCAGCTATTTTTCTTTGATTCCATCGTGACCGCAAGGCGAGCAAACGTCTCTAACATAAACATTGCACAAGGTGTTTACGTTTTGTTCATGTTAAAATGCTATTTAATTTGCTTGAAAAATATTTTTTTTAATCTAGGTGTGATTATTTATTTCACTATTTTAAAGTATTTATGATAATTAGTGTTGATGCGTTTCATGTAATTTCAAATGGTCAAATCAACATGTTATATGTTACAGCACCTAGCAAATGCTCCGTGGTTTATAAGAATCGACGAGTTGCATAAGTACCTGAAAATAAACACAGTGAAAGAGGAAATTAGATCTTTTAGCTTTAAATACAAAACTAGACTAAAAAATCATCCTAATCAATTAGCGGTGCAACTCACAACTTTCGATGACAGAGGACGACTAAAGCGATGCAAAATCATGCAATTAGATAGTCTCGAGTAGTAGACTATAAATCATTTAAAGAGTTATGTCCTACTGAGGATGAACTCTATATGACAAGCTGCTCATCACACATCTGCTCATAGTCTACGACTGATTGCATGATTACCAAAAAAAAGAAAAGAAAAATATGTTATAGACATAGTGATAAATATGGATATTTTTCATATTAACCGGGCATTATGAATAACGTGGACTCAAATCATACAAAGTTATTTCAAAGAAACTACAGACCTGCTCTAACAACTCTGTCATAGAAAAATAAAAGCAAAGGATTATAAAAAATTTAGTTACACCTATGTTTAGTCGACTGATAGACTGCTACTTCATGCCATTGTTACAATAGTTTTATAATAAGAAGTAATGTTAATACAGGACTTAATATAACGGTGGCTCAATGCAATATTTTCAATAGTATTTACTATTCTATCTGTTTATATTGAGCATCTTTCATGTTGCCCAGGAATTATTAATAATGCTATATATTTATCACTTATTTCATAATATATTCTATTGATTTGAGTAATTTAATATTGGTATTCAATCACGAATGCAAAAAAGTAATCCTTGTATTAAATGCATTTTATATTTATAAAGTAGGGAAGATATTGAGTAGGTATTTTTTGTCTAGAATTTGACAGGAAGCAGCTGTGTCTGCCATCGCTGCTGGAGAAGAACTAACCAGCAATCATGAAGAGTACAAATAGAACAGTTACCTTCTGAAACTATTCCACAGTTCCACAGGTTAATATACCATGTATCTAAAGTGTCACTCGATCAGAACCACTTTAATTACCATCACCTCCAACAGTATTGCCTCCACAAAATAGATGTCTAATAACTCTAACTAATTATAACTGCCCGCTGCATATTAAGTAATCGTAATAATATATCATTGTACATTCTCATTCCCATTTCATCAAGAGATTTTAAAACAAAGAACATAATTTAAATGCACCTTGTAGTAACAGAGCTTGTGAAACACATTTATTTTTGAATCTGTGGCATTTACTGCATGTAAACAGCATTATATATTCCAGTTTTAAAACACACCATGTTGAAAACATAATTAACATTGCCCAGTCAAAGGCTCCGAGTTTTAATTTTGAAAATATGTCAGATATGCTATATACTAACTATATTTAATAGTATACCTACCTTAAATGTAAAGAAACCTAGAAATGCATTAATAATATTTGTAGCCAAGTTAAGAATGGGTGACAGCAACAGAAGACAAGCAACACTTTTTAATATGCCTAGGTCAACATTGAATTGACAATGAATAAAGTAAGAAAATAGAGTTTTTAGACAAATTATGTTTCATTGTTGATAGAGATTTAATGGATGCCATACCACTTCTAGAAAGTTGTAGTTATAGAGTTTTTTAAACCTGAATCATTAGAGGAAGGACAAGGCCAGTTTAGTTTTTCATAAGGCAATATAAATAGATGGGTTATATTGTGCTGATGTGCACTAGAAGAAGTTAATAGTAAAGATAAAAGGGATTTTAAAACATTCAGGCAAAAATATTTCAACCAAGCGTCTACACGTTTAATAACAGATTTTAGAATTGCTTGCACAGATTGTTCCATCAACTTGGGCAATTTGTAAATGATTACAATATTAATGGGAGAAGTGCAATGTTTATTACGATGGATGGTGACTTACTTTAGCTGGACAATTTCCCCAATTTCTTTTATGATGAGTTAATTTTGTTTTCTTTAGGGCGATATCAAGTAAGACGAGTGAAAACATATAAAGAAAAATGAGTGTGACCAGAACTTCAATCCATCAAGTTGAAGTGTGCCAAGAACTGAAATATTCGCAAGAAATGGTTTTGTGGGTAGGAGGTAATTATTATTATATATTAAGACAGTGCATAAAGTCTAGGCATCTAAGTCAGAAGGTTTATTATGCAAATATTTTAATTGACAGTGAACCCACAAACAATTATCCCCTGGATACTATTTTAGGATATTACTGTAGTCGTTTAGTAGGAAATAGGACTGTAAGCTGTTGTTGTCGCGTGACAACGCTAGTGTGGTACCTTGGTTGGGCCAGACATCAAAATAACATATCTCTAGATGAATATTAAATTATAAATTATTGAATTATGAAAAAAAATTGGGTATTTAATATATCTTGATTGTTTCCTTGATTAATAAGTCTGTATATAGCTTCTGGTATTCCGAACATCTTTAGTTTCAAGTACATATAAAAAAGTGAAGACTGGTAACTAAGTTATTTTTTAAGTGTGGTCTGTGAAAGTCAGTTTTATCAAAAAATGGTCAGTAATGTAAGTATTTTCAAAATGCGTTCGCAGACTTAGTGTTCAGCTGCTCGATGATGAAAATGTGTTATACACAGACGGCTTTAGAGAGTGAAATGTTTTGTTTTACGCTTTATGCGTTTTATGTGACATTTTGCTTTCTTTCGATTCTGTGGAAAATGTTTTATATGAACAATGTCCGCAAACAACATTTACAGGTATCATGCATATAATTGTTTAACACTAGAATACTCAAAAACCAAACAAAATATAGTTAATTCTAAAAAGAGTTTTGATTATTCTAGAAAAGCTTATTTAACATAGCATACTTACTAAACTTTACTTAACTGTGTTAATTTATGAATTTTTTTGTAAATAAAGTTTTGTGAGGCTGTTGGGATAATAGAGGCCAATCATAAAAGTGGACAGTGAAGGCCAATCATATCTTACTTTTATTTTTACCTATTGGCAGATAAATATTCTACATATCATCTAATAGTCTGACAATGGTCATTAATTTCGATTGTTTAGTCGGTAAAATCACCATTTTTTTTGCTGAAAATCAATTTCCACCCCCTGGTATTGGTTTAGCAGATGACTTGGTCATCAGTAATATTTCGTAGCCCTCCATTGTAAGCCAATTATCTAATAAACCGTTTTCAAATTATCGCACTTTGAACTTTTGTTCTGAGTATTTTGTAATTTTGTTGATTTATGTTGTGAGGACAATACATCTATAATCAATATTTCTCAAGTTTTTTATAAGTTATTAAAATTTATTTTCTGGTGAACCATATTTATTTTTCTTGCTAGAAAAGAAAGTAAATTATAATGTAGAATGTTCGAAAAAAAATTGACCGTGAATAAACAAAAGGTGAGGCGAGTAGATGCTTGAATTTTTATTAACTTTGTTATTGTACAGTTTTAGTTGCACTTTCACCTCTTTCTTTCTTTTTAGTTTGGTCACCGTTCAAAATGGGCACCATTTGCCTTCGTAATATATTTTTCCTTTTAATAGATTAATAATAAAAACTTATAATTTTTCACTTAATATATTATTTTGTATTCCAATATGTTATTTTTGTTATCTAATATGTATTTCTTTACTTTGCAGTATGAATACCTTTACATATTTATCATTTCAAATCACACTTACTAGAAATTGAACTGAGGAATTTAGACAGAGCTGCTGTTCTGCATTTAAAACGATCTACATACATTTTATACTATATTATATTTATTTGAACTAAATATACATTTTACGGTACATTCACATACTAGCTGAGTGTGTTTGTGGGGATGGCATATTTGTACTTAGCTAGGTTACAAACCAATAACCATGAGGGCACTTGCCTCAATATAGATTTTTTGATTCAGTCAAAGGGACATGATAAATATTGAAATCTTCGTTGTGTTTGACTTATGTAAATTATATTAATCTTTTACAACAGAAAAATAAAGGAAGGGATGTGTATACGTACATTTTTTTCTTCTATAAAAGATTGTTAAAGTTGTAATGTAGATTCCCTATAGATTTCAGTGTCTTTCATATCTAACCGACCACTTGAGTAAATATCTGTAACTGTATGCGCACTCGAGATCCTCGTCAAATGTTCGCTAAGAAGCACAGGCGACTATATGAGTTAGATTAATTACACATGTGTCAAGGACAGACTGTACCGCGCATCGACCGCATGCCCACTGATAACCCAGTAACCCCTAGCACTCTATCTCATGGCGATAGCTGCATGTCTCTGGGTACGCAGGAAACCGCACCAACACATGCATCCGCTCATCAGCCTATAAAAGAGCCTACACGCTCAGCCACGCCATTCCATTTGCGCTATTCTCCATTATAAGTTAGTTGTAAGTTGTAAGGATCATTTATTGAATAAATCTTTTTAAAAATTCAAAGTAGAATTTCATTATATTAATTCTTGTGGATACACTATGCGGAGGGAAATCTCATATAAAACATAAATGACTGCAACATTCAAAATATTATATCTATTTCAATTGCCTCATAATGTATTAGTGTACCCATCTGTACAATACAATGTATACAAAAAGGCCAATGAGGTTTTAGTGAACAACTAGCATGTGTAAATCACTGATCATTTTCATCAAAAATGTTTGGAAGTTGGTGATGTCACTTGACTGTCCGTATTTAAGGCTATAACAATAAAATGATTAAATTTATTGCTGCCTCAACTTTTACCAGAGCATCAATGTATTCTTATTTATGCAAGAATTGCTTTCTCAATGTTGTAAACAGATAAGCATTGCATTTGTTTTTGTGAAATAAATTTGATAAGTGTTGTATTTCTATTAATTCTTATGTTAGGAAGATGCAATTTTTTGGATCAATCTAGGTATATTAAAAAGTTAATAATAATAATGTATCATTAAACAATGCAGATGAGAAAAATGCATTATAATAGGTTTACTTGCGTTGAAGGTTGTGACACTAAGACATAACAGCGCCACTTTATTTAACTGACAATCTTACAAATTGCTATCAGTTTGGAATAAAAAAAAATTAATAATAAAAAGTGAAAAGAAAACTTTAGTCTGTTTGAACAAAAGTTTTCTTTTTATTTTTTAATCAGTTTCTTTTTATTGCACTTTTATTGTAATCATTTGAGTGTATTCATTTGTACCCCTGAATTCCAAACCCCAACCAAAAATAGCTGTAATATGAAGATTAATTATGTCCGAAAGTAGAAAAATATTGTTACCTGGAAAATAACTAAGGAAATATGCACACATCTGGAAAGGAGAAATCCCATCACCAGTGTATTATTGTAAGAAAAAAGGAAATTTCTGTTGCTTGAAGGCTATGTGTTAACATAAATCCCAGTTTTCCTAACAGCTTCAAGTTATATGTTAATTCAGGATAAGAAAGTAAATAATAAACGTTTTTGTTTTTATAACTTCTGGTCAATCACAAATGCACTAGTTTTTTCTTATCCCGTAAAATCATCAAAAATTGTAATGGACAGAACGCTCATAGAATGAATATACGCCAAATCAGAAATCTATTAAAGTTAGATGCTGTTTTTGAGTATGTGGTCAATGAGCTACATGGATGGCTGATAGGGCATTCATTTTAAGGTTGGTCTTAATGTTAACGGATGGTCGATGACACACCATGAAGATGGTCGATCGAGTTATAAATAATTTAGGAAATATTGCAGTCAGAAAGAAATTACTCTATAATCATTGATACATTGCCAATGAACACAATACTCATCAGTTTTGTAGATAAATACAACACTCATTATTCAATCCACAGACATCAGTATATTTGGACCTTTGAAAACAGGATGGAGAACATAGGTTTGCAAGCGGTAAAAAAAAGCAAGAATTTATGTACTCTTTCATCTAAATATAACATTTTCCTAATTACCGAGTTACCCTTGGGGTCTCCATAGTCCACACCAAGAACATAGCTATAAACTTTTTAATAATTATTTTGTTTCCAAATTACCACGTAGAAATATATCAAAAGTAGACTTAAGAAATAAGTCATAAGACTCTGTAAAATAAGCAAAATATTTCTTTCATGAATCTACAGGAAAATTGAATAAAAAAGTAAATGCATAAAACTGAGATTTCTTTAGTTTTACAGATAGATTTCTCTACAATACTATTACTATTCATTTATGTGATTAAAACAGTATAAAGATGACTTATTTTTGGAAAGAAATTATTTCTACATTTCCCAAGTGCAACCCAAGTGACACAAAATTTTATTTATTGTGCGAAATCATGTGAAAATGCCCATACCTTCCACAATTTTGCTTCTTTTGCAGTTGGCAACACGTTTATATCGAAGTAGCAGCCATTTTATTTTACTGTTCTGCCAGTCAGTAAATGAGACACATCAATAAAAAGACATGTTGCATTTTTGTTTTTTTAACAATTATTGTGTTTTTGCTGAAGTAAGCTGAACTAAGGCTTTATTTGATTCTTATTTTTGAAGATGGATATTACACCCAAAAAGCACACTGAAATTGTTACTTTGAGTGAACATACATCAATGACTGAGATATTGACAAGTATTATGGTATAAGTTCAGAAGCTGTAAATAAGAAATTGAAGCAAAAAAGCGACATTGCGACGATTGAGGGGAACAGAATAGGGAAATGTGAAAGGAAGAGAAAAGACAATGGCAAGGAATGAAACTTTTTTAATACGGTAAAGTAAGTTAAACCCAGGAAAACCCTAGAACTTCAGCAAGACTTAGTACAAACTGGACTTATGTTCATGACTCCACCGTTCGAAAACAACTTATGGAAGGTAGAAGAAAAACAATCAGACTTGAAAAAAACAGTTATTGCTATCATGATGAATAAATGATATGACTATTGCAGATTGGAGAAAAGTGTTGTTCTCAAATGAGAGCCACTTTTTGGTACAAGGAGCTAGGAAGGAATCTCGTTTTGTTAGAAAAAGTGACAACGAAAGACTTACAACAGCTTGTATTGATTAAACAGTTCAACATATGTTACCAAAGATGTTCTGGAGCTGCTTTTCTTATAAAGGTACCGGATGGCTTGTGCTAATCGTAGGCATGATGAACTCACAAAAGTACAGAGACTTGCCAGAACAGAGATTGAGAACTGAACTAAGAAAATTTGATACCAACAACATATCATGCCTTGACTGGTTAGGAAATTTACTGGATCTTAATCCAATTGCAAATCTGTGGGCTATTGGAAAAGCGAAACTTAATAAACGTGATTGCACAACAAAAACAAAAATGATTAAGACTGTAATCTAAATATGGAAAATACTTAAAACACAGAATAAATTTGTTGATTTTATGCCGTAATATGTTGAAGAAGTTATAAAAGCCAAGGGAGGACATGTATCTTATTAAAACAATTTAAACTGTATTGTTTTCTCTTTTTTCAAATGTTTCAAATTATCACTTGTATTCACATTAATTCCCACAATACTGTAAATTTGAACAACATAAGTAAAAATTCTTAATTCATGTGGCTTTTTAATTTTATAATAAGTCTTGGATTTATAATCACTAAAAGACTTATTAGTTGATTAATAAATTATAAAGATGAAACTTTTCCTAATTGGTTTTGTTGCTACGGACTCAGCTCGATTTTACTGCAATGTTTTCCATTGGTACAGCTGTTTATGTAAGGGTTACATGCCTACGGACTAGACTGTTTATGAATTATATCAATACTTAATTAATTTCCTTATTGACATAAGGAATAATATTTTATGTTTTAAAACCATATCTGGCTTTCCAAGAGTTTTAAACATTCAAGGTGTGCTAAATTGTATCTATAGGTGTGCATATGTATCCATAAAACTATATTAAAGTATTGACTTGCGTATCAAAAATGAATGTGACATAGTTAAGTTTTCTTAAATGTAAATTTTGTTAAAAAAAAATTTCTAAAAAAAAACCAAGGAATAACATTAAAAATCGTCATTTTAAAAACTATAACCAATCGGGTTAATCACGATTTCTAAAAAATAGTTATAGAATATTTATGTTAACAGATTTCAAGGTATCAAAAGCTCACAAAGTTACAATAGGAAAAGGAAAATGCAAGAATTTCTTTACCATTTTTAACTCAATTATTGATTTTATTATAATTTGTAAACCATTCCGCTTCTAATATAAAATTTTAAAATGCACTCAACATTCGACTAAGACCTGCTTTAAATAAAAAATGCTACCATAGCACGTATTTTAAAAAATTTACTTTAAACTGAAATTTTTAAACTTTAAAACCCAAGGTCAGAATTTAGTTATAAGTTTTTATCTATAAAGTATAGAATGTTCACAGAAGAATTAAAAACTATTGTCTTTCTATTTTGCTCTGTAATCTATATTGCCTTAAGGATGTTTTTATCAAAACAAATATACTTTATGGATCATACTGAGGATTGCAGAGAAACCAACCAATTTGTTTCCATTGTGTGATATCATATAGTGAAAATTATACTTTCTGATAAATGATTTGGAATTTGAAATAAGTACGGTAAGTGAATAGTTTAGATCTTTTTTAAAAATCATCTATTTCATCATTGTTCGTTTCTTAGAAGGTACTAGCTTACTTCACCCTAGAGATATTTATAGTACCTAAATGATTCGAAGAAATACAATGAAAATTCCTACCATAGGGCAGCTTTCTGAATGATTTTGATGCTGAGTATCTAACATTAACTCGGATCAATCTTTGATAAATATTAAATTGATGAAAGCTGTGTGATGATAAAAGAATTACAAATTGGAAGAGTGGGATGAGTGCGGTGAACATTGCTTTATATTAGATACTCCATTCCATTTCCCAGTTGAGAGCAAGCTGTTACTTACAGCAGTCATGTGAAGAGAAAGCTTTGTGTTAAAGGGTGAAAATAAAGCAAGAAAAAATTCATGGGTGGTTTTTATTTTTGTACATTTTATATCATTAATGTATTATTTTTGGAAAGGGGTTTGATGAGCTTCTTTCGAAATAAACAGAGCACATAGGGAGGAGGATAAACTACAGTTAATCTTTGACCATGTTCATACCTGGTTAGGTGTGTGACAAAATAATTTAATTATTTATGTGAGGTGCATTTGATTCATTTTCATTTAATGGGTTGTGGATATACCAAAAGAAAATTCAAGAAAGGTATTTATATATATATATATATATATATATATATATATATATATGATGAGATTGAGGCAAAAACAGTTCAAATTAAATGAGTACAGTCATTCAAAAAAGATATCCCCATAGACCTCTGTAGTTTAGCCTTCATTGGGAGCACCTTGGGTCACTTTTCTGAATCTAAAATTAACTATAGAATGACATCCCACGGTCATAGAAGGCACTTATGTCTACAATTTAAATTAGATAGTGAATATATATCAAGAATTAAATGATTAGATATTCACTTAATATATTATACAGTGAAATTCATATATCCCCAGTTCCGTGAAAGAACATAAAATGTTTCATTAAATATTGATTAAACACAACCTTGAATGCTGCCTTTTCATTGAAGGTCTAATAGCTAAGAAGCTCCAATGACTTGTAACAACTTTACCTGCACGTACTAAATCAAAACTTTAACCTTAAATATAAGAAAGACTGCAATACTCGTTATCATGCAGTGTCCATTTCAATATCAATAAGAAATCCAGGAAAATTTCTCATGATATGTAATAAAGCAGGGTGTGTTGACCAATTCTATTTAAAATCCATCATTCTCATGAATACAAGAAATAAAAGAAAACTTCAAAATTTCATTTTATCAATAAAACTAAGTGTGCGAAGTAATAAAAGAATAAGAATATCAAGAAGTGTAAGCCAATAGTATTTAAAAAAACGGATGTTATTTTTGAAAACAAAAACAAAAAAGTATTAGACAACTGATGCAGAAAGGAAGGAAGTTATAGAAGATGGATTATTGCTGGTGTTGTTGAAGGGTAAGTTAAAATTTACGAGGAGACGAAATTACATTAAATGAATGATTTTACCTTTATCTTGAAGACAAAAGAGGAAAACTATATAGTTAACATTTTCAAATTGAACATTTTCATTTCAAATTGAACTTTGTGTTTATTTTGTAGCAAAAATATTAGAACAAAATTATTAATGTTGACTGTGAATATTTTGTTCAGTTTTTTATATGTAAAAAAAATTTCAGAACCTGTTGTACTGGATACTGCACTATTACAGATAATTTATGTTAAATATGTACAATCGTTATCTAAAGTTGGAAGCCACAATTGTAGAGGCAATTTTCAGTTTCTCTGTGGACATGTCACAGTTATATACATAATGTTCCAATTATATGTCTGAATTTGATACATATGTCTAAATTTTATGTGAATATTTGAGATGATCAGCTAATAAATAAGCTGGTCTCATTCGAACTTGGGCCGTTTGAGCATTGTTCTCCAACTTCTATTCTTTATGACTGCTCTGTCCCTGTAAAATATAGCCTACCGTCATGTAATTTTCCTCAAAGTATAAGTTTTATAACATAAAAAAATGTTTGAATTTGGATATATACCTACAGATATTAATATAACAAACCAATAAACATCATTTTCCCCTTTATATATGTCTTACTGCTTTAAAACCCTAGATATCCATTATACCATGAAACACTATATCCATTTTCATTGTTTTATTTTATTTCTGTCCCATAGTTTTTAGACGCTACTTGGATATATTTATAATAGTTATAAATATGGTTCGATTATATTATATTACAATGAAAAACTGGGAAGAAATAAATGTTGTATAGTGAATAAAATGTAAAATTAATTCGTATTTAAACTGGCTACCGTTGAAATAGTACAAAGTATATGAAATAGTACAAACTAAACTTTCGCCTGACCAATGGAGTATGCTAGAAACGTCCATCACATGGTATATCTGTCCTTCAACCTATGTCTATTTTAAAACAGGCATCAAGTTACATTTGCATATTTCTTTGATTTGAAAAATTTATTATATCTACTTACATAATTTGAAAAAACACCAATAATGATCACTGTCAGTCGATAGATTTCTATTATTTGTGGGCGATCCTGAACTGACATGCCGCTGCAAGCTTTCTGTGCCAGAATCTTTAATATGTAGCTGTGAGGCTCTTATATCTCGGCTAGAGAGCTGCTGCGATATGTTCAATGCTAGATTATTGAGGAGAAGGATTTTGGCTAGTGATCTGCTGCAATCCTGGGAATCTAGCAATCGATGCTAGATTAACTAATCCGAAGATTTGAGATAGATTTGAGATAGGTTCCCTAAGCCACTGTGAGTGTTCAATGTTTAATTCCCTAGCATTAACCTGTGAGGTTTGATATTTTGGCTGGAAAACTGCAGAGAGCATTCGATGCTGGATTCTCCAATCAAGCCTGCGATGTTCATAATGATTGCAAGTCGCTATTTATAGTTGGACACACCAGTTCGATGTATTCTAGCTGGCCAAGCAAAATTTATTTTAGGCGTGGGATATCGAAACTCATTTAGTTTCGATCGTTCGAAGTTGTCAAGGAAATGATGGAAGAATGCTGGTAATAATATGAATGTGCATCCAATACCAAGCACAAAGTCCACGTGTGTTGACTCTCATAAATGTTATAGTTGTATTTATTAATAAAAACTTTGTGATTAAATCTCATAATAATGACCTGCAGCTGTTTACAAATATATTTATGGAAATTTATAGGTACTTATGTATGTTTTTATAAAATAAGGAGAGTCTGTACACATCACTAGACTCACTTTGCCTGCACCACCTTTATGGTAAAATGGTTTTTTGTACTTTGGAATATAAACCCCTCTACCTTCCCCTATGCTTTTAGAAATATCATACACAAGGAAGAACATCATACAAAAAGAAATTAATATCTAAGTAATTATATGTAAACTATTCTTTTGTAAATTAGAATTTTAAAAGAATTAACTTATAAAATGATGAATTAATTAACGATGGTGACTTTATAATAAATAGTGCAGTAATCATCAAAGAATAAAAAAATATGTTTTAATTATGTTGGCTTATTTTCTTTAAAATAATACACAGTTACAATATTTACATCAGTAAATGACTACATTTTTTACTTTTAAATGTATATAATGTTATAAATATTTATTTTGGTAAAATATTTATGCATATTATCACTTTTTAAAAAATTGAGGGTAGGGTCTGAGGTATTGTGAGGTAATTACAGCTAGGAGGTAATTACAGCTATAAAAATGTGATGATGTGTGACATGGGAAATAGGGTGGAAGGGTGGTAGTACATTTTCTAAATTTTTTTTATAAGACGAAAATTAAAGTGGCTAAAAATTTAAAAAATGTTATTTTGGACTTTGTAAATAAAGCCTTGTGATACCCCACTTGATCCTGTTAGGTCACTTGAATTTCAAACCTCCCCATTTCAGTCCCATTTTAAACAAAAATGTAAATAATTTTTAAATATGTTCACAATAAATGGGGGCAATCAACTTAAAAAAATGATGTGAAAAGATTTCAAAAAGATTGCTTGTTTAGTTTCTGAGAAAACCAAGTGTGATGTAGAAACTGACACACAGACAGATTAAAATTCTCTCGGTAATCCGGCACTTCACTAGTCTGGCCCTGCCAGTAATCCGCCGTTTCATAAGAAGCTGGTAAATGCGTGGTAGTAGAGTTGAAAACCGGTTTCTGCGCAGCTATTGTGAGTGGCTTTGGTGCTCAGTGTGTGCGCCTCTGTTGGTCTAGCGCCAGTCTGCTACGTGATACGCTTGCTCGCTAATATGCTGTCCTTCGTCAGTGTAATTTTGTGTGTCAGTAGTGCTGTGAGTGAAACGTGTCTCTACCAGTTATACGTAAACATAAAACATTATGGCTTGTGGACAAAAACAAGATTTTGAAACGTCTTGAACGAGGTGAAACATTAGTTAGTCTCGCTAAAGAGTTCAGAGTTGGTTAGGCCAATAGTAATATTAAAAATAAGAAGATACGGAAGAATAGAGAGAAGATAAAGAATTTCTGTGGAAAAAATGAAAATTTGAAAAGTTCACGAAAAACATTGAACACAGGCGAGTTTCCTCAAGTTGAAGATAGCCTGTATTTGTGGTTTCTACAAGAACGCAAAAGGCGTATGCCTATTTCAGGAGAACTTATAAAAGGAAAGGCTAGATTTTTCTACAAAAAGATCATGAATAACGATGACTTTCATTCAGTAAAGGTTGGTTGGACAAATTTAAAAGACGATTTAGTATACGGATATTAAGTATGACAGGTGAAAAACTGTCGTGTGACACTGACACAGTTGAATCTTTCAAAGAGGAGTTCAAAAAAGCGATTGATGAAATGGGTTTAACTCCAGACCAAGTGTATAATGCGGATGAGAGTGGGTTATTTTGGCGGCTTTTACCTAATAAAACCTATGTTCATCGAGCTGAAGCTAGTGCGCCTGGATGCAAACTCGCAAAAGATAGAGTCACATTTATACCCTGTTCAAACGCCAGTGGTATGCACAAGATGAATATATTAGTGATAGGTAAACCAAAAAAGCCTAGGGCTTTTAAGAATGTTCAACTTCCCGTTGATTATAAAGCTCAAAATAAAGGATGGATGACCAAGTCAGTGTTCGTGGAATGGTTTGAACAACTGTTTGTACCATCAGTGAAGAAATTCCTAAATAAACAGAAGCTTCCCCAAAAAGCATTGCTTATTTTGGACAACTGCCCTGGTCACCCTCATGAAGAGTATCTGAACATAAAAGACAGTTTTATCCGTGTTATGTTTCTGCCTCCCAATGTAAGACCCATTCTGCAACCTATGGACCAAAATGTGATACAGGCCATTAAAATGCAGTACAAAAAAGTCTTCTGTACACGGTTTTGTCTAAAGATGACAGCGTGATTAAATTGCTAAACCAAGTTAACTTGACAGATGTGGTTTTCTCACTTACGAATGCTTGGGAAAATCTTAATAAAAAAGTGATTGTTTATGGGCAAACTTGTGGCCTAACATGGACCTTTTGGAGCAATATCAGAAAAAAATAAATGAAACAACCATTGATAACAGTCACTTAAATCAGCTGAAAGACATTTCAATGAACACCTCGTAGATACAGCTGACAATGTTTTGACAAATGATGATGTCCGTGACTGACTGACTGGCGATGAAGGGGAAGAAAACCAGTTTTTGTCAGACGATGAAATCTTAGACTCTGTGAGCACAATAGAAGAAGATTGTAAAGACGGGAGCGGGGGGGGGGAGAAATGACACCAGCTCTTCAGACAATATCACACGACGTAGCCGTTCATTCCTTCACTACTCGGGCAGAAGAAAATGGCGTCTCTGCTCGAACCGTTTTAGTGTTGAAACGCCTTCAAGAAAACGTATTGGAAATGTCATTTAAAATGAATGAAGCTATTTTATGCCTTCAACTTCAAGGGAATAATGTAAACAACACTATGTATATTAAAATAAATAATTTGTCTAGGTATTTAGATGCGTATTTTTAGTACATTCCAGTAATGCGGCATTTTCGGTAATCCGGCAGTACCCTGGTCCGATATCTGCAGGATTATCGAGAGACTACTGTAATGTTAAATTTATGATAATTTATGAAAATTGCATCTGTCAAATTAAACAGTTTGACACGTATATTTTTTGTTTATTAATCTACTGACCCGTAAAAATTATCAAACTGTATTGAACTATACATAGCTAAATATTTTTCTATAAGCATACAGCTTCTAGGTAACAGAGGCTTATATTTGTTATCACCATCGACGTATTGTCTTTCTGTGCACTGCTCGGTTTAAATTATATGTATTTTTTAGCTTCTATGCAAAAACAGTAAATGTGAAATGTATGAGTAATTTTCATGGTACTTTCAGCCAATGCAAAAATAAACATCTATATGTTTAGATTAATTGGGTATTTAATTTACTAGTATTTTGTTATATGCAAGGTCAAAATATCAAATTTTAGATTTGCCTCCTTGGGCAACTGTCCAGTTCATCCACTACTAGAGTGGGCTCTAACGATAACTGATATATTTTAGCCCTTGCTAAAAATGATCAGTTTACATTGTTAACATTTTCCAAAAATTTACTTTAGATACGAATAGTTTTATTATTTTATAGTGTTGTTCAATATTCAGGTTTTTCCTGTTTGGATATGAAATATTAATGAAATTAACTTCAGTTCTATTTCAGTTCACAATTTCTTTAAATAATAAATTTTTTTCACTTTTTACAGATTTATATTTCCTTGTATTAAAAATGATTATATTTTGATGTCCACCACATTATCATACAGTATTGATACTAAATAATGACATGAGGTGCTATTATGCAGTAGACACGGTTTATTAAAAGAATATCTACAGCTTTTCTTTGTAGTTCTTCGTGTATTATTTCTTCTACGGGGGTCCAATTTGTGGTTTATTTGAACTCGATACAGAAATTTTGTGCCTTTTTTAATACAGCTTAGTGGGACTATGCGACATAACAAAAATATGATACCATTTAGTTTTGAATTAAATTAAAAGGAGTTGTAGTGTACAGGCAAGTTCTTGATGGTCACGTGCAAACATTTACATGAACTATTTAGAGCCACTTTTTACACCTCTTTAATTCAAGTCTTAGTTGATTAAATGTTTTTGTTTATGTGGGTACCTGAGAAACACCATATTGAATTAATAAAAATTTTTTTGTTTATGTAGACAGGTGAGAACCACTATATTGACTTCCCGATCATCAAAGTCTGTGGGCTACTTCCAGCCGACTTAGAAACTTTAATCTGGTAAGTAGCTAGTAGTAAGGCTTTTTACACATACAGAAAAGGAAAAGTCAATTATATATCTAGGGTGCTTAACATTTTTGATGAAGTTCGTGTCAAAACATTTTATGTGAAATCTGCTTGATTCAAGAGCGTTTGGTTTAAGTTCTAAATAATTTTTATTTGGCTGATTATGCTTAACGGTTCAACACACTGGTTACGGTTATACTGTATATGTTTCTGTAATGTACCTTACATATGTCATTTCATTTTACTCGTAACTGAAGTTAAATTATGTTACTAGCCATAGTTATTTCATAGCACCTCCTGCTCGATTCTTTTACTTGTATTTTAGATTTTAATCTAAAAACAAGCTTCGTTTCAGTGAAACATCCATTCATATTAGTTCAATAGTTATTTTTGTTGCTCAAGCAAAGAGGCAAGCAAAAAAAACAGAGAGACTGTAATACAAATATACAGGGTAATACTCTAAAAATAATTGTTCTGATTTCTTTTCACATCTCCGTTTTCTGAATATATACAATATGCAAATTTCATTTTTAAAATTTAATTCCCCTCCTCTTTCTCATTCTTAGCAGGTGATAAGCTTAGATTCAACCAAAGATATAAATAATACTAAATAGATCCTGGCCATATATTAAGTGCAAAAAATATCCACAACAGATTGTGTGCAAGCACACATATAAGCATTAATTCCTTACAGTGAGAGTTTCTTAGAAGTCCTGTGGTAATACAAAATTTTGTTGAGAAAAAATAGTTTATAGTGGTCGATATAGTTTACTCTTACTTAAGCAGTGTGAAAACATCAATTGTAACATAAATAATATTATAGTTATGACATTCCACCTGTAAGTCCAATGTACTAAAAAAATGGAAAATTCTTTAAAAACAATTTCATGTTTTTAACATATACAAAATTATGTCAACATTAAGAGATAGAAACAATATGATAGATCCGAATGAGACAGATAGATTTACTTTTTTTTCTTTTACTACTCCAACTTATTTTATCTACTAACTTTCTCTATATAATTTCTGCACAGGTAAATTACACCTCATCAACACATATAATATGTTGTGAAAACTAATCATAATTTATAAAATCCTGCAAATATGCAAGGTGATCCACAATCTCTGATTCAAGTCTTATGTGCATTGATAGTGGTACAGATGAAAACAATGCCATGTTAAACTTTCCCATACAAAGATTTGCAGATTGTATACTCGTAAGCTAGGGTCGACGAAAACATTATTCAAAAAACTCAAACATTTTCATCGATTTTTGTGGCTTTGACAATCTTTGGTATTTGCTGAACTCCTTGAATTCCACAAATTCCCCTTTCACTCAAAACGCAGTGTGTATTTATCACTAGAGGCAAGTCAAGCATTATTGCAGCATATACTGTTATAATAATGCATATACAGCATATCTGCAATTTTCCAATTTTTTAACATGAGCCATTAACAATAACATACGAAATGACCAATTTCCTTAACTAATCTGAACTAGTTATTACCATCCACCACGTACACCTTGGGACTTGAGCTACTTTTAATTAGAGTGTAATGGAACTGATGCTATTTGTAACCTGTCACAATGACTTCTTGTAACAAATATAATGCTTACATAGTTAAATTGTAATGTTAATTTTACTTGTTAGTTGATGTTTCTTTATTTTTTGCCTACCCGGATTCAGTAGATTAGTAATATTATTAAAAAATTATAAATAAATATTTGGAATTTACAAGAAATTTTCTTACACAGACTAATATTACCAGGTAATAAAAATAGAAAAGGCGGATAATAATAAGTTTCTCTCGCACTTATAATGGGAATTACCAATACAATTAATACTTCTTTCTGTAAAATAATATTCATAGTGCTAAATAATCAAATCTTAACAAGTCCATATAGTTTTGAGGTCTATGCGTAGTACCCGGTGTGCTTTATGCTACATGGCATTCAACCCTTTGCTTTAACTTTTGTACCATATGAGAAGGAAAGTTTGTTAGAGTACAAATTCAAAAATGTAAACATCTATCCAGTGCTCTAAAATTTATGAGACGAAGTTATAAAAGAAAATGATAAGGTTTGCCTTGCTAACCAAACTTTTTTCTGTATGAAAAAGATTGGTAATAAACTTTATTTTACGGTTTGATACTATTTTCCTTCAAATAGTGTCAATTTCCAGAATAAAGTTCAAATAATCAATCGCTAAAATTGTTTCTTTTATATCTAATAAAAAAGAAACATCTATAAGAATATTCGACTTGATTATCCTAAAAACATTTTCTTTTTTGCTGGGTAAAAAGAGCCATTCTCAGAAAAATATTAAGAATCTATGTCACGATGTACATTATAAGATAGCAATTCCTAGGAGCCAATAGGTAATGTTGGGAATGTTATGTAATAAATATTAGCACATTAATTGATAAAATAATTTTGTACACCATTTTTATCACTGTCTCTAACTTACCTCTGTGAAAGATAATGGTGTTATAGCGTAGAACGCACGATCTATATTTGTTAGTTTTCTAAATAAATAGATTTTAAATAGATGAAATATATATTTGGTTATAATTAAAATCTTGAATATAGATAAAATCTATATTAAAAAACTATGGATCGTATAGACCACTAGTATGTAGCCTAAGTATGACTTGAAATTGCTAGTTTTCTTGTCTTCTTTTACAAATAATTAAGTTAAGTTTCAGCGGGCTAAGATATTTCAAAGTGAGTACCTGAACTTGTGAAGATTATTATGTTTAAATGTAGTTGACATCAATGTCATCCTGCTCTAAATGAGGTTACGTAGGATGTAAGTAACATCATTTTAATTTCCTTACGTATACGCATATCACAATTTAAGAATCAAAATTTACTTACAAATTAAAATCTTTCCTAACCATACTTGTGTTGTAGATCAGTTTGCAGTCTCGGAATAAAATTATTTGTTACATTACAAATTCAAAACAGGCAGATATAATAAATATTCCAGGGGGTATGTAGATACTAGAAAAAATATATATTGTTTTGAGAAGGTTCTGCCTTAAATGATCAGTAGCCGATGAAGTTCTGAATGAGATCAATCGACATTTATTACACAGAACATTTCCAACTTTAAGTGGTTTCATGTGAGGAATGTTGTAAGTATGCATTTCATCTTCGGTTCACAATATTTTCTTGTTATTTGTTATCCATCCTTTCACAATGTAAAGCCGCAATTACTACATTTTCCAGAGATAACCAATTTTTTTTTTACACCACTCCTTTATTCCTTAGATATTATATATTTTTTAATGTAAACAACATATCCATCAATTAGGAACTTGCAAAACTGAGTAAATAGGAACAACACGTAAACATACAAATATGTATGGACATGACCAGCGCGTACCGGTCATGTCTGTACATATTTGTATGTTTGGGGAGTTGAAATCATTCATAATTAAGCACATACTTAAGTCTTTCGTACTTATAAGTCTTGGCAAATTTTTAGGTTATGATATTTGTAAATATGATAATAATTTTAAGCGATGATATTTGTGAATATAATAATAACGATTACGTTTCATGGTGTGGACATAGTAGGTGTGAACTATATGTAAATTTCATTTTTTTTTTAATATGTTGCATTACGTGGATTTTAAAGAAACTTGGCACACTTGTGGGTGACAAATAGGCCAATACTATGTATTTTTTTCAAAGTGGTCACTTAATTAAATATTACAGAAATCGTTAATTTTTATTTACAATTTTGAAATATTTAATTTAGGTTTGGCTCATTGGAAACTATTGTAAAGTATACCAGAACACATTCATTTAATTTTATTTTCCAAACTTTAATAGCTACTTAAGGTATAATGCTTTGAAAAAAAGTTGCAATCGGATATTTTTTTAAATATCTCCGCGATTAACCAAGATAGACTGGTAATATCAATCGATTAACCAAGATAGACAGGCATAGGCAAAGATATATGTTTCTATTGGGGGCAGTTTCACCATGGAAGTACGATCAGACACTTTGTCCGGAAAATCTATGATTGTATTCCTATCATTTATACATCCTATCACTTATCAAGTTCAGTAACCTATGATTAGGAACTTTCATTAGATTTAGTTAATCATTGTAATTTTTGGAGGTTATTACTGTGAGTTGTTGGCACAAAAATTTCGGAAATCTCCACCAACAAAAGGTGTGTGCTGATAATTTGTTGTAAAATTATGAAATAAACAAATTAAGAAACAAATTTTTTTTCACTTTCGTAAAATGTATTTAAACCAGCATTGTGTTGGTTTCATTTCAAGTGATCACAACATTAGACTACAACACAGATGAATTATTATTTAGCAATTCCTTAATAGCTTAGATATTATGTTATCAATTTCTTTCTCCTGTTAAATATTATTTTTCATTACATCTAGAGAATTATTACATTTTCTAGACATAACCAAATTTTTACTACTAGATATTTTATATTTTTTAATATAAACAACATGACTATCAGTTAGGAACTTGCAAAACTGAGTAAATAGGAACAACACCACCACAGCTACGAGTTAATTCGAAATCTTTATGTAAACATACAAACATGTATGGACATGACCGGCGCATGGGGAGTTGAAATCATTCATAAATAAGCCCATACGTAAGCCTTTTGTACTTATAAGTCCTAACAAATTTTTAAGCGATTATATTTGTGAATGTGATAATAATGTTAAGTGATGATATTTGTGAATATAATCATTCACAAATATCATCACTTTCTTTCTCTTGTTAAATATTATTTTTCATTACATCTACAGAGATTTTCTTTTCACCACACTTGGGTCTCATGCTTCACTTGCCTGTATGGAACTATACAACAATTTCATAATCTATTTTGTTTCTTTATTTCATAATTGATAGACTTGGTATTTGGTATATGCATATGAACTTAAGAACAATAATTGAAAGCGATGGTGACGTTTTGTCATTCATAGCCTGATTGGACTGAAAATTAACACCGGGAGGATGTTATCACAAATTTTTGATTTATTTGCAAATTGCAGATAAAGACATTGTTCATGAGGTGAAAGGAGTTTTTATTGGAAGTGGAATGCTACAAAAGAGAATATTAAAAAGGTCATATTAAAAAAAAGAAAACATTTCTACGTGTGCGATACTAAAAAAGATCTAACCTATAAGACCCGAGGTATAAAATGAAGTAAAGCTTGTTAACTGAGGTGACGGACGGTGCAGTTTCATTCACACGTCACATATTGTGTGTGACACATTAATTTATATTGAGTATCATAGCATTTTAGGTATTGAATTACACAGACTCAACTTTTTAGTCTGGTTGTATTAAATGGAGGTAGGGTAATATGACGCAAGGTAAGAAACTGTAAGTTAAAATAGGGAAAAAGTACTTAAGGCAACCTAAGTAAGCTCAAAGTAACTAAAGTTAACCTAAAGTAAGGAAAGCAAAGATAAGATCAAGCAACATATGGAAAGGTAAGATCAAGTAAGATAACGTAAGCTAAGATAACTTAAGCTAATTCATGATTGAGTTAGGTAAGGTAACATGGGATAAGGTGGGTAACGTAAAGTGACAAATATAATGTCAAGTAAGATAAGATAACGTAATGTTGAAAAAAGTAGATGAGAGTTGTTAAAAGTAGATGAGATTTAGACTTACACTTGAGGAATTATACTCACCAAGCAGCTCCTTTACATTATGCACATATAATTATATATAAATGAGTGATGCAACTGATTGTTTTTTGACTGAATACTTAATATCAGGCTTATAAACAAATATCTTCACTTTATTTATCTCATTTTGATGCAAGTTCTGATCTTTGGGATACAGATAAACACTAACCGCTTCACTAATTGTAAATAATTTATCCCATAGTATACATTTTCCATTTAAACAATACCTGATATGACTAACGTGAAATAAATTATGTGTATCTTATATTAGTCATTCAAAGTCTGGAGTTGCCAGATCATGTAAAGTATTATGTAGTAAATATGTATTTTGACTGCATATCAGATATTATCATCACTTTCCAATTTATATCCAAAAATATTTGCAAATTGTTTATGATTTAAGAGGGCATATTTTTGGAAGCAGCTTCTACCAGAATCAGCGTTTCAAAGACAGGCAACTAACAAAAACTGAAGAGTTCCAGGCTTGTTAATAAGATATATGCACTGAAGATCATTGAACTGCTGACACGTAAATTAAGAAGATTGTAGAAACCTAAGCAGTATGGAGAATCGGAAAGTATACAAATTTGTAAAATACCACAAATGTTGAAACTTTTTTTATTATGAAAAGACTTATTTGATCATTAATTATAAAATTATTAAAGAAACGACCGCAGCAGTGTATGATCCAAAAATGAAACAGATTTACATGAATTCGAGTTATAATTCCCCAAAACTTTACAAAAATTGACTCATTTAAAATTCCCAAAAAAGTATAATTCCCAAAAGGTTTACAAAAATGAATTATTTTACAATTACCTTCAGTTAGAAGTATTGTCGTTGAAGTTATAATTTTCCAGTTAAAATAGGAATAAAGTATTTCGTATCGAGCGCGTTGAGCAAATTTTGTAATAAATTAGATGATTACACATTGGTTAATTTGCTATTTGATGAAATTACTATTAAAGTTTTTTATATGATTTAAGGGATGACAAAATATTAGGATTTGTAGATAATGGTCACACAAGAACGAATGTAGCTTCTACATCAATGTTAGTGTGCATAACATCAATATTATTATTTAAATCCTTTAAAATGTATGACAACTAATTTGATAAAGTTTTTCAAGTTGTTGTTAAAGGTTGCATATTTTGTATTTATAAAATCATGGAAAGATGCGTTTCGATTAATTTTTAATGGAATAATATTTGTAGATAATTTAAAAGAGAGTTTATTTCAATATTTAAAATGAGTTACAGCTGATTGCCAGATATGTTGTACAAATTAATTTACCAATTTATTTATTAGAAACTTAAATAGAATTAAAAAAAATAAATCAGTTGCAAATGAAAAAACAAGTTAAGAAACTTGTGTAATTTATAGTTATTCTATATATGATCATTTATCATCGTTCTATGATCAGAAATACACTTCCACATTATCCTTCTAGATGTGTACCTGCGCTAACCTGTTAATCTTCCAAGCTGTTAATTGCTATCTTTTAAAGTGTAATCTGTCTATTCTTCAAATTCACCGGGATCCATTATATGAATTGAATAACATTTTATATGCCTTATTTGAATTTTTTAGTGGAGTGACAATGTGAAACCCCACATTGCTTTACTTATGTATGGTCAGTCTTAATCTATGTGGTCAGTATCATACGTTTATTTGTCCTCATTTTATTTTTAATGATAAAATAATAATATTGCTGTGATAAATTATTTTGACATTATTTTCTAACAGCTTTTAAATTTTTAATAAAAAAAATACTATTAGCCATATTTTTGTGCCTCTAATCGGTCACTACTTTATTCAGACTAACCAAGCAAACATTGCGTAAAAGGATAGTCCCTGCGATGGAATTTCAGGTACAATAAAATTACTTGCTGTGTTTACTGTTATTTGAATGTCATCTAATTTAAATTATGCTAAATGATAGATTTGTATGTGCCAATATTTATTTATTTATTTCTACAGTACGTCATGGATTCACTAGATATTTTTCCAACTCCTTGGCCTATCCACTTCCATTTACTTTCCCATTCCTAATGGAAGAGACTCCCACCGCCTTCTTGTGATTTCCTTCGAACAATGGCACAAATTTGATACATATAAGAAATAATGTAATCACATGTATGTTGCTGGCCAAGTGTAGGATACAATTTTAACTATTCCAGTTCTGTCAAATTGTTTTTTTTAAATTTCATATTAAACAATCTACTGAATTTACCAAAAACTTGACATTAATTTTGCCAAATTAATAATTATAGTTAATAATATAATTAATAATATAGTTAATAATAAGTATAATAATTATAATTAATAATCATAGTCAACAATAATTAATAATTATAGTAAATAGGTAATCTGTACAAAAAATGTTGCAACAGCATGAGATTAGCAATTGCTTAAAATTTCAATACAGTTATTTATGAATGTAAAATGCTAAAATTTTGAAATTATTATCTGTAAATGTAAAATTCAAGGAAAAGCCTTATATCAATTTCAGTATAAAATATTGTGATTGAACCAAAAATTCTGAACTTGTTAAAAGAATTACCCATTTTCCTGCAAATGTTCTTGTGCAAAATTTTTATGAACACTGGTGGGAATACTTCAAACTAGTAAAATATATACCGTAATAATTGTAAGAATAGAACTTGAATCAAAGCTTTACCAAAATTTGTAAATAAATGTCTTCCATCAACATGCCAAGAAATATACACCAGAGAATAAGTAATAAAACTCGTATATTTGTATTTTCCTTGTGTATTTTTTTATTTTCAGCAGAGGTCATCCATAAACTACTAAGGACCCAGCGCTACAAACTTCCAGATTATAATCTACCTGAATAGCATTAAAGTCAGATAAACCTTGAACCATGATTTTGTAGTTACTTAAAAATCTAAATATATTTTAAAAATAATTACATTTTAGACTACCAAAACATATGAAAATTAAAATATTTTTTAATATACTTTAATCTGCTTTTAAATTTAAGAAATTTGAATTCAATGTTGTATCATATGCCCTCTATGGGCTATAATTCTCCCCAGATAGCGCCATCGACCTTGAAATTGATAATAATCGAAGCGCTGCATGGTTAGTTGGCCTCCTGTTATCCATACAAAATTACAACCACTTTTTTGCTATGGGTTAGTAAGCATGGTGTCCGTTCTGTACTCTATGTTCTGTGGCGTGAATATTTTTGAAGAGATAATCATTGTCAGTTATGGTTTTAGAATGGCAGTACAAATAATGTTCAACAGAGGTTTTTATTAAATTTTTGTAATATGTTCTCGAGTGAGTGGAATTAGCGAATATGTTGTTTTTAGTGTGAGTTGTGTTATGTCTGGGTAGATGTTTTTGAAATAAAGGAAATTGTATATGCGTGGAATACTGAGATGATACAGCACTTCGTTAAGCATACCTCTATACCGGTGTGAAATAGAACAGCCCCACAATTAAGAGGAAATTTATGCGTAATTTTTAAGTTTTCATAGAAATATACTCCAAGTTGTGAATATCCTTATTAGAGGTATTCCTTGAGAATTGGAAACGGCTGTGACAGTTGTCAATCTTGAAAGTTATACGAATAATATTTCCAAAATACTCGTTACAGGAAAATTTAATTGATTGCTAAAATTATTTTGGACATCAAATTCAACAAGATTTTTAAGTTCCTTAGCAGCTAATGATTTCAATTTTTCAAGATTATCTAAATTAAAATGTAATGTTATCAAATTTGATACATTGATATCATATTTCTTAAAAATAACTTAATTTCGGCACTTATCATCTCTTAAGCTATATTTGAAAGGTATTCTATTTATACTAATCATGGGGTTTGTCTTAGTTTTAGTTGAATGTTTTTGCAGAATGCAGTACATTCAAGTTTCTGGCTGGTCGGTACATCTGCATACATAAAAGGATAGTAATTTTCCAGTTAAAATAGGAATAAATTATGTCATATCGAGCACCTTGAGCAAATTTTGTAATAAATTAGATGATAACACATTGGTTAATTTGCTGTTTGATGAAATTACTATTAAAGTTTTTCATATGATTTAAGGGATGACAAAATATTAGGATTTGTAGATGATGGTCACTCAAGAACAAATGTAGCTTCTAGATCAATGTTACTGTGCATAACATCAATATTATTATTTAAAATGTATGACAACTAATTTGATAAATAAAGTTTTTCAAGTTGTTGTTAAAGGTTGCATATTTTGTATTTATAAAATCATTGAAAGCTGCGTTTCGATTAATTTTTAATGAAATAATATTTGTTCATAATTTAAAAGAGAGTTTATTTCAGTATTTAAAATGAGTTACTGCTGATTGTCAGATATGTTGTACAAATTAATTTATCAATTTATTTATTAGAAACTTAAATAGAATTAAAAAAAATAAATCAGTTGGAAAAGAAAAACAAGTTAAGAAACTCGTGTAATTTATAGTTATTCCCTACAGATAGCCTCGTTTAACAACCTTCATTTACGTTAAATTCATAGAAAGTTTTGTTGAAGTTTGATATTGCAGATTTTGATAATATATTTTATTTCAGAGTCTATCGTCGTTGTTTTGAAAATTCTAAATAGTGTCATTATAATTATGTGCGTTGTCTTCATCTAAGGTACTGAAGATGTGTTTGACCTATACCGAAGAACCAAGCTGATCTCTTAGATGTTGTGGAAATTAAATGCGAAATGGAATCATAACCTCTAATTAAGTCTTGAAAAAGTGAATCAAGCGAACCATATTACGACATGACATTCTACATTGTCAATTTTGTAGACACAGAAATTGTATTGTACCAAAAATACTTTTTATGTTTTCTATATGAGAATAAGTGAGTTTGATATTTACAGGGATAAAAATATGGAAGTGGTTATTAATTAATTTAATAGTACCGATTGGCTTGAAATATATGCCACGACTCTTTGTTATTTATTTGACAAATTCTTGATTATTAGAAGCCCAGGTAAGCCCAGGTAAGTTAATATATAGCAATATATTAACGTTGTTCTAAAATGAGAAGAAAATCTAAGACGAGCAAACATTTTAACATATTGATGTCTATTTATTAATTTCTAAATTAGTCTCAATTGTTAATGAGGGATGAATTTCATCAAAATTATATTTTATATGGCGACGATTGATTAGTCAGGTTAAGGTGTTGTTACCGTGGACTTTTACCATATTATAGTGCTCTTTCCAAATAGGGGCAGTACTTTTCTTAGTCTAGATTAGATTAGATCTTAGTTAGATTTTTAAAGTAAGCAAAGACCTTGTATTTTACATATCGAGAGTGTTGGCTATAGTATTCATTGAATTTTCCTTCAGATTTGTATACATTTTCATGTGCTTACCTTGAGATGGTGATGTAACATTTTTGCATATTCAGGGTAAGAGGTGTCAGAAAATAATTTGTAAATAGAGTTTGGGATGAAAGGCTTATGACCGAAAAGAAGTAAATTGAGTGGTGCTGTGTGTGTTGCTATTGTATGCCAGCATAGCGATGTGCACATATTTGTGCCAATTAGGTTGGTTATCGTTTAAATATAACTTAAGATATTCTTTCGTCGAAGACTGCATTGAGCAACTTGTATTTGGGGATGGTATGTGACGGCCATATCTGTTAGATTTTTAGAAATTCGCAGATCCTTTCGAAAAGGTCTACGGTGAAATTTGTATCTTCATTGGTAAGAATAGTTTTCGGAATACCAAAAAAGGAAATGAAATGGATTAGGCACTCACAGTTTTCTTCAACTGTGGCATTGGAAATCGGGTAAGCGATTGAGTATTTAATCAAGCCATCTTTGTTTGTCAAAATAAATGTTAGTTTGTGTATTCGGGATTCGGCTAATAGGTCAAAAGTCAGATATTGTTACTTCGTTTATTTTTTCTGAGATCAATAATTCATTTCTAACAGTTCGCAACCTATTATGTATGTCCTTGTAAGATTAGACTCGTCTAGGTTAATAGAAGTCGGAACAAGCAACACTGTAGAAGTAGTTCGCGTCAATCCGTCATTTAGATCCTTTAAATTTGTATTGAAGCTCAGATCTTTGTTTGAAGTAATGTTTAAGATTTTAGCATTGTCATCGTTAATTAAATCAATATCGGGTAATGGATCTCATATTTCAGTGGGTTCTATGGGAGATTGGTAGAGATGGAAGTTGGTATGACAATATAAGGGAGGTATCTTTCTTAGGATTTGTATTTACATTTTATAGGGTCAAATCGCTGTTTGAATGTTTTCTATTAAAATATATGTTTTCCATTTTCAGAGGGATTCTTATTACCACGAATTTGGGGCTGGTTACCCAGTTAGTTTATGACATTGACGCAAAACTATTTAGAGAGATAGGTTTAGCATAGGCTTGATAATTTATCTTTCCCATTTTACAAGTTTAAATTAGGTTTATTATTTTCAATTTCGTCAACGCCTAACTGCTCAGGTTTAATATACTTGAGATTATGAATATTGTACTGTTTGGAATTTATTGTTGTGTTATTGGGATTATCACACAGTATAGTAATTCGAATTTCTCGGATCTCCGAAGCGTCTATTATAATATTCTCTTTTATGACTTTCGTCAATATTATGTTCAGATAGTTTGGAATATCGGTAAATTTATCGGTCAGTTTGTTTGTGACATTGACCCAAAACTATTTAGATAGATAGGTTTAGCATCGGCTTGATAATTTATCTTTCTCATTTTACAAGTTTAAATTAGGTTTATTATTTTCAATTTCGTCAACGCCTAACTGCTCAGGTTTAATATACTTGAGATTATGAATATTGTACTGTTTGGAATTTATTGTTGTGTTATTGGGATTATCACACAGTATAGTAATTCGAATTTCTCGGATCTCCGAAGCGTCTATTATAATATTCTCTTTTACGACTTTCGTCAATATTATGTTCAGATAGTTTGGAACATCGGTAAATTTGTGGATACTTGGCTTTTTGTTAAAAGGTGTCAAATTTGACACTTTTTACTAGATTGTAAGTGATAATTTTTTGGTGATGATTGACGGTAAGACCATTTTTGTTCGTGTTTGAAATAATTGTTAAATGAAAATGGGAAATTGGTTTAATTGGATGTTTGGAGAATTTTCTCTTCTGAAGAAGAAAAATTTGTAGCATCGTTTAACTTTTCGGTATCTCCATACCTTACTATAGTTGAAAGTTTTGGGTTAATATTAGAGACAAATATGTGTAAGGCCAAATTATGTTAACAGTTTCATTATAAGTCTGTTGACATTCTTCATAGATCAGCGAACAATGCCGCTTAATGTTTTACTTAACCAAATTGTGACTTTGGAAGACTCTAATTGTACCCAATTTTTGGGCACAAATAGAGTCTTCTAAAGTCCTTTCTTCTATCTGCTCGACCATCTGGTTGATTTAAAATATATTTTAGTAATACATTTTCTTACACTGGTGACACGAGATTTGTCACGTTTCAGTAATTGTTTAGGAATGCATTTAACTTATCGCAGTTTTCATTGCATTTACTGATAAATGTTGTTAAGATGTTTAAATCGTTTTCTTTTATGTTCATTGTGACTTCAGATTTAGGCATTTCAATTGCTAACTCAGAATCGAGCTCTCGAGCTCTCGCATACTTGAGTGATGATAAATATAAGGAATTTCATCACGACAGGACAGGTTTTGCTCGTAGTATTACAATACGATAAGTATTAATAAAACTGTTTTACCTTGTTCTCTGAGTGAGCATGATTATAGAGGACTAATAATTAACAAATGTAATTGAATTATCAAATAAAATGAAAATATAAACAATAAACAGTGTATAGATTTGTATGTATAGGTTAGGAACTAAAAGAAATATTCATTGTATACACAACTAAAAGGTTTCAAAGAAAAGCTTTGGTTAAATTAACAACTCTGATCAATGCCTGTATTCGGTTAAACCATATCCCAGATGTGTAAAACAGCTGAAGTTATTATGATACCAAAACCCGGCAAAAATCTAAGTGAAGTTGAATCATACTGACCTTTTTCACTCTTACCAATTATGTCAAAGCTATTTGAGAAATTGATTTTGAACCGTCTCCTGATCAAAGAAACTTGATACATCTCATAAATTTGGTTTCAGAAATAATCACTCAACAATTGGTTAAGTACATTGTATTACTGATGTTATTGAAAAATTGCTAGAAAACAGAAATTTATGTTTTGCTGTATTCTTGAATGTAGTGCAGGCATTTAACAGAATTTGGCATGAAGCCCTACTACAGAAAATAAGCTCACTTCTACCAACTATTAAAATCTTATCTGGCTAATCGACATATTGAAACGTGACGAAATCAACATCAAGTTCAGAAAAATGTATTGGTTGCTCGGTCGTAATTCTCTAAGCTTTCAATATACAAGTGATGCAAAGATTTCAAAACAAAGTCCTTAAATATGTAGTTAATCTCGCCTCGATACACCCATAACTGTGACCATGGAGGTCATACGCAATCTTGAGATTGAGATGGTAGATGATATTATTAGTAAATTTGCTAGTTCTCACCAAAAGAGATCAAAAGCACGTTAACCTAGAAGTGTCCAGACTTTTAGTGTGCAAAATATTATTAGATGACTCAAAAGAATAAAACCATTTGAGCTTGCTGGACATTAGAACACTAATTGATGGAAAAATCTTAGTTTAGACAGTTCTTAATGTATTAATTTAGAAATAAATTAATAGCTACTCATGTAACTAGTTATAATAAAAATTGTAAAAAAAGAAAACTATGCGTTTCTAAGATTAAGATAAAAATGACCCACTGGAGAATTATGAAACTTGTGGATATCATATTACATTTAACCCGGACCTTCAGGAATTCTGAATCTACTTTCGGTGTCGGACAGTCTCGGTGGAGGCAGGCTGATGTGCTATGCCGCTTACCACACAGTGGTGCTGATGCTCATGATGGCAGGAGTCAGTCGTTGACCGATTTAGTGATTGGATTTGTGTTGTGCGTGGGTGAGTTGAATGTTCGGGTGGACAGATTTTTGAGTAAAAACTTATTTCACTTCCACATATTTTGTTTCATATTGTGTTATTATATTGATATATAATCCGTGGCATACCTGGATGTAAGCAATCCTTATCACTACCACCAAAAATGTTATGAAGTTCAGAAAATATGTTTTCCAAAAGAAATTAAAATTTAACTTTAATTTTGTTATTTTTTTAAATTTGGATGCAAACACAATAATCACTTTAATAAAATACAATAATTCCTAAGGAATTAGTAACTCTCTTCACACGATGCAGGATGAGGACTGACTGACTGATTGAAAGCTGCATTTTCTATCTGAGACCTTATGTCTGGGTAGTTGTTTCAATTATGATACAACACTTTACTAAGCACACCTCTGTACTAGCGTGGGATATAACAGAGGGAATATTTGGACGTGACATTTGATAATTGATAACACGTTGCACGTTACCAAACTGACAATTATTTTTTATCCTGTATAAATGCTAATTTATATATATTTATGATTTCATGCGAAATTTAAATATTAATTATTTTATAACGTAGGTGACTGATTTAAAAAAAATTACATTTTGACAGATTACAAATGATTAATTGCATAAGCCGTTAAAGTGGCGCTATTAAGTGACGATATATACTGTATGAGAACCTCGTACTTTCTAAGACTCACGTCAGAGAATCTAGCAACAAACGCTCGTAGCGATTCGCTAGACAAAATACAAGCATCTCACATGTTTGTTATCATCCCAGGGGATCTAACATTGACCTCTCGCGGCCACTTGCCAATTGGAATATAAGAACTTCACGGGTTCACACTTATCTGTAATTTAGTATGTTTGAGAGGTGAATCAACATACGGGTTATCTATCTAAAACTGTACTTTACTGTCTAAACATGTCATGGCTTTTCAGCTGTACCAAATTATTTTTTCGTTCTCATTTTGTCTATAATTTATATAATTTTTAATAAATTAACTAATATTTATTAATAAAATTATGTTGGATGGAATGTCAGAGCTTAGTACCCATATTTTTCATTATATGTCGCGGGTTTCATAGAACACATAATTTTGTTACTAAATTATTATTTCATAATTTGCTACACGATTCAAAAAGTAAACCTGCATGTGATTGATGGATAAGAAAATTAAATTAGGGGACCCAAAGAGTTCCTACAGCTCTCGCTCATTCCTTTTATTAATTGCAGATGCACTTGTTGAAGGTTTGTGCAGTATGCATGCTTTTAATGGGCCGGAATCGTAAAACTACATTCCGTCTGTATTAATAGTTTAAAGTATCTATATTGTTTAGACTGTTTCTCATAAATTTTATAGTTTTTAAAATTGGTCGAAATAATCACTATCATTCAAGTGGGTTTCTATGCCAAGAATCAACAATGATTTTATAAAATATATGATTTTGCATACTAAAAGCCATTATTGTACTTAATCCACTCTTATTTCTCAGATCTACAGGAGAACGAGAGATGACTTAATGTTTTGCACACCTTTTTGCAATCTAAAGTGAAAATAAAAATCATCTAAATATGTGCCAACAATTATTTTCCATAAGACACTTAGTGTTCGTTTGATCTGGTTAGCAAAACTAAAACTTCTCGAACACCTTCCCTCGACTACTCTGAAAGAAGAGGAAGAAGGTGTTTGTTAAATTGTTATTAACTCTGCATTAGTGTGTAATTATTGCTATTTTCAGTTCAATTGCATAAGAATAGTGGCTATGACACATAAAGAGAAAAGTAGCAGTTACATAAAAATATGGAACGAAATTGTTTACTCAGGGAAACAAAATAAAATTGCTTTAAAGTGAAATAAAACAAATAAGATACACGCGGCAAATAATCGCATGTATTTTATTTCGCTTTCAGTCCAGCCGTATTTTCCCCAATTTAAATTAAGAATTTAAATTTTTATTTAAATTTCGGAAGGTAAAACTCAAATTCACTTGACCTTACAAGTACTAACACGCTATCATGTACAATGTTTATTTTACGAAACGAAGCTTTACATTGCAGTAAAATATATCTTGGTTGTTAACCCTAGAACCGTACAAATATTAGTATTAAGTTAACGGTACCCTGGGGTACTAGTGCACCTCAATACAAAAAACGCATTTATAAAAGGTTTTATTAAAAATCAACTTAAATAGACATTTTTAACTATAATGTCAGTCTTATTAAACATAAAATGCTAAAGCACATTAAATATCTACACAGCTTTGGCATATTTTCTTCTGATGCTCATTACAAATGAAAATTTTACACTTAGCACACTGAGTGCGAGATTTTCGGTCTTTAGACCTTGGGCAGATAGAACATCTTCCTGATTTGGGAACCGAAAGAGTTGCCGTAGCTATTGCTCGTTTTATTCCCAAGATATCTCCAATACTTATTTGTAGTTTGTAGGCAAAGTTCGATATTGAAATCTGATTTCCAGGTGGGGTTTTATGAGATCAAAAGCGAGCGTCTTCAGGTACGTACGTCTATTCTTGAAATCTTGCTTATTAGTGGCGTTTGATGAATGTAGCAATATCATAGGATTAATCCCCACGATATTTAGTATCCCATAGAACACACAAAGGCTCCAGCGGCGGGTTTCGCGCGATACGCTGTATGTATGACAAAGTTGGTCGAATGTGTCAACACCGCCCTTTGTTTGATTGTAAAAGCTTATTATTTCTGGCAAATTACCAGTTTTGTCTTTATCTGACTTGTAGTGCATGGTCGAGAGCATGAGAAGATTTTTCTTTTTTCCTTTGCTGAGTTTTGGAGGAACATATGAAAGCAAAGTGAGTTCACCGTGAAAAGCAAACATTGATGTATTCAGGTCACGTTGTTTTGTTTCAGTAAAATGAGTAGATATTTAGGTTTTATTTTTTTTTCAATGTTCCAGCTGTAGTTACATTTTTGAGCAGCAGTTTTTGAGCTTCAGGTATAGATGTGAACCAATTATCGTAAGTTATGTTCCTGTTAGTATTATGAATAGTAGTTGACGGTTCAAGCGCGTAATACTCAGCAACGGGTTGTCCTCTAGGAGTGGAATCCTTTCCGGTGTATATTATGCTGTTTATCATGTAATACTTCTTAGCACCACAAAACATTAGCAGTTTTATCCCATATTTATCTGGCTTTGATGTACATGCGAAATGGACACCTCCCTCTGAAACCAAACAACTATTCGTCTATTGTAGTGCAGTCAGAAAGGAAATACAGGTTCTTTGAACTCTCAACTATATGATCAAATAGTTCTTTTACAGGACCCAATCTATTTACCTGTCTTCTCTCACTTCTTGTCAAACGATCGTCAAACCGGAGACAATTTGTCAGGAATTCAAATCTGTTCTCACTCATAGTCGACCGAAAATAATTGATACCTGTACTTTTATCAAAAATTTCTTTGACAGTTAAGTGATTTATTTTCAGCACTCCCGCCAACAAATAATATAGTCCAAAAAGGGCTTTCGACACTGTTATTGTCGTATCTCTGACAAACGAAGGTCGTGTGTTCGTTTCAATGAAATCATCATCTTCAGACTGAGTTGGCCTGTCGGACTTATATTTTTTGCGCTGCTCTGAAATCTCCTGGTTAGTGTTAGACACAAAAGACTCCAAAACCTCATCCGTAAAAAATAACTGCCAACAGTTTAACGCAGTAGTTACAAATTTAGCTGGGCCTTTGTTACCTGGAGGATGAAATATAATATTCCTCTGTGGTGTGCGTGATAAACGAGGACGAGATCCATTCCATACAATTTTTCAGAATTCTTCTGTTTTTTTCTTCCTCTACCACGCAAAACATCTGGAACACTGAGGACAGCGATCGACTAAGCATTACAACCCACCTGCGAAGACTCTTCAAGTTCTTCTTCTGAATCCTGAAGTGATTCTACTTCTAAAGCATCAGGACTTTCAGCGTGTCCAAAATTCTCCTCCAAGCAAAAATCTTGAATGATTTCGTCCGGTTCATCTTCTGACGCCTCGCCTAAAATCACATCTGATTCTTCTACCTCCATAAGAATATTCTCAATCTCACTTTTATTTAAAACACGCCGTGACGTCATCTAAAACAAAATAGAATAACAGAACATAAGTATCAAAACATAAACAAAACCAAAATATATTGAAAACACACAAAACTTTTATGGTGTAGGTGTAAATCGTGTATAGGTACCATACAGCACATTTTGTATAAAATACGTACCTATAAAAGGTTTATATACAATCCTGATCAATAAATAATGTAAAAACTGTAAAAAAAATTAACTAACACAGAAATAAATGAAACTAAAAATACTTACGTTGAAAGTACCCTGGGATACTGTTGTACCCCAACAAGCAATATATCCGTCCACTTGCCAACAGGACCGCCGCCGACTGAGGTATCGGTACGTCCCCCCACCCTGCATAAATACACGGACCCGCGAAAAAATTCGTTTTATAGAAAAAAAGTTATAAACTATTTTTATTTTTTTTAAATGTACCCCAGGGTACGGCTCCAGGGTTAAAGAAGTTTCTAATAATATTAAAAATAAATAAGTAGCACAAAAAATATAATGCATTAAGTAAAATTACGATCGTTTATCAAAATAATATTATGAAATATAGTTGCCGCAACAGGCATTGAAAATGAACGTGGAGTCGTCGACAAAACAACACAATGGTCGCTTTGCTACCATTGTGTCCTCCCTTTCTATATGAGTGGAAAGTATTAAAAGAACTAAATAATTTTATAAGTGATTTCTGTCTTCTAGGCCTTATTATAGATCGGGACTTATTTGCTGCAGGTACCCTGTATTTAAAGTTATATTTCATCCCCAAACCGTAGACAATATAATACACATGAACTAATGAATACGAACTATTTTGTTTAACCGCACAAAATGCTATATTAGTCTTAATAATCTTATTAAAGATAGGGAAAATTGTTTTTTCGCTACAAAGTTTTACTTTTCATGAAATAAAATTGAAATACTAAAATAAGATTGTTTGTAACCAAACTTAGCAAGCTGAGAAAGAGCGATGCGTTGAGAGAGAAGAGGCGAGCGATCTTGAACTCTGCAATGTCAGGTGTCAACAACATGCAGCAGAGGTCTTCCATCTTGGATTGCATTTCAAAGGCTGAAAATATGAAAATGTTGCATATAGTGTGAGAATACATATCTCAAAAGTAATTTTTCTTAATTTTACTCCTATTTTTTTCAGAAATATACTGAAAAGTATTAAAAAAAATATATGTTCGCTCCCTACCCTAATTTCGAAACCATTCAATTTACAATTACGAGAAAATATGGGGTTTTAGAAGACCACGGAAAGGTTATGGGGAAAATAAACTAATATTTCTACATCAATGAAAGATGTAGTTTTTGCATTAAAAGAAGATTTTATCAGGAACAACGCGAGGCAAAAACTTGGAACGCTTAGTAATACCTATTATTAACTCACACAGTTTATGCTGAACCCACATACCCACATAGATTCATGTAAAAATTAAGCTAACCTTCATAGATTCATACAAAAATTAAAGAGAGAGTAAATAAATTGAAATTGCGTATTTAAAAATATATTCCAAAATATTGGGAAAAAGAGTGCATTTCCCACTTATTTCCCGAACCACTGAGCCAAAAATAATACCTGGAAGATTATAGAAAAGCTGAAGCGATTATCCTAGATCTTCATTTTTTCTAAACGTGTGCAGTATGTTTAAGCCTGTGAATCTTATAGTAGGTGAATGATTCTTGTCATCACATTCATGATAAAGTAAATATCTTAGAATAAGATTTGAATAATAAAAGGACAAGGTGGTAACTGGAAACATTGAACTTTTTTTAATACAAAATTTGGTATAAAATCATAAAAAATGAGCGATTATTAAAGTGATTCTTCAAATATGTAATGAAATATAATGAAATTTACTTCGTTATGATTGATGACATCATAGTTACGACACCTTTTCCGGATGATATGAGCCGACATTGAAATTTGCGCACACCCCTCAACTTTTAAGTGAATTTTTCAAAGATACACTAATTAAGGGGATATCGGATATATATATATATATATATATATATATATATATATATATATATAGCGTGCATGTGAAGGAAAGTTCATCACTTCAACCACTGGTCCAATTGATCATGTGTAATTCCACAACCCGTTATTTTTTAAATGAGTCGCCTAGTTCATAAAATAATTGAAGTTTAAACTTTGTACGAAATCTTAATTATGTGTAAATTAAACAGTTTGTAAACAATAACACTATATGTAAGTTTGGCGACGTAGCAGGCCTATTGTAAACTAATACGTGTCAAAATGAAATGTCATTTATCCGTAGAAAACATGCGTACATAGTAATTAAAATACAAATTATTTTGTTTTAGAATGTATTTACAATTACCTAAATTTTAGGTTCAGGGTCTTCTCCATATTCAACACACTTTCGCAACCGATGGAAATTATTTTAACTTAAGTTATCTATCAAGGCGTCCTGTATTCGATTTAAGTTATCTATCAAAGCGGCCTGTATTCGACTTAAGTTATCTATCAAAGCGGCCTATATTCGACTTAAGTTATCTATAAAAGCGGCCTGTATTGTTGTTCCTTTCTAAAATTAATTGGCATATTTTCTTCCATATTTAGCGATATTATTGGAGAAGTAACTCTGATATCACTGGAATGATGGGCCTATTCTCATGTATCCTCGTAATTGCATTGAAAGTAACTAGACTTACCACGTTGTTGCCGTTTCGGGTGACTTTCGGGGTACGTTCTGAGGGTTTTGTTAGTATCATAATGTCATTCGGTATATACATCTGATATCACTGGAATGATGGGCCTATTCTTCATCATTTTCATGTATTCTCCTAATTCTATTGATAATAACTAGACTTACTCGGTTATCGCCGTTTCGGATAACGTTGGGCTTACGCTCTCAAGGTTTCGCTAGTGTCATAATGTCATTCAGAATATAGTAATATAATGTATATAAATCGCTAGCAGTAAACCGACATATTCGTAATTCCACTCGATATTACAAATGATTTAACATAAATCAACGGACGCACATTAAACAAGTCTAAGGTGTTTCGCTGACTAGTAAGTTTTCTTTAATCATAATATGTTTTATTATCTTAAATATTTAAGCGAATAATGAAGGGAATTAGCTTCTCAAAGAGCAATAATTTTGATTTACCAAGTGTTAACAAAGTTGAACTTGAAACTTCATTTTGCTATACTTTTCCTTGTTTTGTAAAACTGTGCAAATAAAAGAGATAGGTAGACAATTTTCAAATATCATGTATTGCAATCTACCCATAATGCATCATTACGGTTTGAAGTGGCGAACTTTCCTTCGCTTACATACTGTGTATATTATATACACACGGAGTCCGGGAATAGATGTCGGATAAAGGAAGACGCTATTCGTTGGCTATAAAGGAATAAATTGTCATTTAAATAAAACGTAAAGTGCGCCTTCTTCTAATTGCGGGCAAAAAATATTACACAACTATTTTTAACACATCGAATACTTACCAGGAGTGTGGTGATCACCCGCAGTAGCAATGCCTTCGCAGCTGTTCGCGGGTTATTCCCATGAGCGGCGCTGAACAATGTGCGCAAGTATCGTGTGTACGAAAAAGATGACAAATAACAATGAATAATATTTTCAATTTTCTGAAAAAAAGATCATCTTTAAGTTTAGAGTGTGGTGATCACCCGCAGTGGCAATGCCTTCGCAGCTGTTCGCGGGTTATTCCCATGAGCGGCGCTGAACAATGTGCGCAAGTATCGTGTGTACGAAAAAGATGACAAATAACAATGAATATTATTTTCAATTTTCTGAAAAAACGATCATCTTTAAGTTTAATTTTTACGACAA